>OX101734.1:16603331-17155075 GCA_944452665.1 Stenoptilia bipunctidactyla | reverse complement strand
ACCAGTCGCTCGATTGCAATCGAGGTCTATCGATGACCTCGATCGACGATTCCTCGATTGGTCTGATAACACCCTTAGATCACCAAAAGAACGACTTCAGTTTTATTCCCACCAAGATCATCATATTTTTTTCAGACAAAGTAAGTACCTATGTAAATTATACCTATACATACTTATATCCTCATTGCGTTTTTCAATCAAATTGAAACTAAATAATCAACGAATGCAGAGCATTAAAAAAACCGACTTCACGTCAAATTTTTAGAGTGTCATCCACGTAATCATCTCCGAAATCATACATATTGTTTCAAAAATCGATTCATAACTGTCCAAAATATTATGTAGCAAAGACACAAAAAAAACATACAGACGAATTGAGAACCTCCTCTTTTTTTTGGAATTCGGTTGAAAATTAATTGGACTCGAAGTGAAAACGGTATCAAATTTTTCCATGTCGTTTTTTTGTTTATTTTGTTTCACTGATATTTAAACGGTATTGGAAACACAATATCAAGAACTCTGTTCTGATTAAAGTTTTGAATATCCACTCCTACAGTTTATTCGAATGCTGGTGACTGTGACAGACTGAATAGATGATTTGAATATTTTACGATGATACAGACGAACACTACTAATGATTCTCGCAAATAAAAATAAGTACGATTGAAAGGGGTAATCTGCGCAATTATTATTGAATTACGTCGCTGATGCATTATGGTGTGTGCCTACTAGATTAAAATTATATTATTTAAATGCTGTGCATAACAATTATTGGGTTGCAATTTAGAAAGTGTAATATTAAAATGTAAAGTGCTATTTATTAAGATTGTACTCTGTTCGTTGTGCCTTTAAATAAATAAATATTTTATCGAGAAATATGTACCTACAGGATCAAAAGTTAAACCGCGATTAACATATGAACAAGTTTATTTGACAAGCTGATGTTAAATAATTAGTAAACGTTACCTACTGAGTTTCGGACTGATGGTAGATATTTTCACGATTCATAATTTAAATAAAACTACTTTTTAACCGGATTTATCTCGTCTAATTTATATTTTTTTATTTATTTATTTATTACATTAGACACACCAGCAACATAATATTAAATACATCGTTATGAAATTACATGTCTGTGAAATTATTATTCTGATATATATGTCATTTTAGGTATGTACAGCATTTGCACTATTAAACAATACAAGCGTTTAGAATATTAAATTACATTACATGAAAGTTGAACTAAAATAAAAATGGATAAATCAAAAAAATATATATTAAATTAAAAAGCAAGCAAAAATTAAATAAAAACAAGTGAACGTAAAATAATAATATTTGAGATATAACAAAGACAGGTAATATTTATTTATAACAATTTGCGATCTTATGGCATAATACCGAAAAAGAGTCGTGGAAGATATCAGGCTTTGGATCATCAGCTATCTTAACAAATAAATTATATGTCGAGCATGCGCGCGATACAGGACTATTAGTTCCTACATTGGTTTTGCAACGAGGTATGTAAAAAAATTGCGTTATAGGTTTTCGGTGAGACGGACGTGGAACGTTTATATTTAAGCTAGAGATAAGTTCAGCGCACGTGGTGGTCTCGTTCAAAGATTTATACAAAAATAATATGTCATTCCTTAATCTACGGCTACGCAATGATTGAAGATTAAAATAGTGATTCCGATTTTCATAAGCACTTCGATGTGAAATCCCGCTTGAAATGAAAGCCAAGTGTCGGGTAAATGATCGTTGGACCGATTCTATTCGTTGTGAGTGTGTGGAATAGAATGGGTTCCAAACTGTCGAGGCGTATCCTAATTGACTACGGGAAAGTGCGAGAAATAGGGTGATCATTGACTTAATATTTTTGAAATGTTTAGTATTTCGTTTTATGAGACCGACCATTTTAGAAGCTTTTTACATTTTAACTCGACGTTTCGGTGTCTTTGCAGACCCTGTGGTCACGAGCGACCTTCCGTTAAAAAGTAAAAAAAGTAGTTTTATTTAAGATAATAGATATTTTTTACATAGCATATAATATAATAACTTAATTTTCCCACACCACGACTTATAAACTTTAACTGAAATATTAATTAATTTAAAGACCATCGCTGCGTAAATACTAGAGATGCGCCGAGTAATACTTTTACCCAGTAACGAGTACCGAGTTTTACTCGGCTTAATTTTTTTTCAACCGAGTACTCGGCCGAGTAACTCGGTTCAATCAAATTCCCATTTTGCGCGCGTGTTTCTAGCAATAGTGTTTCTATGTGCACCTGCAAGCACCGTGTATAGCGAGCGATTGTTTTCGGAGGCTGGTAACATCTACGAAGAAAAGAGGAATAGGCTGTTACCAGAACGTGCAGAGAGCCTTGTGTTCCTGCATCATAACTTACCTTTATTAAATTTTAAATATTGATTATTTTTATGACTGTTACTTTTGTTTTGTCTCACTACTCATTCATTAAAATAATTTAGATTTTAAGCTATTGCATAGCTTCTATCGCGGGCCTTGAGCGTGGGGACCGAATCCAGAAATTCCGTAACGAAAAAAACCTAACACTCCCCACTCCGACCGAAACAGCGGTGATACTTTGATTTCATAACTTTACATGCGGGCTTTATTAAACAATCAGCGCCATCTACTAGGAACTTCTGGAACTTCATATTAGATCAAACATTACTGCATTAATAAAATAAATAAATAATTATAATTACATAAGTTGATAAAAAATGCTATGCAATAGCTTTACCGCGGCAGTCTCCGAGTGCCACACGTCTTTTTTTACTGTCAAAAATTTCCTAAATTAATAATAACTACTTTACTTTACACTGTTGTTTTAATTATATCTACCTAAATATATTGCTTTTGTTAAATAAAGTATATTCGGCATTCAAACCGAGTTATTCGGTCGAGTACGAGTATCAAAAAATCCGCCGAGTACGCCGAGTACCGAGTATCAACCGAGTACTCGGCCCGTCTCTAGTAAATACCTATCTAATTTTAATTAGTAACTCGAGTTCAAAAAGTTATTTCGAACCAAGCTGAAAATCGAAATACCAACACTTAATTAAATTTGAGTGCTGCTAAACCTTCGCTTAGGAGATATTTTAATAAAACTTTGTTTTGAGGGGAATGGTATTCGCCCCTTTACTGCGTGATTGACCACTGGGTATTAATATTTATTTTTGTGTAATTATTCAGCAATAGGTTTATCGATATTATAAATAGGTATACCTTAATTTAAATAAAACTACTTTTTAACCGGATTAATCGCGTTTAATTTATATTTTACATTTTAACTCGACGTTTCGATGTCTTTGTAGACCCCGTGGTCAGTCGCTAGTTTTATTTAAATTATGAATCGTGAAAACTTAAGACAATAGGTATTATTAGGTATACCTTAATCTTCAATCTTATAGTAGATTTCTATGTAGAATCTCAATCCCAAATTTTTGTCTAAAAATTCAAATGTATAAGCTTTGCCATTACAACCCAAAACCAGATTTATTTTAAATTGTACAACATACAAGCGACTAAATGATTTATTATTATTAATTTTGTATGAAGAAATTTGGCTTCTATATAGAAATCTACTATAAGCGCCCATACCACTAGCGGTTGGCCGCCAAGGCGACGCGACGGTCGTGAGCGATCCAAGCGCATAACGCTGTTTCTTCGCGGTTGCCTCAAAATTCAACCGCGATTGAAATTTTGTGCCGGTTAAGAGGATCTTGAAATGTTAGCACATTAACACGCCATAAGATCGCGTATTGCATTGCTCGTCTTGTCATATTCTCATAGTAGGTATGCGATGTAAGTCAATGCATTTTTTCAATATGTCGCCTTAATCTTCCGTAGGATAGGCTTTTTTTGCATACACGTATGTACCTACTTAAGGGTACGGGAGTGATTCATCACCCCACAACTTATTATAGGAAATAAAATATATTTGTACGAATGCTTTATTTTTAATGATTTAGGTAAAATAGTTCTAAATCTAACTATGAAAAATAATTTTAATAATGTTAAACATGTGTGTATCCAAATATTTAGATTTATTACAGCTCAGGCATTGATCATTCTGATGATCGGAACACACAGGCAAATGACATTTTACAAATACAATTTTAACGTTTGTGTCTTTTTTTCATGTCATGTAATTTCGTCTCCCGCAAGTCTTGCCATTTTCCATGAAAAATCATTTAAGTTAACTCTTTGAAAATAACTACAAACGTAAAAGGATAATGGGGTTATCGTTCACCCCAGCAAAGCGAGAGTGCGGCCGTTACGGGAATGCGTTCTTGACAGCTCCTTATGTCCACTGAATAAAGTTTATTTCCGATTTGAAGGGGAAAAAATCTATGATTTTGACAGCTGTCAGGAACGCAAACTCCCGCCAGTCGCACTATAATATAGCAAAATCTACGACCACCCGCAAACAGTGATATTTGCTACTAATTACGTATACTTAGTATAGAAGAATACAAAAAAAAAACATAAACGTAAAAAAGGAGAGCCAAGTTCAATACAAAAATTATGCATCACTGTGGGCTTCGCCGCAAAAACAATGGAGATCATGAGTGCCAAGTTATTAATTTAACATGTAGTTCTATGTAAAATCGAAATATGTATTTATAGGAACAAAATAACATTATGAAAAAGTATTAATCTCTATTTCTTTGCTTTATTGGATACCTATAACAGTTGGTGTTGTTTCAAAATGTGAGATTTAAAGTAGGTTAGATTTGACTTGGCCAGTTTTTATTACACCAGTCATTTTATAAAGTTATTCTACTGCCCCCTATCCTTCCGAAGGTTAAGTGCGCATAATAACAGGCGATTGCATATTAAACTGGAAAAGCGGTTAAACGCGCGTTTAGTCGCCTCTGCGGTCAACCGCTAGGGCGTATGGGCGCTTAGGGTTTATAATAACACTACAATGTAAGCATTGTCATGACGTACAACATTCAGAATCCTATTTGCATGAAAGAATCTCGGATATTACATTCGGATCCAATATAGAACGTCACTATAAGAGATATTGAGATTATTGATGGCATATCGCGATACTTAGCTGTAAGTGCCAACGCTGCGTTACGCGTTCGAACGCGCGTGCCGTACGTGCGTTTCTTTAAATAGGCACACCTACCCATATATTTATATAACACCTACTAAAAGAGATTCAAACATACAAACTTTCATAACATTTTCCGTACCGTACGCGCGTATCATACGCCGCGCTTGGCGCATTCCGAACGTCCGTATCGAACGTGTGTATGGCACGGACGTTGCAGTTTTGTATGAAACGCGTTCGTCGAACCGTCTCGTCTCGTCGAATCGTCCGTTCGAACGCGTGACTGCTTCACTAAGCCTAAGCACTAAGCCTGTCTTCAGCAAGCCGTCCAGCAGGGCTAGCATGCGATCATCCACAAAGACTCGAATCAACAGGATAAATATTACCGAATGATTTTATTCTATCATGTTAGCTAATATGAGCACCATAATATGTAATACCATGTTTAAGGCCACAGAACCAAAGCCGCCATATTCTAAAAAAATAAATACTTTAAATGTCATACCTAATCTAAGAAAATATCGATATAAAGGCTCGATTTATCGTTGTCGATGATTGCATGCTGCTAGCATGCCACTGGAGACGAAATAGTCACAACCGAGAGAGACGACTCACACGCCCACTTTGTAATTCGTTTCCACTGAAAACGAAGGTTGAATAAACAAGAGCTGGTCATCGTCAAACTTCAGCGCAAAAATCTAATAACGATCTATAACCTATCTCACTGGCTGGCTGTTAAATAACCTATCAATAGTAGCTCAATTGACAGATTTAACAGCAGATATTATAGGAAATAGTAGAGCCGAGCCAGTCCGCCGCAGCCAGCCCGAGCCCGCCGGGTTTGGCTAGTAGTAATTAGAAGGCTAGAACAATTTTTAATTTTATTTCTATTTTTTCATAAGTTATTGCGACCGGCCCTAAGGTATCTTCACTGTTTGCTCTTTTTAACGGTAACTTGCAATGAAATCGGATATTCTTGAAAATAGTCAACTTAATATTACTTATTGGTCTTAAAACAAAAAAAAACTTAAATAACTTAAAAATATTACTAAACAATTTTTTAAAATAAAATAATATATTTAAAATTTATTAAAAAAACTCCATTATTACAACCCGGGTTCGTATACTCTGCTGGATGTACACAAAACTGAATGCTCAAGTCTTACCGATAGAAATTCGTTCGATAGAAGAGTCGTGAAATGGACGTACAATACAAACAGTAATGTAAAGTGTAGCTATAGAAACCTTTGTACCTACAAAGGTTGTGTTAAAGATGTTGTAAAATATCTGAAGTAAATTATTTTCAGAGTTTGTTCACTTTAGACCAACCGCCAGATAGACTTGCCAAACTTTAGTGGATTCATGCAATTCAAATTGTAAATATAGTAACTTTTTCAAGTTTGTTCAAGAACCAACGAAGCATTTATATTATTACTTACTTACAGCTTGAGCCTTAAAGCTACCGAATTGTGGAGTTTAAGAGGTAAAGTTACCCAAAACTTTGTTAACAGACAAATGCCAAAAACCGCTAGTTCAAACTAAATCTAAGTTTCTGACAAGAGAGTTTTGTGAAACCGACGATGAAAACAAGACAGATATATCAAGTAGAATATATTCTGCGTTTCAGCATTCTATTTTATATCAAAAAGTCACGTCTAAACATCTATCAAAGTACATATTTAAGTGTGGCGCCCAGAAACACCGCTCAGAAAAATATATGTTCCGACAATGATTTATTAAAAGCCAGTTCTTTTTTAACCTATGTGCTGTCTTCCTCGATCTCATCTTCTCTTACCACAAGGTAAGATTAAAGATACAAGCAAATTTAGTCCCCGTTAAAAAGAAATAAATCGAACATTTTAATATTAATTCATAATATTACTTCCATACTGGACTGCTAGCGAAAGGAAAACATAGAATGCGCCAGCTGCTTCTCTTCCCGGGCATACTGTAAAAGTTAGTTAAGGGCCAGAGGTTGCATTGGTGTTTTTGTGGGTGACAGGCTGATCCCTTGTCACTGCAATAGTCTCTATCCATCATTATAATACCTCCAAAATCAAACGTGACATCAGATGCTCTTATATATAACCTTTTCAACACACTTGCTCGTAAAGTGAGCCTTATTCTATTGAATTTAGAACTATAAACTAGGCTATAAGTCACGCGTGCATAATATATTATACCCTAGTGCATAATATAACGAATCCTACAAAGTTGAATTGTACTTTAGTGCAAATTACATGCGAGTAAACAGAGCATATTTTATTGATCCGGGTTATACATTAAATATATGAGCGCGCGCGTCCAGGCGGCGCGGCGTGCGGACAGGCGGCGCGCGGACAGGCGGCGCGCGTGCAGCAGCAGCGGCACGCGCAGCGCCTCCAAGCAACAATAGCGTGTGTACGTGTAATGGGACAGGGCTACTGACGCGCAGCAGCTAACAGCTGCTTCAAATAAATTTTATGACCACGTATGTCTGTCTTTTACTCACAAGTGTGTTGAAAAACGTCGTATGTAACTCGTGAGCGTTGCTAATTACAGTTTCGGCTCATTATTAAGCCCTCGCCTGCGGCTCGGGCTCAAATCACAGCCTCGACTGTAATTAGCAACTTAGCTCACTTGTTACATAATATACTATTGGTGTTCTGCCTACCCCATACGGGATACAGGCGTGAAGTTATGTACTATGTATGTATGTGTGTCCGTAATATTCTGTTTTATAGCAAAAAGACGTATAATGTACACGTCTGAATACATAACTATATTTACTGCATAGTAATTGAATTGAGATTGAATTATTAACCCATCGTCGTCAGAGTAGCGCGAAATTATATTTTACAGAGGCAAAGGAGTTCAGAGAGCTCATCTAACTGTATTTTGATTATTAAATTTACATTAATATTGTAGTTATATAGGGTTGATTTTTGATCACCAGCCAAATTTAAATGTTGGTTTCTATGATATGATATAAACATACCTGCATATTTATTTTAGCGTCGGTCAGTACAAAAAAGTAGAAATATGGAACCACAAACGTTTATAAAAATAGTCGCTGTTGATGAACATAGCTACTACGACGCGGCATTTCATTGATAATACTACGACGTAGAACTACGAGATGTTTTGTAGTAGCGCGTAGTATTTTAATGGTGAATATACACGTTTTCATACAAAACTGCCACGTGTCATCGCGTGGCAACGCACACCTACGTACGTGTACGTAGGTACGTCGCGCACAGGCACGCGCCACGGGCGCGTGGGCCGTACCTATTTAATAAACGCGACGTAATGGTATCAGTAAGAGTAAAAAGCAATATTTTACAAGAAAAATAGGCATTTAGACTCATCATAAAGGGAATCGACGTAGTGGAAACTGTTCTTTTTAACACAACTATATCTTGAATAGGTATATGTAAGAACCTTATCATGATGAAAAGAGACAAAAATTAATCTGGCATAATCATTATTAGAGATAATAAAATTCAACTTCATAAAAGCGGCGAAATTACAATTTATTTCCTTACATTTATGATTTTAATTTAAAAATAGAATTTCGTTATATTCTTCCAGAATTCGCTGCCCGAGATTTAGACAAAGAAAATCTACTTCAAGTAAATTAATTTTTGTGTACTTATTCTTTTGTAGCGATTTGAAACCGTTCAGTTCGAATTACCTACTCTTATTATTTGCCTAGCTTTTCGCACAGATTTCATCCATGGCTAATAGATAAAAAAATTGCCAAGAAGTACCATTTTAACAATGGTAAAAAAATTAAAATCATAAAATATTACAATCAAAATATACAACTAATTACAAGATTCTACTAAATAAGATTCCTTTCAAATATAAAGATTTTTCAAGCCCAGCCGGTACGCAACATCTGTCATCATCATCAAAATAACAAACATTTTCATCGTAAAAGTATTGCAAAAATCCTTCCATCTGTCTTTATCACAGAAATAGTAATGTCTTTATAAACTCCTACGTTCATAAGTATTTCACTACAATACCAGGAAAAAACACGAAAATAACGTATTATTTACATTTAACATTTCATTTTTATTTTCAACCTATTATAATGAGTAGACCTTCAGACGTTTTCGTGTATTGTATATTTCTGTATTTAAAAAAAAAAAACAATATTTGTACGTAATTATTCAAAGTTTATCTCTTTATGTGCACATGGATTGCCTATCATGTTGTTATAAGCATGGTTTTAATCCAGCCTATAGTCATGATTTGTTTGCATGTAATATAATTCGATGATAAGAAAAAAAACTAATTATTAATTTTGCGATTGCGCAAACTTATCCTGTTATGAAATATGCCTATTTTATAAATGTGTGGTATAATGAAAAGTAGCAGTTTCACTGAGTTTCACCCTATATATTCCGATCCCGTAGGAATTTTCCGATAAAATACAGCCTTTGTTACTTTGTAGTAAAGTACATTTTATATGAGTGAAGTAGTTTGGAAATTAATTCAACACAAATAGACAGAAAAACGCAGCTTTCCTCTTTATAATATTAGCAAGTATAGATAAAAGGATAAACGAATCTGTATTCAACATTTGTTGATTAACAGAAGAATACATTTACAGATATTATTCGACAGTTTCATTCAATTTTCCTCCAAAGTTTTTACGATCCATTATTATGAGTTATATTTAGATATGTTATTTTGTCTACAAATTACTTACAATAATATTAATACACACATATCTACGTCGAATTCTCAAAGACAATCCGATTTTCTCTTGGGTGTCGTAAAACTTGATGAAATGTTTCAAAACTGAAGACGTCATGCATGACTGACGCGGACTGACGCCTAAACGTAGTGCGATCACTACGAATCTGATCAAATCACAGAACTCCTAGTACTTATAAAGGGTGTTCCAAGGCTATGGGACATCAAAAGAAAGTACCTTGAATACCGTAGATATGATATCTGAAAGAAGACTTTGTATGATTTTTAAATATTAGTATTTCTGCAGTTACAGATTTCACGTGAATTTCCACTTTTTTGACTTCAGCATGTTGTTTCTTTGTTTTAAAATACCATGCTATATTAGAACAATTTTTATTTTTTCTTCCATTCCATTCTTTCGATTGGCATCATAGAAATGGGGTTGATTTTTTTTCCGTATTCGTTCTCAGGCGAAGCAGGTAATTCGTAGGAAATCTTTAAATGCGGAATGAATAGTATTTAAAATACATATAAAGTGTTCTTTCAGCAAAAAAAATATCTCCGATGTACAGGGTTAATTTGAATTAACGCATCACCTCTTGCTGGCAGCCTCTTCACATCAATCCCAACAACATTTGTTCTACGACTTTTTAAAATCTTGATAAATAACATAAAAAATAAAAACAGAAACCTCTACATTTTGTAAGAAGTACCTATTATCATTTTAAAGCGATATTTTACTTTCATATATAGGTTCATGGCATACCTACGCTCAAAGTACGATTGAGTTACGCCTCTAAACAGAGGCTATTAATATTTTTTTTGTATGGGAAAACTAAAATTTTAAAAAGTTGTAGTAAAATTGTTGTTGGGATTGATGTGGAGAGGCTGCCTGCAAGAGGTGAAGCGGTAATTAAAATTAACCCTGTATAAGGTACTTTCCTTTGATGTGCCATAGCCTTGTGACGCCCTGTATATACCACACTCACTCCTTCACGATAGTCATCACTGATTTTTCTTCATACTATCAGAATGACGCTGGACTAAAGTCTTTCAAGGATTTTTTTTATATCGTTGACCAAACCTCCATCTTACCTGATCGTAAGTGAAGATTAGTTTGAAGATCCTTCAAAAATATAGCTAGAGTGGTCATTTTGGTTAGCAGATTTTATATGAAGAGCGGTCGTACCACCAAGCGGGAGCCAGTCTGATTGGTCAACATATCAAACCGCTTACCAATAAGTGGCCAGTTGATTCTAAGCTGGCCCTACGAAACTGAAAATCTTGACGTCGCTCGGTCCTGTTCTTCTCACTTGCAAAGTTTACCACCAATGACCTTGATCGGTTAGATATTTGTACAAATGTCGCACTTCACTATAAGCATACACTATATGCTCTACATTTGTAATATGGTTCGATAAAAAGGAAAGTTGTGGAACTATTCTCAAAAAATAATTGACTTAACGAAACGTCATAAGACAGTTATATCAGGATTTTCTAACAAAATAATCTAAATCTAAAGATTAAATATTTATTTTAAAAATCAAATTCGAAGTTTTGCTCAATTAAATTTAACGCGTTTTACGAAATAAAAACGATGACGGTAGCGCGACACATAAAACTTAATTTGTTTGTGTATCACGAAAGTAAACATCATCAATTATATTTTTAGAATCAGTAAAGAAACAAAGAACTACATTCACCATCACTGCTACGGTCGCCGTTCAAAATAAAACACACTGTTTACATACAACCAAAAAATTACCGCGAAATATTTTGTTTACACAGAACGATAAAAATCTCAAAGATAAAAAGGTTTTACTGTACTTACCAATTTATTTGAAGATCCGACTTGCTGTGAAGCCTATTTAAAACTAGTGTAGAAGTATTTTCTTTTGGAATATTTCGATTGCAACGTTCCGCGTGTTTTTCCCGAGTGGCAGCGCGGGGCACGTTGGCTCGATTTCGATCGGTGCGGACAACTGAGGGGTCTTAAAACGAAATCGCTTGTCGCCGAAGAGTAAATGGTATTTTATCAGCAGTTATCTGCAATAACCAGTGGCTATCGTAATAGTTTTATGAATAAGCAACTATAAAAAGCTTATTGTGTGAAAATCGATGGGAAATTTTGATAAATATGCGCTCGGTGCTTCAAGTACCTGAGCTGTATGAAACACGTAGTGTTAAGTTGCTTGAAATTGCAAACTTTGTGAGGTTATTTTTACTGTCAGACAACATGCATATAGTATTAGAGTTGTACATAATATGTCGCACTATAAGATTACATTTTATTCTATTTTATATAAATGTCAAGAGAAAATAATTATATACCTAAATATCATTCACAATAATTTATAAGCAAATTTTTTTTAATATTAAAATATCGTTTTTATTATAAAAACATTGGTTTATTAGCCAGTTATGCAGCGCTTGGTAATTTGTTATACATTTTAATTGAAATAGCAAGGGTATTTCTGCTACATAATATTTCCGTAGAAATAACAATTTATCAGGGAATCTTGTATGTTTTAATGTATCCTTTTTTTGTGTAACAATCTGTTTGCAAGTTTTTACTTCACACACAGTCACAGTTGCTTAAAATAAAAATGCTCTATGATGGTTACGTTTTGGCGTGAAGGGACTTGAAGGTAATGTACGACTATAGAAATAACTCACTAGTAGATAGTACAATATAGGTAATTATGTTGCAATCATATAATAGAAACAGTTCCTTTATAATATTTTATCGTTCAAAAGAGAAAGTAACTCGAGCATCGGTTCATCCGTGCGGGTACATATTAGAATATTTTAACTTTAATTTACAATATTGACTTAGGTTATTATCAAGATATCAATAGTGCAGCTACACATTGAAGATTTACTTAGTTCATATCTAAATTTTCAATCCAAGACCTAGAATTGAGAATTAATATTGCAAACCACAATTTGTGGTTCAAAATATTGTTAGTTAAAAAGTATAAATAATTTACAGGCAGGTAAAAGTCGTATGCGTAGCTATTACTTTCTGGCGAGTTGCCAGCGACTGTTAACTATATATTTTTTTCTCTTTTTCGATTTTACCTCAAACAACAATAGTGTATTTCATGTTTCATGAATTTTGAGCATATGTATGTAGCTCTCAATATTGTTTAAGCTATTAAAATAAAAATGATTTTTATTGCAAAAATATAGAACACAATACGAAAAGGCTGAGTTATTATAGTGAACCAATCACATGTTAAACTGCAGGACAAAGAACACTTATACAGGGCGACTGGTGGGTCACTTTTAAAACTCAAGGACGTGATAGTTTGAGATCATACATAAAGAGAAAAATAAATTAAATATTAATTTATTTACTGAGTAAACTTAACCGTTCATTACGCAACGCGTGGTTACGCTAGCGTTGGCAGCGATACGCGTGACAGGTCACGTGCCGCGATTAACTCATTTGTATGTATAGTAAATAGAAACAAAGTAGTATTTATTTATAGGAAATTCTAGTGAAAAATTAAGAACCTATTTTTTTAAATAATTATGATTAGAATCGAGTACAGACTGCTCTCCTTCGGTATTTAAAATTTGTCACCAGTCACCCCAGTGCATGTATGTTAAAAATAAAAACTAAATTACAACTTGTACAGCAATTTCCAGCATCAAATCTTCACATCGGCTGTTAAATCAAAGATAAATCAATTGCGACTAGTAAACGCCGTGATATATATGTATAAAATAAAATCCCCAGACAATCACACCAACTACATGGCCCCAAAGAGCATCTTATATCTAGAATGATTCGATGTAGAATCTGTGCTGTAATATTAAATTATGTCAAACATAATCTACAGAGCTCAGAAGCTTGCCAACTGATCTTTTTAATCTCACACGTTCCTTGTTAGATAAATGTTAGATAGATAACCTTTGATATATTATTTGAATTAAACTATCAAGAAAGTTACCCAACTGGACTGGGAGCAAAGGAAAAACATAGAATGTGCCTGCTGCTTCTCTTCCAGGCATACCTACTGCAAAAGTCAGTTAAAGGTTTTGTTGGAGGCATTAGTCTCTCTCCAGCATTATAATGCCTCCAAGTTTGTCCAACGTGACATCATGGTTTTATAACCTCTGGAGTTCTGCCTACCCAGTAAGGGATACAGGCGTGAAGGTATGTATGCATGGATAGTTACCCGACCACGACGAGGCTATAAAGTGGGTTATGAATTTGACCAATGCTCATAACTTCTTAATTACGATTCATAACTTGAAAACATGATATCGTTAGGAGGCGTCGTGACTTTTTCTTCCTTAAAACAACTTATTTACCTTTAGCACCACCATAAGTAATCCCACATTTTATAAATTTTGGCGTGTTTAAAAAAATCAAATTGAATATAGCCCCCTCATGAGAGAATAGACCAATAACAAGTAAGTACATGAAAAAAGTCAGCATGATGTGACTTGATGTGACGTCGGAAACTTGTCACAATTGCAGGGGAAATAATTTTCTTGTTACATTCTTTTCAGAACGTGATTTTTCAGTACTATGTTTGTGATTTGAACATACTTTTATTTTATTTTTAATATACGGCTTTAAGGAAGCCTTGATACCAAGAATAATTGGTGAGTAGTCCATTGAAGATGTAGGGGGTTTTTTATTCTACATATTATACCCCCGGGCTCAGATGCATAGAAATATATTTGAAAAACCCCGATTTCTCACAATCCCACATTAACAGCTGAATAGAAATCGCATTTAATTGCGAATTCAGAAGGGATTCTGTCTGAACCAAATAAGATAATCACGACGGTTGAACATACCATTGTTAATGAACGAGGAATAAGGGAAAAGAAAGAATTTTCGAAGAGCGGGTCTCATTATGAGCATTGAGTTACAAATAGATAATCATGAAGAAGTAATTGCTATTGAGTTTCTAGCCATTATTCGGATGGATTGATTTATTAAATTCCACTGATTGTAGTTTGCTGGTGCCTTATTTTTAATAAATGTTAGATCTTATGGTCATCCTTTGATTTGATTTGCTGTTTTATTCAATAGAACAAATGTTTATGTTAAAACCTTTTTATCGGTACAGTAAAATTACAGGTGTTTGGCTGCAAACTGGACGGCAGCGGCGCGGGCAGCGATTTCCGCGATACGATAGAAAGTATTGAGTTTGTATGAAACCGCGACAAGTCATCGCTCTCTCTCGCCCGCTGGCGTCCAGAACGGCCCAGATTCCCCGCGTCGCATAACTACCCACGCCGCTGCCCACGCCGCTGTCGCTGCCGTCTAGTTTGCAGCCCTTTGCTCCACTATCAGCGGGTTCGAGTCCCGGTATAGACAGACAAATATTACAAAATCTGTGATCCCATTTTTTTTCTAAAATCAAAATGCAGTCTCTTTCAATATTTTTTTTCTTTCCTCAGTTTTTCAGATACTTTACATTCGTGTTATTCAGCCATTGGAAAAATATATATGAAAAAGGTGTCGCGAGATTTAATATCAAAACAGCAAGTAAGTGGTAGAGTGCGGCCGTTAATGGAATGCGTTCCTGACAGCTCCTTATGTCCACTAAATAAAGTTTATTTCCGATTCGAAAGTTAAAAAGCTATGATTTTGACAGCAATCAGGAAGGTAAACTTCCACCGGTCGCACTATAGATGAATCTATGATTATCTTAACAAAAACAGAAATAAAAATCTAATCATTTTAATGTGCTATCAGTATTTAACTTACGTTTATTATTTCTTATAAATCAGACTTACGAGGTCAAATGACATCAAATAATTGCACGATTCAATTAAAATTAAACATTTTAAAATTAAATAAAATTTGTAATTATTATTTTTCACAGTTTTGAAAGAAAACTTTTGTCATCTGCCTTAAGCATACCATGCTGTACTAAAACTAATGTACGGTACTCATAGTAGCACATTATTTCAAGAGATGGCGCCACCATTCATAATATTAAAATGATATAATTCTCCCGGAATTATTATTGAATGTTAATTTTTCAATAAAAATAGATGGGTACTTAAATTCTGGATGGGTAATTAATCTTAAGATATAAAACTCTTCCGTTACTGACTGAGTGACTGACAGACAACGTACAGCCAACTACTTGCCGTAGACAGCTGAAATTTGGAACATTCAATCCTTAGGGATAGTGGGGGAGCACTAACGAATTCCCGAAGGAATTCCCGAAATTCCCATGGTAAAGCGAAATTATTGGACTTTTTATTTTGTATGAAAAATCTTATTCCTTGAGGGCATGGATGTGATTCTTGGTATAAAGGTTCTTCAATGGGTGTTTATTTGTATAATGGAATGAATTCCCGAAATTCTCACGGGAACGGGAAGTATTGAACTTTTTAATTTGTATGAAAAATGAAATACTTGGCATTCTTCAATTCTTCAAAAGTTCTTCAATGAGTAAATATTTGTGTTAAACATAAACAATATTGATGCACGTACGAAGTTGCGGGCACAAGCTAGTGATAAATAAATAAATAAATTGTTAGATATATAGCAGCCTAGTATATTATTAAAACAGGAAATGACCTGTTTAACCAAAAACGTGTAAATCTTCATATTTTTCGTAACATTTCTATACAAAATGGTTGTCTGGTAGAAATCGCTCCTCAGCAATCAGACCGCCAAATTTTTATATCGAATGTAACTCTTCTTTTTTCTTTTCCTGTACCTGTATTGTATAAAATAAAGTGTAAATAAATAAATAAAATTCAATTCGATTGGAATAATCACAGGGTCAAAAAGTTTACGATCGCTGTACGTGGTATGTGTGAAAACTGTGTTTTTTCAAATGCGAAATATAAACCTTTTATCTCAATATCACGTACGGGAATGTTCCAGTTATTTTCAATTTTGTCGTAAAACTTCTGCATCGAAGTCCGTTGTAGGTGTTCCTGCGTTTAAATGGCTACAGGGCAAATGCCAGCTCGAGAATGCATGGTAAATATTCATGAACATTCAATAGTCTGAATAGCTATCGGATATCTATAGCAATTCAATCAAAGGGCAGCATATCCATGGCATCTGCGCTTTCTATAAATGAAGTGCATATTAGTGTAAGTATTCTAACGCTATAGGTATAGATTGTTAGATGACAATATAATTACACAAATCATTTCATTATTAATCTAAATCACACCATCAGACTGTTAATTCCACAGTACAAAACCAGAAGTCATCGGTTCGAGCATTTATAATAATCAACGAAGCATTAAAAAAACCAACTTCACGTCAAAACTTTGGCTGAGTTATAATGTCACCCATGTAAACATTCTCCGATATCATACTTTTTTTTATAAATTTTAAATTTTCAATAAAGTACTCAACTGATTTCGATGAAATGTATATAGGACCAACTATGAAGTATCTTCTATCATATGAAACAAGAATTTTTAAAATCGGTTCATATTAGTCCGAATACAATGTCAATGTGAAATACAATAGTCCGAATACGTTGACAATACAATACACACAGTATTAATGCCCGTAATTTTTTTCAAGTGCATTTATTATACAGAGTGGACCATTTAAATGGGTCAGTGTGAGATTGATAGAAACTAAAAGATAATAGATATAAGAAACTTTGTTTATCGATTTTAATAACAAATTAAACTGCATTTACAAATTTACAAAAAACTTATACTCACCTCAGAAAGTCAACCTAAAACTTTTGAAAAAAATAATTAAAAATATAAAGCCTAAAAAGACAATGTCAATGTTACAGGTGAGCAACGGTTTCCACTTCACAACATCAATGAAAACTGAACAGATTAAGTGGCGCTTCTTTCCAGTTTAAAACTAACTTCTGAGTTCTGAACTCGTTGAGATCTTGCTGTGAGGCACTTCATGCAACAGCTGGGATCTTATAAAGAGCAAAGATCATCAGATGATGTTGTCCTCAGACCAGGCATAGCTGGGAGAACTAGTTTATGTAATGTGAACCATACACTCCCGCTTTTATTCTTTGAAAAGTACGTCACTTGTCTATAAGGTAGGTTAATGCGAGTAAGGATCTCATCGAGATGTGGAAACTGTGTGTAGTACTATCCTTGATTGTATACAGTAGGCGGATATGCCACACTCTGTAACAGGGCTGTTGTATATCGGAAAACACGTTCAAATAGTTTTCTCTTTATTTTAGTGCTTTCTTAATGTGCTTTCACTCTATATCTTAAGCACCTCATGTATTTGTTCAATAGTTTAGTGATAGTACGTGCTTTTTCAGCACGGATTATATTATACCAAATCGGATTATATTAGAAGGTTACTTATTTCGAAACACCCTTTATTCTATGACTTATTTACTCAGTACTTTTTGTAAAGCAGCAATCAAATTGTTCGGCCGATCCGAAGAACTTTTGTCGATGGTTTTCCTAGTTTGTGGTATGAAGTTCCATTCCATGCTCTTGGAAAATATTAAACCCTTAGTATTACGGAAAAGGATTGTTAAGCTACTTACCTAAGACTTCCTGGGCTGATCTTTAAGAAATCTTCTTACTTATTAAAATAAAAACGAATGCTTTTCCAACCTGACTTTTAGTCACAAATCAGCATTTTTTTTCGCTATGATCAGTAACTACTACACACCAAAAATACACACATTTAAATGATACTTAAAAAATACTTTTTAACTGCCAATAACTACCCTTGATGCCTCTTTTAAACAATTCAAAGTTATTTGAAATATACGAGGGCAGAAGCTTACAGAATTATGAGACATCTAGGAAGAGTTTTGAGGTCGGCTCACAGGAACTCTCCAACAGTTCTAGGAGTGAGAACAGTCAAATATTCTGATTCTGGGCCACTTTATGATCGCTCGGATTTATAGAATTGCTAAGCATCTATTCAATCCTTTATTAGGACATTTTTTGAAGAACTGAATGTATGTGACGTTATAAATCTGCGAGAAAAGGATCAATGAGATCAAATTGGAAACAGCCGAAAGTAATTCGTCAATATTCAAATAATAACCTCAAATGTGTATAAATAAAGTTAAATTTTCCACTGCATTCATTTTATGAAAGATTCGATATAAGATTGTTTTATTCTGCCCTATTATACCTACACAACGATTTATGTCCAACAAATTTCCGAACAGTAAATGTACATTTTTGACGACCACTTTGGCGATGGGGTAAACCTGTCTGCCTCAGACGCCAGTGGTTGCGGGGTCGATTCCCGCACGGAAACGGAACAAGAAAAAAAATGTTCCATGTCTGTGTGTTTATCTATCTATATATGTATTTATATTCTAGGTTCCCCTCTAGTTTGCTACATTGTATCCCATAACACAAGCTATGGTTACTTTGGAGCCATGTAGTTGGTGTGGTTGTCTGTGTATATTATATATTTTTTCTGAAAATACACTTTTATGACACTTATATATTTTTTTTAAACTTCACTACTACCTTTCGCTTATGATTAATCTGTATTCATAAAACTACTTGCCTGTTTTACTGATTATTATAATTAGATTAGGGGTTTTCTTATACAACCTTTGCATTTAAATTGTTACCAAGCAACCAAGAGCAATTTGTTTATTACTTGTAATACTAGAAGCCTTTTTAATTTTATTGTATATAAATAACGGAGCTGTCATGTATTAATTGTTAACAAAAATAAAACTTACACAAAAAATGGAAAACCTAACTGTTATTGAGTCTAAAAGCTAAGCTATTTAGCTCGAAATTCAAACGGGACAAAAACCAATTCGAGATAGTCGTTTTTTAAGGGTTTTTTTTACGGTAACCAATCTTGCGTTGGCTTTAATCTCACCTGATGAAAAGGGAAGGCAAAGTTCACTCAGATTTTACAAAGGAAATAATCAACGAATGCAGAGCATTAAAAAAACCGACTTCACTTCAAAACTTTGCCCGAGTTGAGAATGTCATCAACGTAAATATTCTCCGAAATCATACATATTTTTTCCAAAGTGTGAAATATTCAATGAAGTACTCAACCGATTTCGATGAAATTTAAATGGGACCAACTATGAAGTATCCTCCATCATATGAAACAACAATTTTCAAATCAATTTATAACTGTCGGAAATATCGTGAAACAAAGACACACAAAAAAAAACATACAGACGAATTGAGAACCTTCTCCTTTTTTGGAAGTCGGTTAAAAATGCAATATCGGATTGCGCTGCTTCTAAAACATTTTTATGTTATGAAAAATAGTCGAACATCAATAACGTAGCATACGGCAGCCGGGCATGACGCGTCAAAGTACTACATATTTACTATATTGGAAAAGTCATAAATTCTACGAACGTTAACAGAACTGGACTTGAGTAAACAGCGCTCCTTGTGTTAGATAATTGACATTTTATTACGTCATGAACTCCAACTGTTTGGCATTGGTTGACACACTCTAAATAAAAGTAAAACAACTTTATTTGATATTTTATCGGAAAGTTAAGGGGCGCAACAGCTTCTGTTTGAAAGCTTCGTTTCGGCATTTGCTGGCTCTTACAAAAAATATCCAAGAATCTTAAAAATACTGTATAGGGAATGGTAGGAATAGTTACATGACATGATTTAGGTACCTACTTACCTAGATAAAATAAATTCGATTAAAAAAATTTTTATTGCCCGGTAACAAAAAAATATAATATTAATCTAAATATAATTTTTACATGAAGAGATTTGTCTTTGTATTCTTTTTCTTTTTTCAAACTAAAGTCCTGAAACGCAAAATTGTGAGTTTTAATAACTTAAAACAGGAGTTTTTATAACTTAGAAAATATATGCAGATTATTCCCTTCCTTGTAAAACCATGTAAAATTGGCACCTTTATTTTATAAATGTACCGTAAAAATCCATGGTTATTAAGGGAGCGTTCCCACTTTATCGTGTCGACAGTTAATAATAGTAGTTTTAGGTGGCGTGTGTCATATTTTTAAATGGAGATATTCGCATTTAGAACCACACGATTAACTGTAGTCTACGATTGTTGCAGTGATGACGGATTGTTATTACAGTGGGAAGAACATAAGTGAAGATTGGAATTAATCATAAATTTTTTTTTTTTTTAATTTAAATAAGGTAGGTACTGATGCTGACCACGATCCTCAGACATGAGGGACCGAACCAAGAGAGAGAGAGGTACTTAATTGATTTCGATTAAATTTATATGGGACCACCTCTGAAGTATCTTCTATCATATGAAACTAGAATATTTAAAATCGATTCGTAATTGTTTATAAAATCGTGTAACAGACACAAAAAAATACAAAAAAAAATTCATACACACGAATGAGTCTCCTTCTTTTGGAAGTCGGTTAAAAACAAAGCGCAGTCGGTAACTAGGCGTACCCTGAGTGTAGGTACCACCAAGCGAGGTACACTCAGATTATTTGCCTTTTATGACACTGAAGGGCAGGAATTCTAAGTCCCTACGGAACTAATTGTTACAATGATATTCAAAGTACAATAATCAATCAACGAATGCATTAAAAAAACCGACTTCACGTCAACACTTTGGCCGACTAATAATGTCATCCACGTAAACATTCTCCGAAATCATACATATTGTTTCAAAAATTTGAAATTTCAAACAAAGCACTCAACCGATTTCTATAAAATTTATATGGGACCAACAATGAAGTATCCTCTATCATATGAATTAAGAATTTTTAAAATCGATTCATAATTGTCCGAAATATCGTGTAATAAAGACACAAAAAAACATACAGGCGAATTGAGAACCTCCTCCTTTTTTGGAAGTCGGTTGAAAAAGGCAAAAGATGAAGCACACCTAACCTCTTACATGCAGAAGGTAACCAAAAGAATAGACCTATTTTCAAACAGATGAATAGTTTATACATCTGACACAGTTTTCTAGAGATGCATGTTTATTCTTGTTGTTGTAGAATATTGGATAAGGGGTTGACCCGATTTTCAGATTGATTCCAAATAGATTTTGTAAAACCACTTCGATAAAAGTAGAGTTAGATGCAAAGATTGTTTATTTATTTATTACAATATCCACAGCCCTTAGTATAATTAATTATAACACTTAATTTATTTCTTACAGCCAATTACGGATGAACATTTTTTATATATTACTTCTACTTCTACATTTTACGTTGTAAAACAACTTAATTCAGTATCTTCGTTGTCGTCGTGGTCATGGCCCTTAAGACTATGCGGAAATATCGAGAACTCAAAATGTTTGATTAAATATAAGGTGTCCAAAAAAGTACTTTGGAGAAAAATGTCCTAGATACGGCTAGTCTTCCTCATTCGACTACAAAAAACCGTTTCTGGATAGGGGAAAGTTTGCGCGCCCGCGTTTTTCTTGAAATATTTAGAATTTTTTATGTAAAAACTATAAGTCCAAATAAAATACGGTTTTTTTGTAGTCGAATGGGGAAGATTAGCCCTATCTAGGATATTTTTCTTCAATATACTTTTTTGGACACCCTGTATATTGTAAAGTTACTCCCGTTACTTAAGTTAAGGTGACACTATAATGCGGCCGGTGGGAGTTTGCGTTCCTGACAGCTGTCAAATTCATAGCTTTTTAACTTTCGAATCGGAAATAAACTTTATTCAGTGGACATAAGGAGCTGTCAGGAACGCATTCTAAGGAACGCAGCTAAGCAAGCTATGTGAATTGAAAGAGTATATTTTTAAGATTCTATCTGTCCAAAAAATATAATTTTTGCCCCGCTATTTTTCCGATATAAAATATTTAATTTGCCCTTGTAAAAGTGAATCAAAATGATCTGGAATCCTACCGGCATTAGTCAATGTTACAATTTCCGGTAACTTTGACGTTTTTCAGTGTCAAAGTAGATAAAATGTCATTTTGACAATTATATTTCATTAATCTATGATAGAAGCCAATCCTCGACTAAATTCATTCATATCTCATCATATCAGGCCAAGTCAAATCTAACCTACTTTAAGATCTCGCATTTTTAAATAACACCATTTTTTCTAGGTATTCCAAAGAAATAGAGTTTAATATTTTTTCGTAATGTTATTTTATACCTATAAATACATATTTCGATTTTGCATAGATTTTGGCACTCATTTAGATCTCATTTTTTTTGTATTGAACTTGGCTTTCCTTCTTTACATTTTTTTGGGATATCATTTGTAAAGAAAACTAGGCTGGTATTGAGCTTTAATGTTTTTTTTTGCGTTTCCGCTTATTACAACCATATGCATATATATGCATATTATAATACTCATTTATAGCGCATGTGACAAGTTTTTTGTAATTGGAGACCATTTAAATTTTGAGTTTTTTTTTTGTTTTTTTTTCCTACGCTTACACACAATTATCGAGCTGCATTCCAAATTTCATCCTCCTAGGTCATATCGAAGAAGGTTAGGTTCAGGTGCTATAAGTCAGTCAGTCAGTGCTAAAATTTACGACTTTTCGAGCTTTATTTGAGCTAGCTTCATGAAACTTGAGTTTCTACATGTCCTTATAAATATAAATAAACACACGTAGTTTCTGTTTACGTGAAAGAAAATTTTAGTTACAGAAGAGTCAAAAGTGGCACCAAGGGGTTCGTGTAATATTACACTTGGCACTGGCTAGCCAGTTCCTTTGCTTGAACTTGGCTTGCGAGCTGTAGCGTGTCTATGTTTGCGAATTTGCGGAAGTGAGGATGATTTAAGGAAGTCTACCAAGTGGATAAGTCACGCGTGCTTTAATCGATGTAAAGAGACATCTATCGGAATAAAAACAACAAAAATTTTGAGACTAAAATATTACAAGTCTTTTATATGGGGACACTACGTTTTTTTGACTTTTTTCATTTTTTAAATTTTTTCCTACGTTTAAACACAATTACCCAGGCTGGATTCTAAATTTGATCCTTCTAGGTCATCTGCAAGTAGTAGGTTTAGGTACTATAAGTCAGTTAGTCAATACTAAAATTTACGACATTTTACCTTCATATCTTTATAACCGTTTGAGCTAGCTTTATGAAATTTGAACTTCTACATGTCTATTACGACCAGGAAAGGGTTGATAGAGCAAGACACAGTTACGAGTTGATAGACAATTTATTAACGAACAGAAACAGTTTATATAGTAAGATGTACGTGCATAATTAGGTTAACCATATTTGATTTTATCTTGGTATTGATTTTATCGGGCACGTTTGATGAATAGGAAATAATATATTGATTCTCTGTGGGTCACGTCGGAGGACGCCACAGATACTCCCCCCTTAAAAAAGTAAACACAAAATAACAATTCAATATTCTTACTCTAAAATTAAATACTACATAACAATTTCAAGCAAAACACTCATTTTTTTTTTTTTTTGTTTGCGTCAACATTGATGATATTTGCAAACCTTGCATTTTACATACCTTGTTTATGCTGCAATTATTGAATTAGGTTCATTCATGCATGGACTTTTGTTTATATACAATAAGGTGATATGAATAGTACTTATTAAATTAATATTATAGATTAGCAAAAAAAATAAGATTATGTAAGTAATCGGAAAAATATTAAGAAATGACTTATTACCAATTTTTATAGTTTTTTTTTGTTTTGGGTATTTGTGTGCGATGTTCTATCCCGGATATGGAGGGCGGGCGTTTTGTTTGTCCTGGTTTGGTAACTCGGCAACTCGGCGACTCGGTGACTCGGCTATGCTGGTGTTGCCTTGTTGATCGCTATTGACGCAGCGCGCTCCATGCGTTTACCGCACAGTTTAAGTGCTACCTTTGACGTTAGTGCGATGGCGATAATGACAATTATGATGATGATAACAGTGTGGACATTTTGGACCTCCTTCAATATTTCTGATTTTATTCCGTGGATGTCCTCCATATTTACGTTGTTGTTGAACGTAGTGGTTTTTTCTTCCCTTGTTGCCTGATTGCCCATCTCGTTTGTACTTTGTTTCTTGACTGTGACTAACGCCAGTAAATACGCCTTTTAAGGCCATATTATGCTGGCGCAGGCGAATCTAACCGGTGGTCTACGTGGTCTACGTGATCGTGATGAATCACATCTTCTCTCGATGCGTGCTTGACCGTTATCTGAGCTACTGTTAATATCTGCAAGGAATGCTGGTTTGACACGGTCGATGGAGATATACGACTGACGATTGTTCAATTGTATCTTGAAGTATTTATCGTTTCTCTCTAGAACTTGATAAGGGCCTTCGTATGGTGGTATTAAACTACGCTTCATGCGGTCGCATCTTACGAACACGTGTGAACATTTAGAAAGTTCGGGGTGTACGAAAGTAGAATTTCTACAGGATATTCTTTTATGATTATTATGTATGTTTGTAACTTTCGATATATTTTCTCGCAAGTTTTCTATGAATGTTTCGTACGTTGTCAGGCTCGTATTCCTTTCGAAAAACTCTCCCGGTAATCTAATGGGGGTGCCGTAAATCATTTCCGCAGCACTGAGTCCTGTATCTTGGCGGAGACTTGCACGTAAACCTAACAATACGGTGGGTAGTTCTGTAGACCAATTTTCCACACAGCCGCGAGCCATTATTGAGGCTTTCAGGGAGCGGTGCCATCTTTCAACCATCCCGTTCGATTGGGGGTGGTATGGAGTGGTTCTAATCTTCTCAATGCCCATGAGCTTAGCTAATTGTTTGAACGTTTCTGACTCGAACTGTCGGCCTTGATCCGTTGTAATTTTCTCTGGACATCCAAATCTTGTGATCCAGCCATTGTATATTGTTTTGGCGACTGTCTCCGCTGTGATATTCGAAACCGGGAACGCTTCAGGCCACGATGTACAACGATCTATTATTGTAATGATGTACTGTTTTCCTCGCGAAGTAGGTAGTGGTCCGACTATGTCAGTATGAATGTGTGCGAATCGCTGAGCAGGCAAAAAGGTTCCGAGCGGCGAGACAGTATGTCTGGTTACTTTAGCTTTTTGACATTGTAAACAGGAGTCACACCATTTGTTTATGTCTGAGTTCATTTTGTACCATATGTATTTTTGAGTAATTAATTTTCTTGTAGTGCGTTTTCCGGGATGACTTAGGCCGTGAATATTGTGAAATATAGATTTCCGCATTGATTCGGGAACGTAGGGGCGAGCTTTGCCGGTTGAAACGTCGCAATAAACATATTGTTGACAGTTGGAAGGCTGTACGTATATGATTTTCAAGCTCTTACTTTGTTTGAGCTTTTCCAATTCTGGATCATTTTGTTGTTTCATTGAAAGAATTTTGTAATCCACTAGCGAAGGTAATGATATTTCTTCGACTACTCGAGATAATGCGTCAGCTACAATATTGTCGTACCCGCTGACGTGTTGTATCTCGGTACTATATTGTGATATGTAATCCAGCTGCCTTATTCTTCGAGGGGTGTCGTTTACGGATGGTTTTTTTGAAAATGCGTAGGTGAGTGGTTTATGATCCGTATAGATGGTGAATTCTGTGCCCTCGATTAATCGTTGAAAATGTTTTATCGACATGTAAATTCCAAGCAGTTCTCGGTCGTAAGTCGAGTATTTTGTTTGCGCTGTGCTTAGCACTTTTGAAAAATATCCCAAAGGCTGCCACTTGTTACGTATTTTCTGTTGTAAAACTGCGCCTACGCATTTTTCGCTAGCGTCGGTAAATAATGCTATGTGAGCATTTGCTGCGGGATAGGACAGCGTCACGGCCTCTCGCATATTTTCTTTACACGATTTGAAAGCTTGTTCGGCTTCTTGAGTCCACAGAATTGGAGTTTTATCGTTTTTCTTCGAATTTTGTAAATATTTGTTTAGCACCGATTGTTTAATAGCTGCGTGTGGTAGACTGCTCCGGTAAAAATTTACCATTCCGAGAAACCGTCTCAATTCCTTAACAGTTGCAGGTTTTGGGAAATCTAAAATAGATTTTGCTTTCTCATCAGTTGGAGTGATTCCTTGGCTCGTTATATGATAACCTAGGAAATCGAGTTCTGTTTTGAGAAAATCACATTTTTCTAAGTTAATAGTTATCCCGTGCTCATGCAGACGTTTTAGAATTATATCAAGGTGTTGCATGTGTTCTTCTTTTGAGCTCGAAGCGCAGAGCAGATCGTCGACGAAAATATAAACGAAGTTAAGGTCTCTGAATATTGAATCCATGAATCTTTGAAATGTTTGTCCAGCGTTGCGTAGCCCAAATGTCATCTTAGTAAATTCGAATAGTCCGAAGGGTGTTATTATTGCCGTCTTAGGTATATCCTTTTTTGAAATGGATAGGCAGTTATAAGCTTTCCGGATATCGAGTTTACTGAAGATACGTTTTCCTTCCAGGATGTAGGTAAAATCTAACAATCTGGGCAGTGGGTATTTATCTGGAACTGTGATTTTATTTAACATTCTGTAGTCACCACATGGTCTCCATTCTCCGTTCTTTTTCTTTACCAGGTGAAGTGGACTGGCCCAGGGGCTGTCTGATGGACGACAAATACCCCTTTTTATCATTTCATTAAATTCTTGCTTTGCGATCTTATATTTGTCTGGTGGTAATGGCCTCGCGCGTGCTGAAACGGGCGCTCCTTTTGTTTCAATATGATGTTCCACTTGACACTTGGTGTTAGATATGTTTGCAGCTGGCTTGGTTATATCTTCATATTTTCCCAGTAATTTTCTTATGCTCTTTTCTTGTGAAACAATTTCGACGATAGGATGATTTGCTCTGATACTTGTTGCAGGCGTTGTCAGCTCAGTAACTTTCTCAATGAGCTTTTTTCCGTCTAAATCGACGAGTAATTTATGGTACTGTAAAAAATCGGCGCCAAGGATAGATGTGTTGACGTCAGCAATAACGAAATTCCATTTGAATTCGCGACTTAGACCTATGTTAAGGTTCAGTGTTTTTTCACCGTATGTATTTATAACGCTACCGTTCGCAGCGCGTACTTTATGATTTGTAGCATGCTTGTGCTTGAATGAGTTTCTTCTTAATACTGATATATTTGCCCCGGTATCGACTAAAAACCTCTCGCCACTTTGTAGGTCGGCTAGGATAAGGCGGTCGTAGGGGTGAATAGCACAAAGTTCCGCCCTGGTTCGTGCTAATTGTAGTTTCCCTGATGCTTCTGTTGTTTGTTTGAGTTTTTCCAAGCACATGGTGGCTGACATTTGTATGAATTTTCCTTGAATCGCCTATGAAAGTAACACAGACCTTGATGACGAGACCTTGACGCACTTCTTGACCTTGATCTTAAACGAAATTTACTGCGTCGATACTTTTCGTTTTCTTTGCGTAGTGCAGCGATTTCAATATTCATTTGCGTCAGCTGATTTGCAAGGCTAGTGACCTCGTTAACTTCATTACTACTAACAGACTTTGTTTTGGCGTTTTCGAATAGTAAATCTGCCATATCGCTCATTTTTTCAAGTGTTGCGAATTCTGAAACTGCAAGTATGGAAGTTATGGAGTTCGGAAGTTTTCTAAGCCATAGAGACTGGATTGTGTCGTCATTAGTAACTCCTTGTCCTAGTTCTTTCATTTGACGCAGCAACTGGGATGGTTTTTTATCCCCTAGATCCATCTCGTAAAATAGGTGTTGAAACTTCTTCTGCTTCGATTCTTCGTAGCAGGAAATGAGGCGGTCCTTAATGATTTGGTATTTGTTCTCTGCCGGAGGGTTAGTGATGATGTCACTTACGTCGCGTATTTCATCCTTCGATAATTGTGCAATTACTAGATTGTATTTGTAGGCCTCGCCTTGTTTCTGGGTGGCGACTATAGCCTCGAACTGGGTAAACCATAATTTGGCTTGGTCTTGCCAGAAGCGTGGGATGCGGTCCGAAAGGCTAAGGGCGGCGATTTCAGGTTCCGATGTTTTGGTTAGGGCACGTAGAGCCATTTTTCCTTATTACTTCTGGTCGGGTCCTCAAAAATCTTCTTGCTTATTTGGCTGCGTGACTAACTTCGGGGTCACCACTTATTACGACCAGGAAAGGGTTGATAGAGCAAGACACAGTTACGAGTTGATAGACAATTTATTAACAAACAGAAACAGTTTATATAGTAAGATGTACGTGCATAATTAGGTTAACCATATTTGATTTTATCTTGGTATTGATTTTATCGGGCACGTTTGATGAATAGGAAATAATATATTGATTCTCTGTGGGTCACGTCGGAGGACGCCACAATGTCCTTATGGATATAAATTAACACAAGTAGTTTTATGTGCTTAATTTAAAGAGGTTTTGAGTTAAAGAAGGGTCAAAAGTAGCACCAAGTGGTTCGTGTAATACTTGGCGCTGGCTAGCCAGCTTCTTTGCTTGAACTTGGCTTGACACGCTGCCGCGTTCTACAAGTTCTAACCTATTTCTCATGTCTCTTTCCATTGCACTCGCATTGTCAAACTTCTCTGATTGAAATGGTGTAATTAATTAAGTTCATAAAATGTATTAAGTTACACGTAAAAGTTGGAGTAAACTTGTGTCAAAGGTTTTATTTCTCGCTACCACGCAAGGCCTCATACTGTTAATAGTATGAAACTTCCAAAGTTACCTAAGTGAATACATATTCTAAAAATTGTCGCAAGTACAGTTTGAAAAACTTTTTGTATTTGCAAACTAGACATACTTATTTTATTTTTATATTAAACTAGCTGACCCGGAAAACGTTGTTTTACCATATAAATAAAAAAAAATTGATGTTGGCCGATTCTCATAGATACCGGATAAGCACAAAAAATTTCATCAAAATCGGTCAAGCCGTTTCGGAGGAGTATGGCAACGAAAACTGTGACACGAGAATTTTATATATTAGATAATGGATGTCGTTTTTCCTCCAACTTGATGGAAAGTGACCTGGAGTGCCACTACGGTTGATCGCATCGGGGTTATATTGCTACGGACACAAAGACGCTGAAAACATTTAATATTTCGGTAAGTGGCGTAAAAAGGAAAATAACAAATTGTTTACTTTGAATTTTACTGTACACATTTTCCATGCACATAACTTTCTGTTTTTATTCGATGCCAAATAAGATTTGGGGCGAGAGTCGACATCCGTTAGAGTATTCTAGATAAATAATAATAATGTTCCGTTTCTTTTAGGACGTTGAGAGTGATTTCCATTCATTAATAATATCGTCAGTCCTTTCTAAATAGTATTTAAAGTTCAATGAAAAATGCGTTGGCTCTCAATGTGAGTGACGAAACCAATTCCATTTGATCTGTACGGATCAAATTGTAAAAGTGCCATAAGAATGTTCCAAATAAAATTCTCATATTTTTGCCGTATATTGCCTCGAGCCAGTAAAGTAATATTCCGGGGAGCTACAGCTTGCAAAATTTGTCTCTTATTAACTTCGGATCTGGGATCACAAATAGCATAAAATTTCATTTCCACGAACAACAATTCATAAATTTTTTTAAATGTTTTTTAAATCAGGTATATTACTTTTTTAACTCAATTGTTTTTCACATTAATTCACACAGTGCCATCTAGTTTTATAGTTAACACATAGTTTGTGCTATATGTGTAAATACAGACACATACTTATCATACATAATACACCCAGACCATTTAGATAGCTTAGTTGCAAAAAAACTTGGAGTCGATCTGAATGATAGGGATGTCATCAGTGTAGAAAGAGTGGGATCGACCTTTAGGAACCGCTCAGGTGCTGATGATGATTCGTTAGTAATACGTTCCTAGTAGTGCAACTGGCGCGACGCGGCGCCGCGATCTGGCCGACACGACCCGGCCGACACGACCCGGCTGACACAGCCCGGCCCGGCGGCGTGGCGCTTCTACGTCAACGAAAGGCTCACGCAGTTCAACCGGCAACTATTTGCGAAGGCGAGGGAAGCAGGGCGCAGTAAAGGGTGGAAGTTCATCTGGACGGGAGGTCGTATTTATCCTAGAAAGGACCTTGCACAAAATTAGCTGTGAGAATGATGTGCAAAAGGTTTTTATATAGCAACTGGTTGGTGGACATCGTTTTCTTTATTATTTGAACCATTCTTTGTAGTTCACGCTTACTTTAAACTTTGCGTTCTAACATGCCGCCCCCTAAAAAACAAAGTTTTTTACAAATCCTAAATCTTAATCATAATAAACCAAAACATACTTACAGTTTGCTATCATTTCTATATATTATCAAAACATATTTGTAAATTTTATCATCAAACCATACATTTGACGACCACTTTGGCGAAGGGGTAAACCTATCTGCCTCAGACGCCAGTGGTTGCGGGTTCGATTCCCGCCCGGAACAAGAAAAAAAAAAATGTTCCGGGTCTGGGTGTTTATCTATATATGTATTTATATTCTAGGTCCCCCCCTAGTGCGCTACATGGTATCCCATAACACAAGCTTCGCTTACTTTGAGGCCACGTAGTTGGTGTGATTGTCTGGGGATTTAAAAAAAAAAAAAAAATACATAATAAACAATAATTAAAACATCGCACTACGAACAAAACATGTTTACTACCTATACTCAATCCTTGCAAGATTTTCAATACAAAGATTTATTTCTTCTTTAAATTCAATAGACTAAGATTGTATGATTGTGCCGATTGAGTTTGTCTGGTAGGTATCGCTTTATAGCGATAAGGCCGCCTGTTGTTTCGAAACTGATTTTGTATAAATGTATTATTTCCTTTTGTTATTTTATAAGTGAGCAATGAAGTATAAATAAATAAAATAAATAAATTGTAAAGGAGCTTACACAATATTAAATTCAAAAGACATCCGCTAATGACGGCTACCATTCTTACCATTATATAGAATTACATGCTTTTTGTCCAGAATAGGAGGGCTCAAAAAAACATGATCTAAAATTTATTATTCGTTTTATCAGAACGTATATAGTTGTAGGTATATTGGAAACCGTCAGAACTTTTTACAATAATTTACTACCTATGTCAAGTGCCGTATCAAAAAAAGGTTCTATAATTCTTAATCATCGTTACCATTTCTTTCTTTAGAATAAAATAATACACCTATTGTGAAAGGTCCATAAAAAGATCTGCTGAGTTTAATTCACTTTTCATAAAGTCCTTACAGCAGTGGCTAATCTCCTGGAATCGTAGTTTAATTTAATCAAATCAAATCAGTTTATTGCACTTAAAGGTCATACATGTGGTACCTATACAAAATAAATCAGTAGGTACAATTTAAAAATGACAATTAAGAACCCTGTTGGGCGCTGCAAAAATTAGAAGAGAGGAGGACTACTTTATTTTATCATTTAAGTATTCTTTTACAGTGTAGTAACACACTTCCCGTTTGCGTTCGCTCCCGAACGGTCGTGTTTGCGGCCGCTCCCGAGTGTTCGTACTGCGCTTTCCTTGTCCCCTCTCCCGCATTCGTGCGAGTAAGGTCTCAAGTCAAGCTCTTTTCGGAAAGTTCTCTGCGGAAGTTGAGTGGATTCTCTGCCCTTTCATGGTAGTCATCTACTGCCAACCGAAGCATCACTGATCAGGTGGATACGTAACCGTGACAACTAAGCCTGATCGTCCGCCGTTCATCGGTAATAGGTCCGTGTTAGGTTGTTCTTTTTTTCAGCGCAGTTGTGCAGTCACTTTGCCGTTCACCGGCACGTAGCCCCCCCCCCCAGCTAGGACTAGGGCTCTTTTTCAGAGTAGGTTAGGTTCCCTGGATTCGATGGAGGCCCCCATCGAATCCAGGGCTAGGCCCGATGAGCTCCAAGTGCTCCGGGGTCAGGTAAGTCAGACTCAGCATCAAGTAATCCAACTTCGTACCGAATATCATGATACTCAGGTAAAACTCGAGCAAATGTTCGCAATGCTCACTTCTCTAACTCAGCAAAACGCACTAGCAGCCCTTCAAGCACCATCCGCGCCCCTCCTGACCCCTCAGGTCTCGCAGGCTCAACCCTCTCAGGTTCTCCCGGCCACTCAGGCCACCTCCCGTTCGGAGTTGCGCTCCCGGTCCCGCTCCGACCACCGGCCCTCCGCCACACCTAACCCCAAGGCACCACCTTCAGTGGTGTCAAACACCTCATCAAAAGCTCGGAAACGTATGTCCCGCATAAAATCACGCTGTCAACCTCGCGTCCCCGATCAGACCCTTTTGGGCCTCACCCAAGCTTCGCAGTCCTTGCCACCGTCGCAACAACCCGTGGTATACGGCCCCCCCGCGTCCCCTGACACCCAGGATCCCGTGGCTCCTACTACTCAGGATACCTCGGACTCTGAATTCGACCGGATGTCGATCGCGTCCCCTCATGATTCGGATAGTGAAGAAGAAACGTATCCCGGAACTAGCTCCGCCCCAGACACCAGCAACGGCTGGCTTTCCGCCTCGCGCAAAAAACAAAAAAACAAAAAACAACGTCGCAATAACGAGTCCTCCCCCCGGTCTCCAGAGGCCTCTCCAACCCCAAACTCTCCAAAGAGAAAAACAGCAGTCCCTAATAACGCGGCCCCCGCAACCGAACCTTCATCCGCGAAAAAAAAACCCCCACCTGTCTTCATAAAAGACAAAAATAAGTGGTCCGACATCTCCAAAAAATGCGATACAAGCAACCCAAAAATTAGGTACAACAAAGCAACCAACGTCGGCGAATACCTTAAAGTTGAAGTCTCGTCGGTCAACGACTTCCGTGCCCTAACAAAACTCCTATTCAACGGTAAATACCAATACCACACGTACGCTCTCCCGGAAGAGCGCAAAGTTCGCGCGATACTAAGGGGCGTCCCTTATGAAATCGAAAACCAAGACATCAAAGATAGTCTCACAACCCAAGGCTTCCCGGTAACAGCCGTTCACAAAATTCAATCCAGCACCGGTAAAAAATTCCCTCTAGCCCTAGTTATTTTGGAAAACTCCCCAAAGGGGAAGAGCATCTTTCGTGAACTCCAAGACGTATGTAACATCAAAATCCGCGTGGAAGGCCCGCGCAAAACCGGTTTCCCAGCCCAATGCCACCGCTGCCAAGTCTATGGTCACGCGTCGGCAAACTGTACTGCAAATCCCAGGTGCGTCAAGTGCCTAGAACCACACTTGAGTCGGGAGTGCACCCGCACTCACGAAACCACCACCGACCCGGCTTGCGTGCTGTGTGGCAACTCCGGCCATACAGCCAACTACCGCGGCTGTCCCAGGGCTCCGAAGCCCAAACTACCGTCGGCGGCCGTGCCTAAAAAGCCCGCCCCTCCGCAACCCTCCATCAGCGTCCCTCCGACATCCCAAAAGGCCCCTCAGGCCACTGCCTCTCCTCTGTTAGCACCGGCCTGGCGCAAGGCCACCCCATATCAGCACCTGCTAGGGCACCCACTCAACCCGCCCCCCAAACCCAACTCAATCTAGATAACCTCCTTAGCTTTGCTAGTCTCGACACCTACCTAGCCATAGATGCCGAGCTAGCCGCGATCACCGCGATCAAAGGGATAGACAACCCCATAAGGGCCGTCACCCAAATCCTTAGCAAATACGCACCCGTCATCAAACATATCGAAAACCTCCTCAATGGCGGTAAACAATAGTGTCCCCCGTGCTCCCACAACTACGTCTGGTCGCTCCAAGACCAAACCTAAGGGCTTAACCCTCGGGTCATTTAACGCGCGTTCCCTCCAATCCAGCCATCTCGAAGTCAAACTCTTTCTTCAAAAGCACGACTTCGACCTCTTTCTAGTCCAGGAAACTTGGCTCAAACCCAAGCACCGCAGAGGACTCTCAATTCCCAAATACTCGCTGGTACGGAATGACAGAGTCGACGCTGATCGCGGCGGCACTGCCATTTACTACAAGCGTGGTCTCCATTGTATCCAAATCCCTACTCCTCGTCTCATTAACCTCGAAGCAACGGTATGCAAGGTAGCCATCACAGGCCACCCCTCCATCATCATTGCTTCCATCTACCTTCCCAGTGATAGGGAGAAGCCTCCCCTTCGCAGCGACTTTGAGGCCATACTGGGGTTGGGCCAATCAGTCATTATGTTTGGATATTTTAACTGCAAACATACTGACTGGGGGTGCTACTCAATAAACAGTAATGGCACCTAACTCGACGAGATCCTAGAGTCACTGAACATAGATATTGATATCTTATGTCCAAACTCTCCCACCCACTATCCTGCCAATCCCAACCACCCTCCAGACATCCTAGACTTCGCCATGGTCAAAAACGTCTCTCTAGACATACGTTCTATAGATTCGCTCGACGACCTCGGCTCTGATCATCGCCCCGTACGCCTAACTTTAGGCAGTCCTCCCGATCCAACCCCTTCCTCGAAAACCTTTACCAACTAGAAAGGTTTTAAGAAATCTCTCGCCACTCTCTCTGGCGCTCCCGATTCACCACTGGTTTCCCTCCGGACTACTTCAATAGCCCCGATAGGATCGACAGTGCGGTTGACGTTATCACCGATGCCATCACCAATGCCATCAGTGAAAACGAAAAAACCTTTCCGGTTCCTAAACCTAAACTCCCTCCTCACATCCTCGCGTTAATCAAACAAAAAAACGTTGCACTTCGTTGGGCTAGGCGCTATCCAACACCCGAGAATAGGTTAACGGCAAATCAACTTCAACGGAAAGTCAAAAAATCCCTCACGGAATATAGAGAACTTCAAACTAACGAGCTTATGGAAAACATAACTCCATCTCATACGGCTTATTATAGAATGGCACGCTGCCTTCGTATTGACACACTCTCCCACGTCCCTCCCCTGGTCCGCCCAGACGGCACCTTAGCCTTCGAAGATGATGAAAAGGCTGAAACGTTCGCCGACAGCATTGCCGCTCAATGCTCCCCCAGCTCCCAACCCGTCGACCCCGCCCATCTAAAGGCGGTAGAAGACGACGTCCTCTTCAAGGACTCCCTACCCCCGACCAGCGAACCCGTCAAGGTCTCCGAAGACGAGATTCGCCTTCATATCAAACGCCTCCATGCTAAAAAAGCACCGGGGGCGGATGGTATCTCTAACCAGGCGCTCAAGCACCTCCCCCATCAGATTCTTGCCATTCTGGCAATACTCTATAACGCCTGCTTTGATCTTAGTCACTTTCCAAAAGCTTGGAAAGAGGCAATCGTTATAGGCATCCCCAAACCTGGGAAACCCCATCATATCCCATCCAACCATCGACCCATCAGCCTTCTCAAGGCTCTGGGTAAAAACTTCGAACGAATCATACTCACGCGTATCAAAAATCACCTGTTTCCTATAGATGGCGATCCCTTAATCATAGCCAAACAATTCGGCTTCCGCGCTCAACATTCCTGCCCTCAGCAGGTTCAACGTATCGAAGAACACGCCCTCTCCGGCTTCTACCCTCGACGCCTCAAAACTGCCGCCGTCTTCTTCGACGTAGCCAAGGCCTTCGACAAGGTCTGGCACGCAGGCTTAGTACACAAATTATACGGTATAGGTCTCCCAGATAGGTTAGTCCGTATAATTTCGTCATATCTCAGTAATCGCACCTTCCGCTTTAGATTCGAAGGCACGCTTTCGTCCCCCCGCCCACTAAAAGCCGGAGTCCCTCAAGGCTCCGTCCTCGCGCCGTTACTATACTCGGTTTACACTAATGACATCCCCAAACCATCCGAAGGTGTCCAACTCGCCCTCTTTGCCGACGACACTGCTCTCTACTATCACGGTCGCGAAATGTCAACAATAGTAAGAAAGCTACAAAAGTCTGTTAACAACCTCAGCGCCTGGTTCTCAAAGTGGCGTATTGAAGTAAACCCCGACAAAAGCTCGGCGATTTGCTTCACTCATAAAGAACGTCGTAGGGCGGCCGCGTCCGACCCTTGCGTCCGCATGCATGGAGTCCCCATACCGTGGCAAGCTACGGTCAAATATCTCGGCGTCACACTCGATAGGACGCTATCTTTCGAACCCCATATCACCAGGGTAACCAAACTGGCTAAACTCTACCTCAGCCGACTCAATAGCATGATAGGTCGCCTCAGCAAAATTTCACTGCGCAATAAATGTACCCTATACAAGGTCTGTATCAGGCCAGTCATGACGTACGCCGGTCCCGTATTCGCCCACGCCAAGCCTCGTTTGCTTTACAAACTCCAGGTAGTTCAGAGTAACTTCTGTCGGAGGGCCACAAACGCCCCGTACTATGTTAGGAACGCGGACTTACACAGGGACCTCAAACTCCCTACCTTCCAGCAATACCTTAAGTCCCTATCCGCATCCCACTTCCAACGGTGCGAAAATCATCCAAATAGGCTAGTTCGTGCGACTGTCGGGTACCAACCCAATCCAAAATGTTTCAAACGCTCTTGTCGTAGGCCCAAAGACGTTCTCTCGGATCCTCCAAACCAGCTCTCTTCAGACCTGGACAATCTCCTGTCTGCCAGCTCATAGCTGATATAAGTAGTCGATTCAGCACGTTGTGCTTCCTATAAATTTTTCTACGCGCAGCCTGCACCACCAACTGGCTGTCGCTCATTTCTTCGGTCGATTGTCGGTAGAAAGACAAAAGATCATTAAGGGGGAGTTTAGTGAGTAGAAGTCTCACACTGTTGGGTGTCATCTGGCCGGGGACTAAACCCCCTGGCAAGTGCCCCTTCGTACTTCTGACGTATTCTCCTCCTCCTCTCAGTGAGCACTCGTACGGTCAATAGGCCTGCAGGTGTTCTGAGGGGTTGTCTTCTGTGGCGGAAAAACAAAAAAAAAATGTTGTAACACTTAGATAGCAAAAAGATTTTAAGTTCTTTCATAAATATTTTTTCGTTACTAATGTTTTTAATATTATGTGGTAGTTTGTTGAAAATTTTTACTGACATAGCTTGAGGACTAGAGGAGTGTAAAGTTAATTTCGAGTTAGGGAATTGAAGTTTATTTGGATATAATTTGTTTTCTAGTTTTATGTAGTTCTGGACTTTTAAGCACTGCTCTGCACACTTCCAAGATATACAGGCAGGGTAATGGCAAAATTTTATATTTTTTAAAATATGGTTTGCAACTCTCTTGATTTTTTATATTGGCTATTATTCTTGTAATCTTTTTTTGTGAAATAAATAAAGTATCAAAATCTGTGCTGTTTCCCCATAATAGAATGCCGTAACTTAACCATGAATTAGCATATGCATAGTACATGGAAATAGCAGTCTCTACGTCAGTCGTCTTTTTTGTTTCTCGAAGCGCATACGCGAAACTAGAAAGTTTTCGTCTTACTTTTTGTATGTGTGTTTTCCAATTTAGATTTGAGTCAATGTCGAGGCCTAGAAGTGTAAATGTTTTAAAGTATAACAAAAAAAATACATTTAAAAAATATGACACATATACTGAATCACTCTCTTACTTCTGGTACCTTCCCTGCAGTTTGAAAACGTGCGCGCTTTATTCCTTTACCTAAAATACCTAATTCTACATTGTAGTGTTACCTTAAGTAAAAGCCTAAGTAACCTACTATTTAAAGGAAGATGTTAAGAGAAAATAAAAAAATAAAGTTAAAGTTTATATATTTACAAACTAGCTGTTGCCCGCGACTTCGTCCGCGTGAATACCGGTTATGGAAGTTGGATAAATAATATTATAATATCGTCCTTGAAGTTCAAAGTCAAAATCAATTCAGTTGTTTAGCTGTGAAAGCGTTACTGATAGATAAACAGAAAGAGTTATTTCAAAAACTGTTACAACAAAGCTGTCATTCGCAGTTTCACCTAGGTTTTATGAAAAAGACCTACAAAAAATAAAATAGAAAAAGTAACCTACAAAAAGTAAATACCAAACAGGAATACCCTACGAAAGGCACACTGGGTAAAAGTTAGGCTGCAAACTGGACGGTAGCGACAATGAGAGCGACAGCGGCGCGTGCTGCGACGCGACGCGGGGAATCTGCGGGGCTAGCATGCTACCGTCGACAATGATAAATCGGGCCTTTTATCGATATTTTCTTAGAATATGGTATTTAGAGTTAGCAATTTATTAAGACTATGACATATTTGGTTCTGTAGTCTTAATCATGGTATCAAATCGAGTAATTCTATCTATTATGGTGCGCATATTAGCTTACTCTAGCCACCGCGCGCGGTTTTACCCGCGTAACTTTTGATCCCTTGGGAATTTCGGGATAAAATATAACCTTTCCTCAAGAGTTGGGCTATCAAATGCAAAAATAGTTTTTCAAATCCCACTGGTAGTTTCTGAGATTAGCGCGTTCAAACAAACAATAAAACAAACTCTTCAGCTTTATATATTAGTATAGATAATAGGATAAAATAACAAAATAATATTGATCTTGTCGATTCGACTATTTATCGATGGTTGCTAGCCCTGCTAGGCCGTTCTCGACGCCAGCGGGCGCTCGAGCAATTTGTCGCGGTTTCATACAAACTCAATACTTTCTATCGTGTCGCGGAAATCGCTGCTCGCGTCGCTGCCCACGCCACTGTCGCTCTCGCTGTCGCTGTCGCTGCCGTCCAGTTTGCAGCCTTTGTATATATGTATAAGATTATTATAGTATGTATAAGAGTAGGTTTATATGTAGGTAGGTTTATTACATAGATGGTGCCCGCGACTTCATCTGCATTGAATTAGTATTTCGAATAGGTTATTTCTTCTCCAAGGTCCTATCCAAAAAAATAAACATGAAGAATCTTCCCACATATAATATGTAGGTATAACTCCTAACCAATACATTACAAAGGCACATTCTAGGTAAAGCTATATTACTGTAAAGTTTCATAAAAATCCATTCGGTAGTTTTATCGTGAAAGAGTAGCAAAAATCCATCCATCTAGCCATTATCAGTGTATAATATGTTTAGTAACCTATATGTTTGGCTGTTTTTCACGGTCAAACGGCTTAGCCAATTTTAATGTAATGTTCATGAAGTCCTGTGTTGAGTTTTGACACTTACACCACTTTTTATTCTGAAGAATTCTACGGGTTCTGATTTCCAAGAGGCAGAAACGATCAATAAAGAAAACCTAAACGATATTGAGTTGTAATATTTTACGTTTAACTTTTTACAATATATCTCTGTATATACACTACCTACATTAAATCTAGCAAGAAGCTTTATTTATTAATGATTTAGCCCTATCAACATAGTAAACTTTTATACTACATACCAACTATCTTTCGGATTTATTATAATATTATATGTCAGCCACAGATGTCAGCAGAATAGAACAACAAACAGACAGACACAAAAAGACATTTTTTTCTTTCAATATGTTACTTTTTTTTTTCATTTCTTAATAACCTTGGGTACATATTTTTTTTGTAAAAATATTTCATGTTCACACGTTATTGTTTACTGTTTTATATATACATATGTATGTAAAGATAGATGCATGGTAAAGATTGATACCAAATAAAAAAAAATATAATAAAAAAAAATTATGCGAGCAGGATCTTAGACTCATGGTCGGTCTACGCGCAACTGAGCTATGAGTACTTCTGATCTGTATGCCGAACATCTCCACTATATTCTAGTAAGTTTTAGGCATAACTTTTAAAAATCTATTACATTTTTTTTAGATCCTAGATTTTTTTATGTCTTCAGAATCTGCTCATCATCCTGGACAACTTTTGTTAAGGCATCATATCTATATTTCTTACGGTTTTGATGATCCCGTAAGGGTTCTGCATCAGGTGTTCCAGTAACGGAAATAAAATATACCCTATATGTTGCCCCGGCTTCACAGCTATACATCAAAAAAAGTTTCATTCAAATCCGTCCAGCGGTTCCAGAGATTAGCGTGTGCAAACAGACAAACTTACAAACAAACAGACAAATTTTTTTTTTCAGATTCTTACTCTTTTTTAATTTCTTTATAACCCTAGATAATTTTTTTTGTAAAAATATTAAATGTACAGACACGTTTTTTTTACTGTTTTATTATATGTATTGATAAAGGGGTACAAGATAGTATAAAAAGGCACTATTTACACTTACAGTCCACTAGGATTTGTTTAAATATAACACTGAGATTTTTCCAATAAGTATATGTACAAAAGTTTCCAGGTTATCCACAGCTCCAAAAGATTATGTAGTTATATTATACTATTTCATTTTACTTTAGTTATTAGTATTTGAGTGAATTTCCCAAATGACTTTTTTTTTTGTCTTCGGTGAAATTCGTATTTTACAGCAAGAATATTGCATTAAATAATATTTTTTAGAATAGAATGGGTTATTATTGGGTTTTGGCAAAAATAGCATTCATGTAAAACTTTATTTAAAGGCGGAAATAAATAAATAAACTCCGAATTTTTTCATATCGGTGCTGTCCCTCTACTTTTTTTACAGACAAAAAAGCTTATACGCACGTAACTATATGTAAATCAAGTTTACAACCTATTCAATTTAATGGAATATTAGTCTTATTATGAATAAATAGCATGTTTTATTCTATAAAGTAACGTTTATTTTTATTAGAGGCACAAACGTACTTGTCTTGCAAAATGTTCTTATTTCGGTGACCTAAAGTAATTTAAACTTTTAATGACGAGTCCGACAGCCTCCCCGCCTTCGATTTTATTTCACGTTAGTAACGTGCTAGTACGCAGTCAGGACGGATGTGTGCCAAATCGCTGCATATTCCCGCCAATAACGTAAGTACGCCATTTCAGTTGCTCTCGGACATTATTTTTATAATATCGGTGATCGCTTTATCTGGTCTAATGAGTAGTTAAATTGTGGTTGTTTGCTTCTTACAAAGGTAGTTAATGAAATAGTTTGATAAACTGTTATTGAACTTATCATAGATCTATATAATAACTTTTTTTTTTTTTCAAAAAAGGGTGATTTTTATCAAGTCGGTGTTCTCAAATCGGTGAAATCGGTGGTCTTTTATTCCCACCGATGTGATAATTTTCACCGATATCATAAGAAAATTTGAATCGGTGGCTTGTTTCTCATATCGGTGTCTTAATTCATGATTCGACGCACAGTTTTATCATATCGATGAATTGCTTTATGATATCGGTGAATCATTTTATCAGATCGGTGAGTCTTTTTATCGTATCGGGGGTTCTCAGGTCATTTCGTGTACTTCTAGAACATTTTATTGACATCACCTTCAACCAGTGATGTAATACTCTTTTTTTACAATATTAAAACCACCCAGTAGTCCTGAAATATTTAATAAAAAACGGAGCAAGTCCTGCAAACTATTATGCATGTTTAAACAAAATTATTATTTGTACTTATTACACGTACAACTCCTAAAACGAAGAGAGCGCAACCTCAGCGAGATTGCGCTCGCCGACCCCGGCACCCGCTTCCCCGCGGCCCAGCTCATCGTTGCTCTGCGCAAATACATCAGTAGGGGGACTGTTAAGTAGTAATAATAAGATTTTGCCATGGTGTTGTAGATGTATATACAGACATCCACTACTTTAAGCGGGCGTACGCGGCGGGTACTCACAACGGGTTTGCATTGAAAAATAGTATGTACAAAGCCGTCGAACGCGCTCGCGTTAGTCAGCGCTGCTCATATTATCTTTTAATACAAACTCGCATGGTGGACAACCGACGCTAGCCCGCTGAACGTAGCGGACGCTCTAAAAGTGTGTGTCAATTGGGAAGGTCTGTGTTCAGTAATGGACGTCTACAGGCTGAGAGGATGAGTGTGACGTATGGCAATTGAATGCAATTTAAAGGTTTATTCAGAAAAATATATTGTGATTCTGAGATATTTAAGTAAAATATCTTATTAACATTATTGTTTAAGGATGCCGAGACAAAAACTAGAAGAGGATGAGAAAAAAGAGAGGAAGAGGTTATGTGAAAGAAGAAGAAAAGCTAGAATCAAAAGCGATCCTGTGTTGAGAGAAGAGCATCTGCGAAAAGACAGAGAACATTTAGCTAGACGAAAGGCAGCTGGATTTATCCCATCACGAAGCCAAATGACTGCACATGCACGTCGGGTTGTACAAAAAAATAACCGAATCAGTGCTCGCGCATATTATGCAAGGAAAAAAGCTAAGGCAACTGCTGCCCGAAACAAAAATAGCCAAACGAGTGTTCCAGTGACCAATGATGTAACAGAATCAGTACTGAAATATACTTCTCTTGGTACTTCTTCAGAACGAATAAAACCTCATAGCCCACAGCCATTGCGACGGAATATTCAATGTTATAGTCCTAATATGCGTATTGGGGCTATAGTAGCAAGTAGTTCTCACCATTTACGTACAAGCAGTCCTCTAGATTTGTCAATAGCATCACCTTTACGTACACCAAGTGCTAGTTCTATAAATTCAGAAGAATCAACATTGCGCCCAAACAGTCCTAACTCAGATTCGTCTATTACAGCTATTAAATTTTATCAAGAATTTCAAGCAAAGTTTCGTAAATATCAAAAATCAAAATTTCAGCAAATATATAATTTAAGAAAACAATTGGCAAAGGCTAATAAAGAGAAAATGATGTATAAAAAAAGGTACCAGAGGCTATTTCAAGAATTTAAGGAATCCAAAAAACGTAATTTAGAGTTGAGACGGATTCCAAAGAAGCCAAATAAGCAAAATACTAACCTGCAAAAACGTATCCGCAAAATTGTCGTCCAGTTTTTTCAAGATGATGACAATTCAAGCCTTTGCCCTGGTAAAAACGATACTGTAACACGAAATGGAGTGAAAAAACAGAAAAGACTACTACAAGACACTATTAAAAATTTACATAAAAAATACTTGATGTCAGGCCACCCACCAATCAGTTACGTCAATTTTACAAGAATGAGGCCATTTTGGGTAACACAGCCTAAATTAAACATGAGAAACACATGTCTATGTGAGAAACATGAGAAGATGGACCTTCTCATTGCGTCCCTAAAACGAAATCGCATTATAAAAGAAAACACTGCGTCTGAAGTTCTTAGCAGTATTTGCTGTGATATTTTTAATGTAGAATGCCTGCAAAGAATATGTCTTAGCTGCAGTAATCGTCACTTAAATTATCAGGAATTTGATAACTCCGAAGATGTTGCTTATTGGACTTGGGAAAAGATAAAAAACACATACAACAAGAATGGAGTCGATAAAAAAACCACCATTGTAGAAAAAATAAAAAAAAATAGTAAAACCATTGCAACTGATCAACATATTTGAAGATAATCTGAAACCTTTTTTAAAACATTGCAGTAATATACGAAATCAAAGTCAAGATTTTAAACATTATAAACAAAACATGACTGATAAGGATTGTGTTATTCACATCGACTTCAGTGAGAACTATAGCACCAAGTACGGGTCTGAAATCCAATCTGTTCACTTTGGTGGCAGTCGTAGGCAATTGACATTACATACTACTGTAATATACTACAAGATTAAGGAAGAAACTGTAAAGTCTCAATGTTTCTGTACTGTTAGCTCTTCACTGCGACATGATGCTGCCGCTGTTTGGGCTCACCTAGTTCCAGTATTGCAAGAAATTGAAAAAGCAGTGCCAATGGTTCGTAACCTTATTATTATTTCAGATTCTCCGTCGGCTCAGTACCGGAATAAGAAAATATTTTATATTATGTCTCAATTAGCTAACTATTGCTCTTCTCTTACCAACATTGTATGGAACTATAGTGAATGTGGGCATGGAAAGGGTGCGCCAGATGGAGTAGGTGGGCTATTGAAGAGAACAGCGGATCGATTTGTTGCTCACAATGGTGATATCACTAATATAGATACTTTTGTAAACTACTTAAAATCTGCTGTTCAAGGGGTTAAAATACATATTGTAGAAGAATACGAAGTAACTGAAAAAGACTAGCTTCTACCTACTAAATTGAACCCATTTCGTGGAACACTACAAGTCAAACAAGTTGTTTGGACTAAAGAAACTAAAAATCGTATAGTTTTACGTCGTCTTTCTTGTATAGAAGAGGAATGTATAAAAAATGTTATTAAGTGCCCACATGCTAAACATCTAGACTTCCACAATTTGTCCACTGACCATGAAATTAAGTTCAAGCCCCAGTTTTTTACTCAAAGTAATGTGAAATCTGTCCCTAAATCAAAAGTAAATACCACCAAAATTCGACCAGTAAAGTTAACTGATAAACTTGTTTTGTGCCCTCAGCCATCATCTTCAAAAACATCAAACACACTAAAAATCTCAGAAAACATGACTCCCAGATACTTTTTGACAAAATCATCAGAAAATTTTGTTTCAAACTATGTAGATCTTTATCAAAGTACTCCTTCCTGTTCATTCCTAGAAAAACTTGATACGAATATTTTAGATGATTTAGAGAATTCAAACCACCACATAAATAAAGAGAATACCGTTCAAGCATCTAAAAATGTCTTTAATCCTACTGTGGAAGACAGTGATTCTGATGAAGATATATTTACTGTAACGTCTAAAATTAATTTTGGAAATTAAAAAAATGAGCCTGGTGAGCAAACTCCCAAAACTAAACAGTTTAATTTCACGTTTTCTGGCAGTGAAACTGATGAAGATATATTATAATTTTAGTACTTTTATGACTGTAATATATATTTTTTTAAAGAGTGCAGTGATCAGCGATATAGTCATATTTCTATTTTCACATCTAAGTCTAGAAATATAGTACAATTTTACGAATACAGGCGGTAGTAACTTGAAGGCTGATTAACGTTAAAACTAAAATAGTTATGCTGACCATATTTAATTATTTTATTACTAAATTTGACTGGGAGAGGAGTATTTGCTTAATTGGTTAAGATTAATTTGGTAAAACGATCTGTAAGTTTAAAATTATCTCTCTCAGTAATTTAATATAAATATAGTACAATTTTACGAATATATAATAGAAAGATGATAATTTAAGTTTCTATTGTGATTTATGTTAAACTTAACTAAAAGTCTGATTAAATCAAAAAAGTTCCTATTGTTATTAATGTTAAACCTGAATGTATAATTAAAATAGTTAACATATAATAAATATACTGACTAGATGTAAGAGTTTCGACCAAATGAGGAGTTTATTTAGTAGATGTAAGAGTTTTTGACCGAATGAGGAGTTTATTTGGTAGATGTGAGAGTTTTTGACCAGACGAGGAGTTTATTTAGTAGATGTAAGAGTTTTTGACCAAATGAGGAGTATATTTAGTAGATGTGAGAGTTTTTGACCAAACGAGGAGTTTATTTGTTAGATGTAAGAGTTTTTGACCAAATGAGGAGTTTATTTAGTAGATGTAAGAGTTTCGACCAAATGAGGAGTTTATTTAGTAGATGTAAGAGTTTTTGACCAAATGAGGAGTTTATTTAGTAGATGTGAGAGTTTTTGACCAGACGAGGAGTTTATTTAGTAGATGTAAGAGTTTTTGACCAAATGAGGAGTTTATTTTTGTAGATGTAAGAGTATTTGATCAGATGAAGAGTTTGTTGTAGTTTAAGTGTTATTTTTAATTTAAAATAAATAAATATAAGCTCACCAGACCTCTAAGAGTTTGTTTATTTTTTACTTAATTTTAATAAAGAAAATTATAATCAAAATAACCATTCTTTTTTTTAATTATTTATAATATAAAACTCTGTTCTCGTTGGTTGTGATAAGACCTCTGGTCTTAGTCAACTTCACGGTTGTAAAAATGCCTAGGTACCACCTATTTTCGTTTTGGTGTTCAGATGTGGATGGATTTATCATATCGGTGGGTATACTTATCATTTCGGTGGATAGACTAATCATCTCGGTGGTCAGCCTTTTCATATCGGTGTACAGATTTTTTTTCGGTGGACGGTTTATCATATCGGTGGCAACCAAAATTCAACCTTAATTTTTTCCTTACTCTTGAATAATACGTTGATGTTGATGAAGGTGGGGATATTTAATATCCTAAAAAACAAGTAAAAACTAAAAAAATATACAAAAAACAGATAAATGAAAAAGTTCACCGATATGATACAAAAAACACCATTTGTTGAAATTCAACCATTTTAGTGATTTTTCTTCAATGCCAAGTACTCTGATCGGTGTTTTATTTGTCAAAAGCCACGAGATCAACTCGCCACTCCTTTTATATCCTCGATCTCGTTCGACAGCCGTAAATTAATTTATGTTTCGAGAGACATCCAATTTTCATCGGCCAGCGGCTGTCATTTCTATTATCAAGGAGGTTTTAGTCTCTGGAGCAGTGGTGGTGGTATGGTAAAAGTGGAGCTGATACTTCTCTTGATTCTGAATGTGCAAGTCTCAGAATAATTTGTAATATAGAAATACAATTTTAAAATTAATTGAGAAAGAAATGAATATAAAACCTAATAACAGTTTATAAATTATCTGTGCTGAAAAGTGACATAAGCTACATGACAAATTTAGAGTTGAAAGGTAAATGACAATATTTAGATTTCATAATAGTTTACAATAGAACATTTTCAGGTATAAAACAATAGCAGAAATGAGCTAAAATTACCAAAAACATACAACGTGACTTAAAATGTAAGACAACTATTAACAAAACCTATGGAATATAAAACAGTAAGTACAAAAGTAATTATATTACATTTTCCCCCAAAACCCCAGAAAATTTTTAGCTTACGAAAAATTTTGAGGTGTTACTTAGGCAGTTACTTTCTACATACATACATCTCGGGCATACATCTTAAACAATCAAACTTAACTAACTTTTTTCAACATTCAGGGTAGGGGGTAAGGCTCACAGTCAATGGCGTATACTCCCAAAGTAAACCGCGATAGGGAAACCCTACATGACAGAGGCTTATTTAAAGAGTTGTCTTCCGCTCTATCTTAAATCCCATATTAAAGAAGTAGAGTATATACCTAAGTATAAGTTACCTAAGATATGGCCTAAGGATTATTTTTAGTGTAGCCAGCCGCACCAATAAAGAAGTGGGTTTTAGGACCCCAAGTAAAGTATATACGAGTATAGTATATGGCCTAAGGCTTATTTTTAGTGTAGCCAGCCGCACCATTAAAGAATTGGGTTTTAGGTCCCCAAGTTATGACATTAGGCTCTTAATGTAGCCCGCCATTACTAGATAAAAGAATAATAGTTTTATTATTCCAGATCCCGAAAGGAAATCTCAAAAGAAGTTGCTATCAGAGAAGATTAAAAAGGTTGGCTTAAGAGCCCTAAATAAAGTGTAATCAACATAAGACCTAAAGAAAAAATGATAGGTGTACTCATTATAAAATTGTATCAAAGAAAAATAAAAAATAAATAGTATTTACAGAAAGTAATAGTTTTATTTACAGTTGGAAAAGAATGACATTAATTATTTATAGAAGACAAAAGTTTAATATATTTAGAAAAGGTAATAGCATTACTAAATTTTAATAACTTTAATATGCCATTTACCTTGGATGCCATCATCATCCTCAAGAATATATACAAGTGGTGACAATTTACTTACAACTCTGTTAAAGTATTAGGTGCAAATTTAATAAGCCTCGCCATTTTAATTAAAAATTTAGAAAAAATAGAATTTTATAAATAATCAGTAAGTAAAAAAAAAGGTGGAGAATAATTGGGTAAATTATGAGAAAACCTGCATGAGGTACGTCGTCGGATATTCTCCTTCGATACCCTCCGTAAGTCAGTAATCAGCAACCAACCGTGTGACTCAGAAGAGTTTTCAACACGCGGAATGGTGGCTGATTTTGTGAGATATTCACGTGGGAATACCGTAGGTGTCTATTGTCTGATTATATGGGATGAGTGGTGAATATGTAAAGAGTACTGTAAGATTACCTAACGGAGTAGAGTTTAAAGTAAAGTGTACTAGATAAATAAAAGCAGAAAACAAGTAGAACGACAAAAAAAAAAGTTTATAGCCAAATGAAGCCGAAAAAAAAGGTACCTATCTAAAGTGGTATTTTGGAATTTAGGGGAGATGGGCGCCAAACTGTAGTGTTACCTTAAGTAAAAGCCTAAGTAACCTACTATTTAAAGGAAGATGTTAAGAGAAAATAAAAAAATAAAGTTAAAGTTTATATATTTACAAATAAAGGGGTACAAGATAGTATAAAAAGGCACTATTTACACTTACAGTCCACTAGGATTTGTTTAAATATAACACTGAGATTTTTCCAATAAGTATATGTACAAAAGAATTTTTGCGGGTGTGCCGCGCCGTTAACATCGTTTTGCTTAGCTCCGTGTATTTTAATTTTAAAAAGTGGACAAAAGTGTTAAAAGTTCTTTTAATTGTATATCGAAAGAAAGCTGAACTTGTGAACTTTCCAATGGTGTAATTATTTTGTGCAAAATCCTTATAGTGCTCGAGTAATCTCAGTTTTAAGAAACAGCTGATTCTAGTTATAAATACTGCTACCGTAGTGGGGTCGCTAACCGTCCTGCACGGTCATTCAACTCAGATCGTAGCTACGCTGTTATACGAGAATACGCTCTATTCTCTTGCACCACGGACTATTATTCAGCTCTGATTTACATAACTGAGGACAGATATACATCGTCGAAAACTAGAAATCACAGATTTGCTATCTTAATATGGCACCGTCAAATAAGTGCGCGTCTTGCGGAAAGTTTTTATCTGCTACCGCAGGCGGCGCAAGCTGTATTAAATGCACCAACTTATATCATCGGAATTGTGTTAATTTGTCTGTTTCTGGTAATACACCTAAGGACTGGGTGTGTCCTAGTTGTAAAACTAGGTTGCCGCGTCAAGCTTACATTACGGATACGGAAAATACGGATACTCCGATAGTTTTTTCCCCTGTTTCGACACCTTCAACGGATACTGTAAGTAGCAATGAAATATCCAGCCTTAGAGCTGAGATACAATTATTTAAGAAGGACCTGCTGGAAACTAGAGAGTTGATAAGAGATTTTCGGGTTGAGATTGCTGATTTGAAGGAAAGTGTAAACTACTGTAACAATCGAGTTGATGCGGTTGAAGAAAGACTCTCGAAGTTGGAGTTGCACAGTAGCGAGGGGCCAGGTACTAAAAACCTAACTACATTGCATAATACGATTCAAGAGTTAAAAACTGAAATAAATGAGCATCAACAAGAGAGGCATTCCAACGACCTTGACATAACGGGAATCCCTGAGCGTAGTGGTGAAAACATCAGCTTATTTAAATTGCTAACTCAAAAACTAGGCAGTTCAATTGATTTGCAAGATATTGTTAATATTAAACGTTGCGGTTTGCCTCGTAGAAATCGACAAGAAGGCGATAAAACTTCGCGGGTTATATCTGTGCGGCTACTGCGGAAGTCCACCCGAGACGACATCTTGAAGAATGCTCGGGTACGCCGCAACCTAACTTCTAAAGATATCGACGTGCCTGGAGAAGCCAGCAGGATATATGTGAATGAGAGACTGACGGCCACTAATCGCAAGTTGTTCCAGACAGCAAGAGAGCGCGCCCGCGAAGCCCAATGGAAGTTTGTCTGGACTCGTGATGGGGCTATTTTTGCCCGAAAAATTGAATCCCTTCCTATTTTTAGGATAAGGAATGAACAAGACATTGATCGTGTTTTTGAAAAGATATCGGCAGACCGCCCCGCTCCTTAGGTATAAGTTTTATTTAATCACATTCGATTGCCTTACCTCGAACCAATTATTTTACATTTTAACCTTTTTTAAAAGTAAAGTGTATTTAATTTTAACTTTTTTTACATACATAAACATATTTTACAGGGCTTTAAGATATTCAACTGTTTTGTTTTTTTATTGTATTTTAGGTTGCTTAAATTATTTATCCTTTTATTTAAAATGTTGTATGATTCTATCATATAAACACTTATGTACCTTGGAGCTAATTATTAAAATGGAATTTGTGAATGGAATGTCAGCTAACGTGCCTACATATAAATATATTTTGATAATATCATATTTTTGCTATTTGTTTACTTATGAACTTTTTATTTACTTAATAATGCTACTCGTACATGACAAACTGAACTATAAATTAAATAAAGTATTAAATCTTTTTTGTATGGAAAAATATATAGGAATGTATCATACTTGTAAAACTTACAGGATGGTTTCAGATAACTATTTATTTAGTATTTGGTATCAGTATCTTGCTTCGTTGTGCTTTGTTTCGTATGCGTTTCAATTTCACATGCACTTGTTAAATAATTGCTCACCACTTTTCACATGCAAACTCTTATTTGTCACAAAAATGAAACTACAAAATTCTTTCACTACACTACATTGCTTAATCACACTATACTCGAGATACATTCTTCGCTTAATTAAAATAACTTACTTTCTCAATACAACAAAATCTTTCATTATATTTTATGCTTCGTTAATGTTATTTTATATTACTGGATTTGCAATTAGACGGCTAGGTGCACCCGTGTACCCTGGCTGGAGCCTGCGCCGCGGCACACTGGCTGTCGAAGTCACCTGGACAGAGACGCAGCTCACCCTTCCGCCGTAGGTGGAACAGGGATGGCGTCAACTTATTGTTAAAGCTGCTCACCGCGCTTGCACATTCTTTATTGCATGGTAACTATTATTTATTGGATATATTTTATTTTTATGGGCAATCGTAAACTTTTGAGATTTGGTCTTTTCAACAAGGGATCTTTAGGTACCCAACACGACGAATTTATAGCAATGGTTTTAAGAGAATCTTTCGACCTTCTTGCTATAAATGAAACTTGGATGGTGGATGGTCAGGATTCTAAGGCACCTGTTATTCCTGGGTACAAATTTATCCACACTCCTCGAAAACATGGTTTGCGTAATCGTGGCGGCGATGTAGGGTTTTTCATTAGAAATTGTATTTTTGTGAAAAATCGTTCTTTTCCATCAAACAATAGTTCAGTCGAACAAATGTGGCTTACAATTAACATAAACTCACATCGCATCATCGTGGGTACTGCCTATCGACCTGAATGGGTAGATGTAGACTTATTTTTGGATGCATTAACGGATTCTATTACTTCTTTTAGTAATTACGACAATATTGTATTATTAGGTGATTTTAATATTGATCTTCTTGATACCCACTCGCCTAAAACTCGTAAATTGAAGGATTTCTTTATTTCAACTGATCTGCACAACTATGTTGACAGGCCCACACACTTTACATCACATAGCGCCACATTAATAGACATCATCTGCACTAACGCAAACGTATGTAGTACTAGTATAATACACATAGAGGAGCTTGGTCACCATGCGATAATTGTAGCTGATTTTAGGATAAAGAAGCCCTCAATCATTCCTAAAAAAATTAACTACCGCCCAATAAAGGATATTGATTTAAATAAATTCAATGACGAACTTGATTCAATTGACAGGGAATCCTTACTCGATATGCAAAATGTAGAAGCTATGGTCACGGCATTCAATGATGGAGTACTATACCTGTTCAATAAGTACGCTCCTCAAAAGTCTTGCATTATAAAAAAACAGAAGCCGCCTTGGATCACTGACAATCTCCAATTCATGATGCGACTACGAGATAAAGCTCACAGTGACTATAAATTATCCAGTACACTAACTAACGAAACTATTTACAAAGATCTCAAGAGTCTGGTTAGGAAAAGTCTTCATCTTGAGAAAACTGCATTTTTTAAACAGAATATTAATTCGAATATTAAAAATTCAAAGCAACTCTGGAAAAACCTTAAAAAATCCGTCTTGCCGGACTTTAAAGGATGTCAAGACCTACCAGATACTTTCGATGATCCAAATAAAATCAATTACCACTTTCTTGGTGTCCCTGGTGGATCTGAAGTCTCTATTTCGCAATTAACGTACCACGAGTTTCACCGGCACAATCAAGACACGTTCAACTTTAAACCGGTAAACGAGAATACAATTGGTAAGATAATACTCTCGATAAAATCTAACGCTATGGGTGCTGATGGTTTAAGTCGAGATATGGTATTACTGACTTTGCCGAGAGTTCTGGGTGTGATCACAGCTATTGTAAACCGGTCTCTGTCTAGCTCTGAATTTCCTAAGACGTGGCAAACTGCGAATGTGCGGCCACTACCTAAGCACAATCATCTGGACAGTATCAACGATCTTCGACCAATAAGTATACTCCCGTTCTTATCAAAGATACTGGAGAGGGTCGTATACCTCCAGGTCTCACAGTACTGTGAAGATCAGAATATAATACCCGATTTACAGTCAGGATTTAGAAAATCCCGAGGAACGGCGACAGCCCTTCAAGATGTAGTTGATAACATTTTTTATGCAGCTGATTCTGGTGAGGGTACCATTTTAGTTCTCTTGGACTACAGCCGTGCCTTCGACTCAATTAACATCACGCTACTCTTGTCAAAACTGTCTTATTATGGATTCTCAAGGTCCACGGTCTCTTGGTTTGAGAGTTACTTTTCGCATCGCGCGCAAAAGGTCATTATCACTAAATCAGATGGATCCAGGGTAGAATCAGCAACAGCACGTGTTACCCGAGGAGTCCCGCAGGGATCAATTTTGGGACCTCTCCTTTTTATAGTCTATTGTGCTGACATCATCAAAAACATCCGCCACTGTAAATTTCATCTTTATGCAAATGATGTCCAGCTCTATCTCTCTTTTGATCCTCAGGAGACTTTGTCCGGTGTCGCCCGAATCAACGCTGACCTTGACAGAATAGCTCATTGGTCCCACGATAATTCGCTTGTACTAAACCCTCTTAAATCAAAATTCATGGTTCTTGGAACCAATTCACAAGTCCAAAAAATTAAGGAATTTAATCCACTAGTTGCCATTAACGGCTGCCCGATAGCTCGTGTGGACAAAGCCCGAAATTTAGGGCTTCTTATGGACAGTGGTTTGAAGTTTCATGAGCATGTTGTAGAATTGGTCAGAAATTGTTTGTATAGGCTGAGGGTTTTATATGGGGTTCGTCCATACACATCGCCAGAACTTCGTGTGTTGCTTTGCGAGTCTCTGGTACTATCAAAACTAAATCACTGTCTAACTGTGTATGGACCTTGTCTTTTGAAGAAATCTCTGGCCCTTGCACAGAGGGTACAGAATGCATGTGCCAGATTTTGCTTCAACATCCCACCGAGAACCCACGTTACTCCCTTCATTAATCAGGCAAAAATACTTAAAGTCGAAAGCCGCGTTAAACTACATCTTGCCTGTTTATTGTTTGGAGTAATCAATAAAAAACAACCAGAGTATCTATATTCTAAACTTTGTTGGCGTCATATTGATCATCGATATGGTACAAGAGAGGGTTCGAAGCAGTATTTTCGCTTCAGGTTTCGCTGGGTACCTGAAACTGCAATTGTTAAACATTTCAGTTTTTTTTTTTTTTTGAAATTGAAATGTTAGTTATTATAGTAGTTATAGTTATTTTAAGTTGGATTGTTGGTTTTGTTGGACTATTATATTTATATTATGTTTTTTTTTCATTTAAATTATTGAATTCCTTTTTTTATAATATTTTTACAATTTTTTTTCTTTTCACTTTTCGGATTTTAAACTTATAGCGAAGCTTTATTGATGTTCGGCACACACATTTTAATTCATTAGTAAGTTGTTCATTTTGGTTCCTGGCAGAATAACAGCGCCTCAGTCAACTGTGGCACATGCTGAGCCAGCGCCATTTTCACACACACGGAACATACACACTCGCATCACCAAAAACATACTCACACCTACACACACACTACTAGGTATTTTAATTTGTGTCAAGTCAAGACGATAGTTTTAGTGGCAGTGTATTTTTATTTCTGTAATATTGTACCTACAATTTGTGTTTGTATTTTATGTATGTTTTAAATTGTGTATATTGTGTTTGTTTTGTGTAAATGTGAAATAAAGGTTTTTATTATTATTATTATTATTATGTGTTTATGCTTTACATTCACCTTAGTCAAAAAGACTAAGGGTTAAAGATGGAACATCTATGCGAGCTTTTGGCTAAGACATGATGCTTATAACTGAATTATATTGAGAGAAATTTTCGCACAAGTCGGCAAGTGTTCATTATTACTGCTTTTTGCAGCTGTATGAAAGATAGTGGATGCATTTCTAATAGTTTAAGTGACTGATGGAGTATTTTAGGAATTACGCCTGTAGATGAAAGTATGATCGGAATTGTTGTTACGGAATGAGCACGCCATTGCCTTTTAATTTCTATACCCAGGTCAATGTATTTATTAAGTTTTTCAGTATGAGTCGTCTGGAGGTTGTGTGTATTAGGTATAGCTACATCAATAAGATAAACAGTGTTGTTGATTTTATCATGGAGGGTGATGTCTGGTCTATTGCATGATATTGTTTTGTCAGTGAGTATAGTTCGGTCCCAGTATAGTTTTACGTTGGCGTTTTCAATGACAACATCTGGCTTATATTTGTAGTAAGGGATCTTTTCCTGTAACAATTTGAATTTATAGGCTATGTGCTGATGGATGATTGCTGATACTTGGTCGTGTCTGTGTTTATAATCAGTCTGGGCTATTGCTTTACAGGCTCCTGTTATGTGCTGAATAGTTTCTGGACTACTGTGGCATTTTCTGCAAAGGTCAGAGTGTAAAAGGCGGTCTCGTATAATGTACTTGCAGTAGTTTTTGGTATCTATTACTTGGTCTTGTATGGCCAACATAAATCCCTCCGTCTCCGGGAACAACTCACCTCTCTTTAACCAAGCGTTTGACGCAACCTTGTCAACGCTGGGTTGGTTAAGTCGGCTCGATGTCGGCCATGGAGTGATTTTTGTGACCATTGTTGTATTTTCTGTTCTTTGGTGGTTTGTGGAGGTTGGTATGTGGTATCAGTTAGATTTAATGGTGTTAGTTTTTTATCGGCGTTGACTACAGCTTTATGTAAATTTGAGTGTGATTGCCTGTTATAGAAGTATGTCCTGAGAGAAGTAAGCTGTTTGCTATGAAGGTTTTGGATATCAATAATGCCTCTACCGCCTTCTACCCGTGGTAACGTTAAGCGTTGGGTGCAGGTTCGTGGGTGATGCTTCCTATATTTAGTCATTAGCACATTAATGATTCTTTGCATCTTTTTGATATCTGTCTGAGACCATTGTATGGTGCCGAATGAGTAAGAAAGAACCGGAATGGCATAGGAATTTATGGCTTTTATGGTGTGACGCGAATTAAGGTTTGTGTTTAAAATCTTATGAAGCCTGTCTTTGAATTTTTGAAGAAGTGAGTTTTTAGTTTCTTTTTGATGAATTTGTTTGGATTGATGAAAACCGAGGTATTTGTATCCTGTCAATACATCTAGTGGTGCTATTTGTTGTTGATTAGATAAAGTGTGAGTGACTTCAACAATTTTTCTTCTGTGAACTGATTGTATGGCACATTTATCAATTCCGAACTGCATATTTATATCAGTAGAAAAAGACTCGGTGGTTTCAGCTAATTTGTGTATTTCTGTGGGAGTGGAAGCAAAAAGTTTTATGTCATCCATATACATTAAATGGGTAATGTTATGGGAGCTATTGTTGGTGTGAATTTGAAACCCTGTTTCAGTGTTGTTTAACAGTTCGGACAATGGATTTAAAGCTAGACAGAACCAAAGTGGACTCAGAGCGTCACCTTGAAAAATTCCTCGTCGGATTTTAATAAATTCAGTTTCAGCGGCACTGGATTGACTATGGAGTTTTAATTTAGTTCGCCAGGATTGCATAGCGGTATTTAAAAATTTTACTATTATAGGATTTATTTTATATATATTGAAAACATGAATTAACCAAGAGTGAGGCACCGAGTCAAAGGCTTTTTGGTAGTCTATATACATCGTATATATATCGCGTCTGTTCCTAAGGGCTTGCCGAGATATCACACTATCAATAATAAGTTGCTCTTTGCAGCCCTGGGTTCGCTTCCTGCATCCTTTCTGTTCTTCGGCAATTATGTTATTAGTGTTTGTGTATATTGAAATCAGTTCGGCGATACAGGAGGTTATGATCTTATATATATTTTGAAGGCAAGTTATTGGGCGGTATTTAGCAGGATTTGTGGAGGGTACGGTTTCTTTTGGAATCATGTATGTCTGGCCTTCTGTGATAAAATGTGGAATTGTTTCAGGATTTTTTATAAAATTGTTTATGTGTTCTAATAGCCTTTCGTGAGTGGTGGTGAATTTTTTAAACCAATAATTGTGCAGTTTATCCGAGCCCGTAGCCTTCCAGTTGTGGGTTTTATCAATAACCATTTTTAACAAATCCATACTTATATTTTCATAATTCATTGTCGGTAGGTCCAAAAATTTTTGCTCATGGTTTTGTATCCAAGCACCGTTGACATGATTAACCGGGTTGGACCATATATTTGACCAAAAAGGACTTAAGTCTTCAGGTGTAGGTGAGACATTCTCAGTAGTAGGAGTCTGTGTGGGAGCTTGTAAATGTCTGTAGAAACCTTTTTCATTGTTTTGAAATAATCTGTTCTGTGTTTTCCTAAGTGTAGTTTGTTTATATCTGCGTAATCTGCTTGAAAGTGTATTTAGTTTCTGTTTCAAGGTATCGAGGAAATGTGGTAATTCGGTATTATTATTTTCGTGTTGCGAGTGGATTGAATACTTTAATTTAATTTTTTCTACGTGTTTCGTAAGGGAGCGACTATTGTTGCCTCTCATATATTCGGTGACACGACTGATGTGGGTTCTAAGATCGGCTATTCTGTTCTGTAAACGCCTTTGCCAAGCTGGTGTTTTGTCACATTTTGTCCCACTAGATGATGAGTGGTAAATTTTGGCTCCAGTAATTTTAGCTGTTGTATATGCCGCACAGTAAATTATTAAATGGGTGGTTTCAAAGCTCGCATCCGCAGAAAGAAAATTAGGGAGCACGTGGTTATTTATATGATAGATTATTGCACTTAATTTTTTTGAGGTTTTTAGTTTCGGCAAATATGGTCTTAATGTAGGGTCTGTGTTTTTAAATGTATCAAAAGTGTTGTTAAATATATGTTGTATGTTTTCTACAGTCTCCTCGGGCAAATAATTAGGTATTGGTGATTGATTATCAGCTCTGTTTAATGTCTCAGACACATTGGTTACTTCTTCTGATAAAGGAGTTGTTTCTTCATCGATTAATGGTGAAGCTGTTATACCGTGAACGAGTGTAGTTAGGGTTTCCATATTACTCTCGTCAGATTGAGTTTGGTTTTCAGGAAAGACAGAACTACGAATTTCGTCTATTTTAGTTTGGGTGATTAGTTTATTGTTTATAATTACTCTACGTTGGTCAGCAATTCTTTGCTCACTAAGGTGGGATAATTCGGGGTATTTGGTTATAAGCTGTTGATACATTTTACTTCGATATGCAGTCATGTTTGTTTCGTTATCAGTTACTTCAAAATAAATTCTAATTATCGATTCATTGATTGCGTCTGACCATCTCATTCGACTAGTCCCGTTTGATATAAGGGATGCAGGTGTAAATGTAGGATTAATGTTATTAAGATAAGTTGTAACTTCGGTTCTTATTTCATCTAAAGTACTTGGAGAGAGAAGATTGTTATTTATAATAGCTCTTCGTTGACAGCCTACCCTTTGCTTAGATGCCTCCATGTGCGGAAATTTCTCGTTAAATTGTTGGTGTAGTGGGTCTAAATAACCCTTGATAGATGTTTCTAGTTTCGTCACGACAAGGTAAGTACGCCATATAAATTTATTCATGGCTTCAGACCATTTCTTTCGTGACCGTGTGGTGCCTGCGACGGATGCAAGGTTTGCGGCGGTTGCCTCCTGCATAACATCAGCAGACATTGGTGATGATTCATTTGATTGAGGGTGGGATGGTAAGGAAAATGAACGCGGTGATGAGCTGGGTGATTGAAATAAGCTATTAGATGATGATGAGGGTGTTAATGACTGAATTGAAGTCGTATCGGCTGTAGTATTTTGTTCGAGGGGAACCCGCCTGCTCAGTCCCCCGTCGCCAACGGTTCGTATGCTGAGGTATCCAGCGTCGGCTCCAGATACGCCCCGGCGACCCCCGGGAAGCGACCGCAAATTATATTTCTTACGTTGACTTTCCATATTACTCTCTTCGAGGTTACCATAGCCTTGTTAGCCGTGTAAGTTTCAATAGTACACGTGTCCGCCCCCCACGTGAGCTCGTTGTTTAGCTCGGACGAAAGGTTGGATTTGGGGGGGCTTATTATTATTATTATAAAAAGTTTCCAGGTTATCCACAGCTCCAAAAGATTATGTAGTTATATTATACTATTTCATTTTACTTTAGTTATTAGTATTTTAGTGATTTTTCTTCAATGCCAAGTACTCTGATCGGTGTTTTATTTGTCAAAAGTCACGAGATCAGCTCGCCACTCCTTTTATATCCTCGATCTCGTTCGACAGCCGTAAATTAATTTATGTTTCGAGAGACATCCATTTTTCATCGGCCAGCGGCTGTCATTTCTATTATCAAGGAGGTTTTAGTCTCTGGAGCAGTGGTGGTGGTATGGTAAAAGTGGAGCTGATACTTCTCTTGATTCTGAATGTGCAAGTCTCAGAATAATTTGTAATATAGAAATACAATTTTAAAATTAATTGAGAAAGAAATGAATATAAAACCTAATAACAGTTTATAAATTATCTGTGCTGAAAAGTGACATAAGCTACATGACAAATTTAGAGTTGAAAGGTAAATGACAATATTTAGTTTTCATAATAGTTTACAATAGAACATTTTTAGGAATAAAATAAAAAGGAAAATAAACAGTAATACCTTAAAACAATAGCAGAAATGAGCTAAAATTACCAAAAACATACAACGTGACTTAAAATGTACGACAACTATTAACAAAACCTATGGAATATAAAACAGTAGGTAAGTACAAAAGTAATTATATTACAACATCAATTACCCATATTCGCCCTATATTAATCCTGCCATTTCTTTCGAAAGTTCTTGAGCATATTGCGCATAAGCAACTGTCCGCATTCCTCTCCGCTAATAATTTAATAACCCAATTCCAATCGGGCTTCCGTCCTGGCCACAGCACTGTTTCAGCATTAATTTACGTAACTGATGACATTCGCTGGGCCATGGAAAACAAATCCCTTACCTTACTTATCCTTCTAGATTTCAGCAATGCTTTTAACGCTGTTGACTCGATATCCTCCTAGGTATCCACAAATCCGTAAATATCTCCCCTTCGACATTGGCTTGTTTTGAGTCCTACCTTCGTGGCCGCTCACAGCCTGCTATCTAGTTGCGGGGGTGCCCTAAGGTGGTGTCCTATTTTCCCTACTTTTTTCAATTTTTATTAACTCAGTTACCAAAGTCATTTGTTCTAAATTCCATAAGGTTCTAATAATTCAAGACTTACCACTTGATAAATTTAAAGAAACTATTAAACAAAAATTGTGTAATAAAGGCTATTATACAATACTAGCTGTCCCCGCGGCTCCGCTCGCAATAATTTCAGGATAAAAAGTATCGTATGTTACTTCTGAGAGGTAGCTCTCATGATTCGTCTAGTAGCTTTTGCGTGAAAGCTGAACAAATATACACGCTTTCATATTTATAATATTAGTAAGGATAACGATTGACATTTTATAATATTTGCCAATTAATTGTTTAGATCACTTTCACATGAGGCTTAAGTATCTATGGAACGAAAATACTTCAGCGCAAAGATTCCGAGTAAACTATATTGAAAGTTGACCCGTCCGGCACGTGAACATGAAGATTTCTAGAACTACTAACCCGGGAAAGAGCGACGTATAACTGAGCATGCGAGAAACAACTGACACCGAGATCTACTCCAGCAACACGAAAAGTCTGCCCTTGAGCCTTATTAATTGTCATTGCAAAACACACCGATACTGGGAATAGCGTTCTTTTAAATTGGAAATCTAAGTGCCTGTTTAAACTAAAATATCCAAATAGAATTATACCCAGAAATATGTACAACTTACAACAGTAAAAGAAATGAAACTAAAGCTGAAACGCCTGTGCAATGCTATTTAGCTATACCTACTTCACTGAAAAATAAATACCTATAACTACAATAATTAATAAAAGTACCTACGCTTTTACCTGAAAAATCCAAAAAAAACTGAACATAAATTAGCCAAAATTTGGAATTTGACTGAATATTTAAACACTACCAAAACAACTAATACCTATTTTATAAAATAACAACGAAAGAAATTCAAATAAACTATTTAAAGACTAAAAGTCGCGCTGATAAGCACGGTTTATAATATCAATTATTGTCTGTCAATAAAGTCGAACGCTCTGAACGCATCAACAGCCAAATATTGAAGCTTGAATTATGAAGCTTGCGCTCGCCTCCCTCCTTTTTATACCCTACCGCCGCAAGCCGCGTCGAGCGCGGCAACCGTTACGCAAAAATAATCCTTATATCATTCAGTATTTACGCGCGATGGGTTATTAGCGTATTTCATGTATAAGTTTGGTGTTTCTATACCGATTTCTATGATTCTTTTTTTATCGAATAGGTAATAATGTACATTTTTTTAAATTAGGGATGAGTGAGAGTATTATAAACGTAAGAGTAAACAAATATAATCAGAAAGCTCCGAACTGCTAAGCTATCGGGATTTACACGTGTTATTGTGAGTCAACCATAAAATATAGACATATACTGTTGTGGGATATTTTTTATATAATTTTATGAAGAATATTTCTGTCATACATGATTTCTATGTAGCTTTAACCATTAAGGCTGCACACGCGACGGAAGCTTATAAAATGAAGTAACTTCTCCCGTTTTTTCAACATCCCTTCACTGCTCTATTTTTTTTTTTTTTTTTTAAATATGGATGGGACGTTTGTCTTCCATGACACCTGATGTTAAGTGAACATGAAGACTAAGGTGGTACACGTCCATCCACGAGAAACCTATTCACTCGACGCTTAAAAGTACTAGGACTATACTGGTCAGGGAAAATAGACGCAGGCAGTTCATTCCAAACCTTGGCGACCCGTATCAAAAAGGAACTGTCAAAGCGCTTAGTTCGACTTTTCGGAATATCAACCACATACGGATGGAAGTTCTGTCTGCGTCTAGTAGTCCGATGGTAAAAGGGTGAGGGTTCGATTTGCTCAAACAGAGCACTCGCGCACTCACCAAAATGTATCCTGTAGTACACGGTTAAACAAGCAACCTTACGACGATGCTCTAGGGTCTGTAGTTTTTTGGTCCAGCGGAGTCCAGCGCTTCTAGTTGATATTTGGCTGAACCATCCCAAAGATGACTGCAGTACTCCATGCATGATCGCACTTGAGCTGTATATAAGTTAAGAAGCTGTGCAGGGCTGAAGTACCGCCGTACCTTCGAGATGATTCCCAACTTTTTCGAAGCTACTTGAGCCATGGACACAATTTGTTGACCGAAGTTTAAACTGGATGTTATAGTTACGCCTAAAAGCCCTAGATGGTCAGTGATGGGGACAGATACATTTTGGAAAGTGGGCGTTAATGTGAAGGTGCTCTTTTTTGCGGAGAATAGACACGCCTGAGTTTTGGACGCGTTGAATTTGACCAAATTCGACTCACCCCAATCGGATACTTTCCGTAAGGTCAAATCAACGCGCTCAATCATTGACTTTCTTAAACTCTGGATTTCACGGGGGCTCGCTCGCGCATTTGATACGTATCTCTCTACAACAGTGCTGTCATCAGCATAACCAATAATGCCCGGTGTTAAAAGGTCATTAATGTGCAGCAAGAATAATGTTGCAGAGAGAACAGATCCCTGAGGTACCCCGGCATTAATTGCCATTTGGTCGGAGGAGAAGCCATCTAAGACTACTCGAATTGACCGTTCCCTCAGAAAATCAGATATCCAGTCGCAGAGCCCAATCGGTATGCCATAAGCTGGAAGCTTACTTAAGAGACCATCATGCCAGACCCTGTCAAAGGCCTTGGAAATGTCTAAAGATACAGCTATTGCTTCACCATGACCCTCCAAGGCCTCGCTCCATAAGTGAGTGGCATACACGAGAAGATCGCCGGTCGAGCGCCCGTTGCGGAAACCATATTGGCTATCGCTTAGGAGCTCGTTGGTCTCGAGGTATGCCAGGAGTCGATTGTTCAATACACGTTCCATGACTTTGCAAAGTATGGAGGTGATTGAAATTAGTCGATAGTTGACAGGATCGGCACGGCTTCCCTTCTTTGGTACTGGCTGTACGTTAGCAAGCTTCCAGGACTTGGGAACCTTACCGAATTCCAACGAAAGTCGATAAAGACGCGTCAAAACGGGAGACAACTCAGCTGCGCAGCGTTTTAAGACCACTGCAGGAATACCGTCTCGACCACTAGCTTTGTTCTCGTCTAGGTGCAGCAAGCATTTAAGAACCTCCTTTTGGCGAATGTGAACGGTACCCATTGTAGGTCCGAACTGAGGTAACTGGGGTGGGATTTTTCCTTGACAATCTAGGCGAGAATTTTCCGCGAAGATACTAGCAAATAAATCTGCTTTCTCCTTAGCAGTGTGGGCCAGAGAACCATCGGGTTTCCTCAGTGGTGGCAGCGAAGGGCGACAAAAGTTCGTTTCGACCGACTTGGCAAGGGACCAGAAAGCTTTACTTCCCGAAGGGTATGCTGCTATTCTGTCTCCGATACGGCCTATGTGGGCAAAACGAGCTCTTTTGATAACCTTTTTGCAGGACTTGGCGGCAGCATTGTACCTCTTCTTGTGTTCATGCGAATCCACGGCTTTGCTTTTGCGAGCATTTGCCCAGGCTTTGTATGCTTCCCGCTTTTGCTTTTCAGCGGCAAGGCAAGCAGTATTAAACCATGGGCGAGCTTTGGTTTCAAGGGATAGATCAGCGTGGGGAACGAAATACTCCATTGCTTGAACTATCACACTTGAGACAGCATCAGCGCAGCACGATGGATCGGTTGATGTAAAACAAGTTTGCCGCCATGGATAAGATGCGAAGAAATGTCGCATTTCATCCCAATCTGCTGACTTGTAACGCCATACTCGCCTGGAGCCTTTTGGGCGGGTGTCAGGTGGCGAGTACAGCGATACAGATTTCACCATACAGTGATCGGATGTCCCTAAAGGTGCAGTGACGGACACCGAGTATCTGTCAGGATCGGTTGTCAGCAGAAGGTCCAAGCAATACGCAGTGTGGCCAGCAACGTCAGGGATGCGCGTAGGCTCGTTAACAAGCTGTGAGAGACCATAAGTCAGCGAAAACTTAAAGGCCTCTCTGCCAGCATGGTCAGTGTCCTGATACGGGTATAACCACTGCCCGTGGTGAGCATTAAAATCCCCCAGAAACACCAACTGCGCCGTGGGAAAACGTTGCTGAATCTTATCTGCTGTATTGCCAAGGTATTCCATAAGCCTCGTTGTCTCCCGATCTCCGCTATGTGAACGATAGATACAGGCGTAAACCACTTGGTCTAGGCCAGTATCTATGTGAACCCACATGACTGAAAGGTCCGGCACTTCCAAGTAACGGAGACGCTGATAACAGATCGCGTCACTGGCATACATGCACACCCCGGCGTGCGGGCGGAAAAGAGACTCCAGGATATAGCCTGGGTAACCAAGGTATGCCGAGTCTGACGGATCGCAGATCTGCGTCTCCGTTAGAAAGAGTAGGTGTGGTCTCTCCGTCTCACGATGGTGGTGGACATCATTCAGATTGGAGTGCACTCCTCGGATGTTACAGAAGTGCACTTTAAGGGAGAGGAAGTGCAACCGCTGTTGAACCGTACTCTTTTTAGGACCTTTCATTGTGAATTGGTAGTGGAGTGAATAGGGAGGAGAATAGAAGTTGAGTGAAGCGCTGCAAATGGAACCAAGCAACTCGTAGGAAACAACGCACCATTGGGGAACTCGCCTGGAGACTGCGGGGACGCCCGAACCCCCCCGAGGTCGCCATCGGGTCCTCTCTAACCGGTCGCCAACCGGCACGATGGAGCCTCCCGGGATTTTTCGCGAGGTGGCGGGGCAGCCTTTCGCATGTGGCTGGCATGCTACTTGGGCCCCCTACTACCTGCGGTCGGCCAGCGGTGCACCGTGCTTCGGATCCCGCTACCCTCCAAAACGAGTTACCCGGTGAGTCATTATCCTACGAGTTGAAAACTGTTCTCCGATGCAGCACGATTACTCAGACCTATCCTCCTCAATGGCTACACTAGACATCATGCCGGAACGCGACTAAGTCACTTGGCGGCATGGTTTTGTCTAGTGGGTGGTGACAAGCCACGGCCGAAGCCTACCACCAGATTTTACTGCTCGTTTAGCACCACCCAGGGACCACGTACAAGGCATCGAGGGCTAAACCTTGCGGACGCGAGCAGTTTTCAGTCCCCATAAGGAGCTCTGCTCCTATTGATTGTAGCGTGATAATAAGTATACTATAACTTGCCCAGGAGTATGAATAATAATTTTACCAAGTTTCGTTAAAATCCGTCGAGTAGTTTTTGTTTCTATAAGGAACATACAGACAGACAGACAGACAGACAAAAATTTTGCTGATTGCATTTTTGGCATCAGTATCGATCACTAATCACCTCCTGATAGTTATTTTGAAAATATATTTCATGTACAGAATTGACCTCTCTACAGATTTATTATAAGTATAGATATAGATATGGACGATAAAAGTCCTTGGTTGTAAATTGCTCTTCAAAGGTTCTCCATCTCTTGATCCTAAGTTTTATTAAATGAGAATCAAAATTCCATAAAAAATACTACAACGGAGAAACCCCTTACTGCCGCAATAAAAGATTCCACCATGTATATTTATAGTTCTTTACCCACGTTTGATCTATATCTTTCCAGATGGTAAGTGGAGATAAGATCGAAGATGAAAACACACTGGTCACAGGAAAATACTATCTATCTATTTTATATGATAGGAATAGAAAATACTTTACTATTACTATCATAAACACAGTACGGCCAGAACGGTAATGCTTGAATCATGCTAGTTTGTCTTACCTACAATTACCGAAATTCGATTACTACTAGATATGTGATGTGATGTCGCCAGTTGAGAAAAAAAATTACGCCTGGTACTTTTTATATATAACCTGAGAGAAAAATTTATCAATATTTGATTATCAATTCATTGCATCTATAACTTGAAGTTTAAATAGTAATTAATCGTGTAACATAATATGACTAGGTATATTTGTAATTATACCACAGTAATGACGTATAATAATTTTATTGAATATGCTTTGGTAAATTTGATAAATACTTGCAATACTTACAAAAGTTTCGCACAGCTTGTTTTCTTCAACGGTTTTGAACTTTTGTATTAAACTAAATAAGTTTTTGCGCTCGTTGCATTTTATTATTTGACAGTGTGTTTTGTGTCTCTGAATTCTTTTGTTAGTGTTTTCTGCAAAAAACGTTGTGTAGAGTATTCACTCCTCGCGTCTTTACGATCTCGAATCGAAGATTTTACTTTTGTGAAGTGATATTTTTACATTAGATACATTAGACTTTGTAGTGAAAAAGTGAGTTAAGAAAAGGAATTGCATTGATTTTGAATGACTGGTGCAAGGAGGTGAACAATTTGTTGTGTGGCAAAAGCATTGAGTTTGACGAAGATGACCCGAGCATGGCCTATAATTATTCTTAACACAAATATAAAAAATATAAAAAATGAATTGTCTGAGATGCATATTTTTTTTATTTCTCCCAACTCCCATAGCATCATGCTTTGTGCAGTTTATTTCATCGTATAGCTATTGCGCAGTTTAAATTTGATTCGTTACCTATGTAATAAAACGAATCAAATATTATTAAGCAATAGCAGGCCTGGCTCACTCCGCGCGGTACATCCGTTATTTACCTACAGCGAAGCGCTCCGCCGGCGTATTTCGAATGGGTCGTGTGTCACGCGCGCGCCCGTCGGTACGTTGTAGATACCTACCTACCTAATAGCACTCACAGTAATTCTATGATCGAGGTCGCAAATAGTATTAAAAAATGGACATAAAAAGAAACAAATATTCAATTAGATTATGTTTAGATTTGATTATGTTCAATTTAGCAAACAAAACATAGGTAGTATTACTAATTATTCGTCGTAACTTTTTTTTCATTTTGTACTTTAGGTAAGTTGAAACAATATTTTTTACAAAGGTAGAATAACACTAATACCTACATCGGTAGACACTTAATTACAAATAAGGAGATCAATTATTCTGCACTAGGCAGCAACCCTAACAGCGTAAGAAAAGATAAGAGGCATGCGATAAAAAGAGACAAAACTTCTAGGTATATAAATTTGCAGGTACGTAATGCTGTGCGAGCTGAATTCCACCGTATCGCGTCGTAGCAAGACTCGAATTTATTTAGATCTTCTTGCGGAGTAATTCTTCTGTACCAACTTACTTATTCTGTGGCAATAGTAATAACTTGTACTACGAATTTCTGAATTTTTTCAAGTGGAGGAGGCTGCATTCTAGGGTTGCCCAGTCGCTTTGTTGAAAAAGGTTCCCAGAGTGGATACTGTATGGCGCTAAAGTGCAAAAACTGCGAGACGGTCATCTATACTTTAGTACTTATATTCATGGCTTGAATGAGCTTGTATGAGCTGGCTATCACAAAATGCCAAAGCCATATGTTCATAATTTAACCTAGTTGTTACATAATAGTGTTTGTTGGTCACTTCAATGATCTCACACCTGGAAACTCTTTAAAACAAAAGTCATTTTACAATTAATGATTCTGTAAACTGCACGAATTTTCTAAAATGAGGAAAAAAGTGTAAAATAAAAGTCACAAATTATGAGAACACAAAAATTGATTTAACAGTTTCAAATACAAACTTGTAACGAATTTGAAAATTAAGGACCGTCTTTGTCACATTCAGTTAACTGATTTCGATATGAAAAAAAAACCTAATTTAATTAAAACAGGATCTTAGAAATTTCCGTAATGATTTTTTATTTCCATTTTACTTTCAAATGGCATTCTAATTGTTGTAAGTACTTCGTTTACAAAAGAACTTTCCCATTTCACCCTCGCTGAATGACCCAGTTTACGGTTCCGAACCAAACAACGCAAGAACATAAATTTATACTGACCCTTACTGAAGATAAAGATGTAACGTAGAATTCCATTTATTCTGCATTCCCCATTCTAAATGATCAAATAAAAATTGTCTTTAGGCCATTGCGGGTCATCAGTACTTTTTTTTGATGATAACTTTAATTAGACAATAAGATACCTAAATAGTTATATGTTTCTGTAATTCAAAAGAGGATCAGAATCAAAATAGTACCAACTAGCTGTTCCTCGCGATTTCGTCCGGGTGACTATGGGACTATGTGACTATTATATTAGATACCTACTTAAATAAAATTACTATATCCTCCTTGAAATTCGAGCTTACTCTAATCTAAATCTAGTCGAAATCAATTCAGTAGTTTAGCCCATAAAGCTTAAATACCTACCTACTGATAGAAACGGGGTTGCTTAAAAAACTGTTATGGCATAGGTGTGCTCCGCAGGCTTTCCCGGATTTTGTGAAAAATATCTATGAAAAATAACTGCAGCAAAAATAAAACTGGATATTACTTCTAGGTGACATATTAAAACTTAAGGGAATATCGCCACAGGCCATCCAAAGTTTGATGGGTATCTCGGAGAACCAACAGCGGGAGTGGCCAGCCATGCTAGCGAACCACCCGCACACCCACCAGCGGCACCCCGAACGTTTTCATATCATGATATCTCCTAAGGTGTTGATTGAAATCGGATGATGTGAATGCCTTTGTACGCAACTAAATGCTTATGATTAGTAACTTCTTAATTTGGTTGAGGATATTAATCCATGGCAAAAAGGTTATTATGAGTTAATCTTGAAAGCTATACTCTAACTAAACTTAACTTAAAAACTAAACTTCTTTTTAGAACTGTAAGTGATGAACAATCCCCTTATACATAATTTTTACGTAACTTACGCAGCGCACGCAATAGAAGCTTTCAAAATTGAATATTTTCCCCTGTTTTTGCAAGATTTTCCTTTATAACTTTGCTCTTATTGGTCTCAGCGTATTGTTATAAAACCTATGTTCACCGGGGATAATGTAGCTTATCAAGAGTAAAATATTTTTTCAAATTGGGTCAGTAGTTTAGGAGCCTATTCAATGCAAACAAACAAACAAACAATGCAATTTTTCCTCTTTATTAAAATCTGTTTTCAGTTTCACCTGTCCGGTTTCCGATTCAGCTAAAATGGCAGCATGTATAAATCGCATGACAATGCAACATTATTATGACATATATCTGATCTGATGATGGAGCTGGGAGGTGGCCATAGGAACTACGTCATGAAATGACGCAACGCCATCGAATTTGGACTCGTTTCATTCGTTTTGATGAGTACTTTGATACTAGATGGTAACCATCGTCTGACGATGGAGCTGGAAGATGACCATAAGAACTCCGTAATTAACCAACGCAACTCCATCGAGTTGGGGCTTATTAGATTCGTGGCCACGAATATTTTCCTACTAGATGATAACCAGGATCTGATGATGGAGCTGGAAGATGGCCATAAGAACACCGTAATTAAACAACGCAAACCCATCGAGTTGGGGCTTATTCAATTCTTCTCAACGAATATTTTCATACTAGATGGTAACGAGGGTCTCATGATGGTTCTGGAAGATGGCCATAGGAAGTACGTGATACGACCACGCAATCCCACCAAGTCTGAGCTCGTTTGATTAGTCTCAATGAGTATTTTCATATCAGTTCTCATTTTGGATGGTTTGAATATGCGATTCCATCAAATTTGGAAGAATCAAAGCAGGGACTGCATATCGGTATACATTTTTTAAATAGTACCAGTAAAATTTCAGTACCCTTATAAGTGTACTGCCTCATCAAATACAATACCTGTACAAGTTATTAAAGTAGATATTGAAGTAGATGTTTTAAGTACAGAAATATATTAACCTATTTAATTTCTGTACCTACCGAAATGTATAGGTCAGCATATATCCCTACGCTCCATAGGCTTAAACTAAACTATTGAACATTCTACAGTATCCGCTACTTTATTTAAATATATTTTTTTAATATCAATATCAATATTCATACCGGAAACTTTCAGTTAACTGAAAAAAAAATCAGTTATGCTACAATAATAAAAAAAGTACACGAAAGTTACTGTTATTTTTAAAATGTCCGTAAGGACTGAGGAGCCACATCTGGTTTTTAAATTTTTATTTCACTATTATTTAGCAACAAAATAGCTTATTTTGCAGCACAAATTCTGCATTTAGCAGCAAAATATATCACTAGTTATATGAATTTAAAAGTGGCTCCTCAATCTAAACATCTGAATTGAGGGGCCACCTGGAACTTGGTAAGTAATAGATGAATTCTTTTGAAAATTTGGCAGCATTTAGCAGCAATTGTATAGAGAACCTGCTAAAAATATGGCTTATATAGCACTGAAATTAAAGTAAAATTTTTAATGTGGCTCCTCAATCCATACTCAAGAGGTGTATATTTCTAGGATTTAAGCGATCATTTAATATATTCCATATGATTATCATTTAGCAGGTGTTGTGTTTGATTTTGCAGTACAGAAATACAGAAGAAAAATAGCGCCAACTTTGTACATGAACGCATTCTTTGTGGCTCCTCAATCCTGACGTTCTACTTTTATATGATTGACTGTAGCAACCTGAGATCTCAACGGAATCAAAAGTGAAATACACTAATATTTAGCAGAAATTTCTATATAAAGCCTGTTTATCACATTGATAAATACTGTTTTCATCTGTTATGACTAGTTATCTAGTTTCATAACTTCATCAGTAGGTACCAAAATTAAAATAGTTTATCGTTATGCAATTTTTGTTTAGAAAGGCAAGAGTAAAAAAATACCGTATCCCCAATTATCAGCAACCTCACCACCAATTATCAGTACAGATTGAACCAATTCTCAGCACTGTGTAAGTTGTATTGAAATATGGCACCAAAGGATGAATAAGGATAAATAAACCAAATGAAATAAAAAAATGGACTTAGGAAGATCTACTGAAAGCCTTCGATGAAATAAAAAAGGGTATGCCCAAAAAACTAGTTCCTAAAAATCACAATGAACCTAGAGGAGCTATCCAGTCAAAAAGCCTTGATCTAATAGGTATTGTCGTACGAAGAAAAGGGGAGTACCTATTACTACAGTGGGTCTGATCTAGATTGCTGCTGGAAAGATTCCCCAAAAAGAAAGTCTGATTTAAAACGGGACATAGAAAATTTATTAAAGAAGTTAGGAAAAGATAACCCCTTTAAATATAAAATAAAACACTTTTTAACCGGATTTTTGACGAATAATTTATATTTTATATTTTAACTCGACGTTTCGGTGTGTTCGCAGTAACTGTTTGAACCGCTCATAACCACGGGCATACATTATACGTGCAAAATCTGGTTGAAAAGTGTTTTATATTAAATCATAAACGGTTTAAATATGATATACCTGGTAAACATCCCCGAGTGCTTATATATCAGACAAAGATATCAGAGGCTGGTTCTACAAATAAGAGATTTATCTTAAGCAAAAGTGTTTTTAATGGGGACGAAACTTCCTTTCAGATATATCCCAAAAGTTAAAAAGTTATTTCACTAGGAAAAATCGACGAGTATGAAATTGATCATTCTGCAGTCAAAAGAGCCCTTTCTGAACTGATTAGGTTTTGCAGCAATGGAGATATAACACCGCCACTAGTTGTGTTCCCCAGTTTATAATGATAATTTCATATAATTTCTTGCACGGCCTTGTTTACTGCATCCAAGGCTTTATTCCAAGTAGATTTTCGTTAGTGTATTATTTATTTTATTTGTTTTATTTACACTTGGTTTCATATTTAAAAAAAAATAAAAAAGGATAGATGTCCGCCTACTCGACTGCGCCCGCGGATCCGCATGCACCCGCGACCTTGCCTGCGCCCGCGGCTGTACCCGTTGTAAGCTATGCGTCGTCGGTGGCTCGTAAGACTCAGATTGTTCAGCAGGAAGGGCAGAATGATCAACCTTGGATAGAAGTCTCAAGAAATAAGAAGAGGAATCCGATTATTAAAGGCGGCAATACATCCGTAGGTTTACTAAAAGCGGTTGAGCGTAAGAAATACCTACATGTCTGGAGATTGGATAAGAGTACGACTGAAGACAGCTTAAAGCAATATATTGTAGGATTGTTAACGAATGACTCGGAAGTTCTTATAGAAAAATTAATACCAAAAACGGAGCGTAATTATGCGTCATTTAAAATAGGACTAAGTGAAAGTAATTTTCAAAAATTACTTGATCCAGCTCTTTGGCCGCTAAATGTAGAAATATGCGAATGGATTTTTTTTCGTCACCCAATCCAAGGAAATAAGTTTTAAAGCATGTAATATTAATATTAACATTCTATATCAAAATGTAAGAGGTCTTCGAACCAAAACTACACAATTCATTACACTATTAGAATCCTCCGGGTGCGATATATTTGCAATCACCGAGTCAGGGCTCAATGAAGCTATTCAGAATTCCGAATTTGTGTTACCGGGATACCAAGTACTAAGATGTGATCGAGCGGACGGACGCAAGCAGGGAGGCGTGCTGATAGCGGCGACACCACGGTACGAGTTGCGTCGAATAGTGATAGCAGGGGATTTTAATATAGACAATCGTAAGTTTGAGCTAGTGTGTGCTAAATTGTTTAAGCGAAATAGATTTTTATTTGCGTGCTGTACGATCTATATTCCTCCGCAGTCGGACGAATATGAATACAACTTGCTATTTAAGATATTAGAAGATATATGTTTTAAGTATAAAAGTAAAGTAATTGTAATAGGTGACTTTAACTTGTATTCTTGTAGTAATAATGTGGTTAATTATTTTGAATATTTTAAATCTTTTTGCGAATTCGTTCAGTTTAATGATATAGGGAACTGTAATGGGCGACAGTTGGATCTAGTGTTGAGTGCCCGCGACGACGCGGCGATGAGCGTGCGCGTGAGTGCGGCGGACGAGGCGCTGCTGCCGGTGGACGCGTACCACCCGCCACTCCACGTGACTGTGACGCTAGGCGCGCGCCCACCGCCCGCTGCCGCGCCCCGCCCGCCCCGCCCGCCCCGCCCGCCTTCTGACATTCGCTCACGTTCCTCGCCACACTTTGGTGAGCCGATAAATACAGTTAATTGGAACTTTAGTAAAGCCAACTTTCACAGTTTATATCAAGCATTAGGTGAAATAGACTGGAGTAATATATATAGTTCTAACGATCCTGATGTAATACTAAATATTTTTTATGAACAAGTCTATGGAGTTCTTAATATGTTTGTTCCGTTAAAAAGGACAAACCAACACAATTATAGAAAATACCCCGTCTGGTACACGAGTGTCATTATAAATGACATAAAACTTAAATATGAGTTACATAAAAAGTACAAGTCTAGTAGGTTACAGGTGGATTATGAAAAATTCTCACAATGTAGGGCTAAAGTTAAGTTTGAGGTGGCACGAGCTCACGATGACTATCGTGATCGTGTTCAAAATTGCCTGGCTAAAGACCCGCGCTCTTTTTGGAATTTCATTAAATCAAAGAAGGGTAACGTATCTGACAGAAAAATAATAAAGGATGGTAAAGTATTGTCTGAGATTGAGTGTGCATTAGAGTTCGCTCTGTACTTCAAATCTGTTTACAACCCAGAGCCGGCCACACTGAGCGTGGAAGCGTGCAGCGCGGGCGCGGGTGCGGGCGGCGCGGCCGGGCCGCCGGGGGCGCGCGTGCACCTCGCGCGCCTGTCCGCCGCCGACGTGCGTCGCGCGCTTGCTCGCACTGCGCCCAAGCGCTCGGCGGGGCCGGACGGTATACCTGCTTTTTTATTTAGGGACTGTGGGAGTGTGTTAGTCAAACCCTTACAGCATCTATTTAACACCTGTATTGCATCCGGAACTTTCCCAGAACGCTGGAAACTTACTAGAGTCGTTCCGGTACCTAAGAATAATGGAGCGTCGGCACCCACTGATTTTAGGCCCGTGGCGGTTTTGAATACTCCGGCAAAGGTATTTGAGGCGGCTGTCCACGACCGCCTTTACCAGCAAATAAACTCTCTATTGTCTGATGCACAGCATGGGTTTCGTCCTGGGAGGGGGACGACAGGGAATCTGCTCGACCTCATGACACGTCTGGTGCCTGCAGTGGATTCTGGACAACAAATTGATGTCGCTTACTTAGACTTCCGGAAGGCGTTTGACACAGTTGACAATGACGTGCTACTGTCTAAGCTAGCTAGCGTGGGATGTACTCCTCACACACTCAGATTTTTTTCTAGCTATCTGCGCGATAGGTGTCAGTATGTTGACTGCGGTGGACACCTGTCGGAGGTTTACCCAACACGTTCTGGAGTAAGTCAAGGTAGTAATTTGGGACCTCTTTTGTTTATTATCGCCATTAATGACTTGCCCAGTGTAGTTCAGAATGCCACACCTTTACTATTTGCAGATGACCTAAAGCTAGTCCATGAAATTTCGAATGGTGTAGATCATACCTTACTACAGCAAGACATAGACAGAGTTGTGCAATGGAGTCATGAGAACAAATTGTACTTTAATGTGGCGAAGTGCTCCGTACTGTCATTTAGCCGGGCCCGGGCGCCAAGCCACCATCTATACCACATGGACGGGGAATCGTTGCAGAGACTAAAGGAGGTCAAAGATCTAGGGGTGCGATTCTCTTCTGATTTACAATTTCGTCAACATATTACGGATATTTGTAAAAAAGCATACAGAAATTTGGGAATGGTACTGCGTCAAGCCAATAATTTTACAAATGTAGTGGCACTCAAGGCGCTCTATGAGGCGCTAGTAAAAAGTCATTTGGAGTGCAATGCAGCAATATGGTCACCTTATGAGGGAAAGTACAAGCTAATGTTAGAGCGCATCCAGAATAAATTTGTAAGGTTTCTTTATTTAAAACAATATGGTGTGTATCCAGGATATCCTCGAATATATCCTACCCTATTTGTGTTAGGTATGACGGGATATTACAGTCTCGAAATAAGAAGGGAGGTTGCCATTGCAACCTACTTGTTTAAAGTACTGCGAGGCAAAGTACATAATCCTAGGCTCCTGGAAACACTCCGCCTATGTGTTCCTGACGCTCTCGCCACCCGGCGCCGCCGCCCGCCGCTGCTGCTGCCACCGCGCGCGCGCACCAACTTGCTGCAGCGCGCGCCGCTCTCGCGTGCGTTGCGGACACTCAACACGGTATCGTACGAAACTGATATTTTCTTGTGTGCGCTGAACGAATTCGTGAAAGTAGCTTTTTATGTTTTGTGTAAATGCCATTAGTACTTATATTTATATATTCTTGTAGTTTTTAAGAATACTGTTTATTTATGTAAATAGTATTTATTGGTCTGTCTATTGAATTAGGTCTAACCTGTAATAATAGAATAGGCATAGAAATAAATAAATAAAATAAAATAAAATAAATAAAAATGTTGAATTGCTAGAATTTTTTTTTAACTAATATCCATTGATCAGCCAGCACCATGTTATGATTTGGATCCCGAAGTTATAAACTATTTCAACTTTTAAAAAATATTGTACGCATAAAATAAACATGGTATACAGTTAAAAATATTTAAAAACTATTTATATACTATTTACCATTTATCGGCACCAGTGCTGATAATTTTGGATTTCGCGAGTAATTTGGACAATTTATCAGCACCACATGTTTTATCGATATATCTATATAACCCGAATTACTTCCTTTGTATAATATCCTCCTAAACTATCTCAGAAAACAGACAAATCGAAAGTCTCGGTATAAAATGTTTAAAAGATCTAATAAAGTAGAAAATGCAAAGACGTGAACGTATGATGTTCATAAATCACAAGAAACAGGTAAAACCAGGACAATTGCAGCACACAACATTTTTGTTTTCAAAATTCTTGCCAATTTTGCTGTCGGAAATTATGGTGATGGCAGGAGTTTTATGACAAAAATATCAATTTATTTATTTTCAGAGATGTATGTAACCCAAATTAGTAAGTGAAAAACTTATATTTTTACTATTTATTCGGAGCGCTGATAATCTGTTACAGTGCTAGCGTTTGGGTGTGTCACCCTATTTTCTAAAGTAAAAATATTTATTTCTTTATTATTATTAGGCATAACAACAGATTACAAACTATTTTATTATAATGTAATGTTACATATGCACGTATTTAAGTTTGTAACCAGATGACAGTTACGCACAGCATTTCTATAATAATGTTAATGATTATTGATTAAAAGAACAGCAAAATATAAAATAAAAATAAAAAAACTAAAATTAGATAATAATGTCAAGTTAAAGTAATTCTATATGAATTATTTTATATTTATTATCATTATTAAGTTAATTCTTACCTCCCCTACATCACTTGACCACTGCCATTGTGTAGATTACCGGGAGTGGTAAAGAAACGTGAAATCAAATTTCTTCTTGAAACATATGTACCTGTAAGATTATTCCAGACTATAAAAAACTTCTTTGCAAAAAATCATCAAGATCCGTACAGCTGTAAGTACTGCTGTGATTGAAGTTTAAACATAGGCACATCCTTTCATCTAAACATTCTCATTTATGATATTATTAGGAAGAAGGATACAATACAATAAAAGTAGGATTCAGCCAAGCTCCATTATACAGAAACTGCTTTCAACAACATTCCAAAAATATCGAACCCTACTTGAGATTATAGGGCACAGATCTAAGGGCTTAAAAATGTGCAAAGTAAGGCTGCCGACCTCATAAATTAATGATAATATGAAGGAGGACGCGTTTTTTTACTAGCGGGTCATAAAACTGTACCTTCCTTAAATTTTTCTATATGTATATAAAAGCTTTGTTCGTGCAATATTTTACGATATATTTTACTCTATTAATATTGTACGATATTTTAATGCCTAATTTTGTTTTTATGGAGCTAACAATGTTTACACCAAAGTACCCCAGGTAATAACTTATGTCATACATACATACATACATAACTTCACGCCTGTATCCCGTATGTGGTAGGCAGAACACCAGAGGTAATAAAACCATCTGATGTCACGTTTGACAAATTTGGAGGAATTATAATAGTGGAGAGAGACTATTGCAGTGACAGAGGGTCAGCCTATCGCCCATAAAAAAGCCTCCCATAACGCCTCGATCCCCTCGATCCCTAAACTGACTTTTACAGTATGCCCGGGAAGAGAAGCAGCTGGCACATTCTATGTTTCTCTTTCGCTCCCAGTCCAGCATAGAAGCAATAAGCAATTAAGAGTTTTCAGTTAGGAATAAAAAAAATAGCGTAGAAAGAAAGAAAATGTCAAAGTCAACATTAGCGAGCGAAGTGTCATTGTCATATATTTGTTTCTTAAATTTTAACATAATGCAATAGAGCACCATCTAATATGAATAAATTACTTATATTATTTTTATCTTAAAATAAAAACGCATAAGTAGTTATAGGTAACGATAAAAGCATATTCATAGGTTATGTATATTGCTATTAATGCTCCTCTGCTGCTAATTCAATTGTAGTAGTAGGTTACTTAGTATTAGGTCAGTGTTTAAAATTCTATATTTTAGGATATAAAAAATAATTGAGCAAAATTTTCGAGTAACTGATAAAAACCTGATTCTGTTAGTAGGTGCTCGTACTAGAATAACTCTGCAGTTACAGCTTTGTGATGCTATATTAAAAGATATAGAAAATTTTCAATTTAAAATATGGATTTTGGCGGTTCATTAAACCAAATACGTATTTTTCTGCCTTCCATAAAAAATATGTTTTCGCGGAGTCTGAATAACAAAAACTCAATGCTAGCGTGTCAACTTTTCCCTTTTCGGTTTTTTTTTTTAATGAGGATGATATGTCGAATTAGTAACTTTTTTTTTAAATCTAGCACCTTCGCCAAAAGGGCGCAGCTTTTTTATAACAACTCCTTGCATCCCAGTTCTCACATTTATTCTTCTCGTACTTTTATTCTACATACTTCGTCTTTCTTTCATTCGTCATATCTTCCATTCTGTGCGGGAGGATGTCCCGACTTATACCAATTTTTCTTTATTGTAATCCTACTTTACAGCTTTTGTTTCTCTCATTTCGGGTGGGATTTCCCGTCTGTCTTACTCCTACTTTTCAGGTTTTTGGGGATTACTGCCAGGGAGGGTTAATAACTGGGTTTTACACGCTTTTTTCATTTCCTTTACATTTACTTACATGCTGTGAGTGGGTTGTATGTAATCCATGGTATGCCAGGAATCAGGATGTCTAGGTAGGGGCTGGAGAAATCGTCATTATAATTTTCATGTTTATCAATATTTATGTGGATAAGAATTATGTTTTGTGATGTCCTATGTCTAAGAAGCATATCTTAAGTGATTGATTCAAAGTTATAGGGTTTTTGTAGCCCGGAGGTCGATAGATTGCAATAGCCACGGAATTTGTGTTTGTTTCAATGACTAAACAGTTGGCATTAGGAACTCATTTCTATAGTAAACTACTACGCCATCGTTTTAGTAGCACTTATTTAAGGTGGCTGAGTAATTGTATCCCTGTATATTTAGAATAAACTGGGTAGTACGTAACCAACATTTCGTCAAGGCAATAAGGTCGCAGTTTACGTTGCTTTGAGCGATAGATTGTTAGTAAAGCTCTCAGTATCCAGACGGGTCAGTGTTTTCGGTGAATGGGTTGCTTTCTGAGAATTCAGGTAGAGTGCAACACTATAATGATCAGTAAGGGCTTAGTTTGAAGCGGGTATATGAGACTTATTGAGATGTTGTAATGTGTGGTTTGTAATGTGTTGTGTTAGAAGTTTGCTTCTAGGGTGTTTTACTATGAGTTGGCATACAGTGAGTGGGTTGTAATCCATGGTATGCCAGCATGTCTAGGTAGGGTCTGGAGAAATCATCATTATTATTTTCGCGCAAAATACTGGACAAGAAATGTAAACAGAGAACAAGAAATAGAGAATTTTAACATGAATTTAGAACAAGAAGAGTAGTTATCTGACGATAATGAAAGCGAGGGCTCTCGGAATGGCGAAATGTTTTGAAACCCTTATCTTTTAATTCCCAGGATTCTCCCGAAATTTTGTCATATACTTCGTTACTATCCTTAAATCTCAGGTGCACAGCAACGGACATAAGGTCCTTTCGTCCCAAAACAGCACTGTCTCCGATGAAACATCTACACAATCCTGCTTGAAGATCAAAAGTGTTAATGCTGAATGGTATTCTACGGCCAAAGAAAACAAAATAATTTTTAGTTTCCAAAAACGTAGATCTCGTCGCTCATCCTGCACATAGCCCCGATCTAGCACCCTGTGATTTCTGTATTTTCCCCAAAACCAAAGATGTGATGAGAGGTTTCACTTTTACTAAATCCAAAGAGGCAGTGATCCATCAGCACATAGAAAACATGCATTCAGATCTGTAGACCTCCTGTTCTAAAAAATGGTTCGATCGCATGATAAAAAATGTTTAAAATGTAAAGGAGAGTTAATATTTTTAAGTTTTTGCATTTATAATGCTCAATTATTCTTAATTAACCGAAAAAATTAAGTAGTTTCGAGGTGTACCGCCAGGCCCCGGTAGCTCAATGGAAGAACACTCGTCCGGTCGTCGTCCCAGGTTCGAGTCCTGGCCGGGTAATTTTTATTTATCACATTTTTTCGGTTAGTAAAGGAGAGTTTTTGGAAAAGCAGTAATCATAATTTACGCAAAACTTTTAGTGTGATTTAGCTTTATATTACCAAAGAATCACAAAATATACAGTTTGATACTTTATATTATGTTAGCTTGTGCCGCCTTCCGCTTTTTATTAAAATTTTTATTTAAAAGCTCATGTAGTCGTATGTGCTTGTTTTGTGCTTTTTAGTTGAATCTTACTTTATCCTGCAGTCGGGGTTTTTTAGTCTATGTAATTACTTTTTTAATATTATTTTTAGATTGAAAAAAAATTGATTTTTTTGCTAACTCTAGTACTATCTGTCAACGTAAGTACAGGCCGCCATTTAAGATTCCTTTCTTTATTGGACTGTTATACAATTTCTGGCGAACATATTAATGACAAGTTTGCACAGCATGATTCTTATTACTAGGACCTTATAAAAATACCAAGTAAAAGATAAAAATAATTTTAAAAAAATTCAATCAGCTAGAAGTTAGTTACTTTTAGAGAAAAATACTACAAAAAAAATAAGTAAAATTACATTACATCAATTTGTAATTTTATTTTATTTTATTTCAAACATGGTAAACCAGAACTAAATACATTTATCTTAATACATAAATAGTGTAGGTGAAATATGTTTACACTTATAGAAATAATGTAACATAAACATGTAAGCGCTCACTGAAGCAATAACAAAAATTGAAAAAAAGGAAACAAATTAAATTAATTAAGTACTTAAGTTTCTTAACTTTCGTAAGACAAAAAAAAAATTAAAATATTCCTATGTATTAAACAAAAAATCGCTGAGTAGCTTTCTCGCTGTGGCAGCCTTAGTATTGAAAATATCAATGTCTACTTTATTGACAAGTCTGTTGATGTTGTTGCAAGCTCGCAGCAGAAACGAATTCCTTCTGTAATTTGTAGAAACTACAGGTGTGTCAAATATTTTATTAATCCTAAAACTCCGCGTGAGTACCGAAAAGTTTAATTTATAAAGTAATTCAGGGCAATCAATCATGTTCTGGGCTATTTTTAAAATATATATATAATCCGCTATCTGACGGCGCATGTATAGGGAAAGAAGATGGTGAGTTTTACATATATGCTGGTAGTCTTTGCTATTATATTGTTGTTTCATACGGAAACATAAAAAACGGATAAATCTTTTTTGGATGCGTTCTATGCGTGAAATATACACTTCATATTGAGGGTTCCAGATCTGAGACACGTATTCAAGATTATTACGAACGTACGTACAGTACAATATCTTAAGTGTTTTTATGTCTCGAAACTCGCTAGAACGACGCATCACAAATCCCAATGAGCGCGAGGCTTTAGTCACAATACTGTCTATATGAGTATCAAACAAAAGTTTGCTGTCGAATGTGACCCACAGGTCACGCACTAAGTTTTCACGTGTTAAAAACTGGCCGCGCAACTTGTAATTAAATATCAAGGGACTGTTTTTGCGAGTATAGGTGACTATTGAGCATTTAGCAGGATTTAAGTCAAGTTTATTAGAAATGCAGTAGTCCTCAAGTAGCAACAGGTCAGCTTGGAGAGCTTCGGCATAGAAACTGGTCGAAACTCTTGAATATAGTTTTCATGTCATCGGCAAAACAAAGCAGATGACTTGATGTTAAATATGAATGAATATCATTAGTAAAAATTGAGAATAATAAAGGTCCTAATCCCTGAGGGACGCCGCTTGATATTTTGGTCCAACTTGAAATATAATTGCTGACAACAACGGCTTGAGATCTGTTATCAATATAAGAAGCCAACCATCTCAACAGGTTACCAGAAACTCCAAGTTTGAAAATTTTTTGTAGTAGTTTGACGTGATCTATACGATCGAAACATTTGCTGTAGTCCGTATAGATCACGTCAACTTGGTCCCCGGCTTCCATTGCCTCCGTCATAAAATCACTTATCAAAACCAAATTTGATGTCGTCGATCTACCCCTAGTGAACCCATGCTGTGACATAGAAAGGTTTAATTTAATTGATTCATATAGCTGTCGGTAAATTATTTGTTCAAAAATGTTGGCTATAATACAAAGTTTGGAAATGGGACGATAATTTATGACTTCGGTTTTCGGGCCTTTCTTGTGAACAGAGGTAACGTACGCACGTTCCCAAAGCGACGGTACTATACCGGAGGAGATGGAGTATTGAAATAAAATAGATATGGGGATTGAAATTGATGAGATGAAATTAATAAGAATAATATATTAACAGAATTTAATTATTGGTACACGGAAGAAAAAATCGCTTGAATTTTGAGAGGCTTTGGCAGTAAATATCCAATTCCAGGTTGGAATAATACCGCCCTAATTCGCTACATGGTATCTCATAACACAAGCTTCGCTTACTTTGAGGCCATGTAGTTGGTGTGATTGTCTGGGTTCTTCATTTTATTTCAATAAAGCTTTTTGTTTATGTACCCGCTTATCTCTAAAGCTACTGATCGGATTTCCAAAAATATTTAGGTATGCTTCGGAGAGCCTAACTTTTCAGGACTATATTTTATCTTCTGATTTATAATAATAAAAATAAACAAATAAGTAATTTTGGACATTGTAGGTAATTTAGAAGTTTCATCCTCTTCATCCGCTTTACAATATCACTTGCCTAATAGTTAATAAAAGGACTAAGATGGAGTACTTATTAGAAACATTACTCAGACTTATCATCAAAAGGCGGCGGCGCGGTCCGGAATACCCGTCATTTGATTAACCTTGTGGATGAAATTAAGGCGTTCAAGTGGTAATCGTTGGGCAGGGTTAACCTTCAATCAGCTTAACCAGTACACCGCTAAGCCTTTCATTTCGGGTAATCCTAACCAGCCCAAAGCGGTTTGTGATAGGATTGTTAAGGAATCCGTATAGCGGTTTTAATTTGTTTATTATAATCGTTTACGTTTATGGCAACTTTTCCGCGCTTACGAGTGATTTGATGTGCCTTTTAAAGTTCGTACTGGCATAGAACCTAGGTATTCTAATAACAAATTAACGCACTTAAATAAAACACTTTAAGTGCGCGTCAATGTGTTACTAAAATGTAAAAAGTAGTATGCATCGCGAATACCTAAGACAATATTTAATTGTACAGATCGTGATACACGACTATTACGTATTTGCCTGACTGTCTTTTCTTTTAAAAACAATATATATAAAGTTAAGGAACAAATACCCTCACTTGCTCAGTCCCTCGCTCAGAATGACCATTGAAAACACTCGTAAGGGGATTGTGTTAACTGAAATTCATTGAAATGGATTAGTCTGTTTCACTGAAGAACAGATCATATGCTTATAGAGTTTAGGACCAGTTCAGTTATCGCTCAATTCAACTCCGCTTAAAACACCGAAGTGAGAAACTCGGTTTAATTCAGAGGAGGAGCTGCAAGGGTTTTTAAGAACCAGCGTAAACAATTATAATAAACGAGCTTTTTCCCGCAACTTCGTACGCGCATAAATATAATAGTGTTATTTTTCCCGACCCCGTGGAAAGTTCTGGAATTTCTCCCGTAATAAAACCAGACATACATTTAAGAAACTTTGTATCAAGTTTCACATCTCGGTGCACTCAAGAAATAAGATTTTTCCTACAAACTAAAAATTTCCACATTTCCCGTGTCCTTTAGAATTCCGGGAGTTCCTGCCATAATGCAACCAGATACTCCTTGAAAAACCTTTATACCAAGTTTCACATCCGTGCACTCTAGAAATAAGATTTTTCATACAAACTAAACAGTCCTATATTTCCCGTTCCCATGGATATTCCGGGAATTCCTTTCTTAGTGCTCCTCTACACCGTTTAAGGAATATTTGTTCCAAATTTCATCTTTCTATGCCTATTAGTTATGGCTGTACGTTGTCTGTCAGCCACTCAGTCAGTAACGGAAGAGTTTTATATATTAAGACCAAAGACCAATAATAAAAGCTCTTACCAAAAAACATGCATCAACTTTTCAGGTTTTACCCCAATCTCCCCTGATGGCTAGTGACGGTGATGTCGAACACGGGGTCAGGAAGGAACTGGCTTTTCATAAAATATTGCCAGAACACACCACCACCGGGCTGTAATATTCGGCGACAGATTTTATATGAAGGGTGGTCGCTAGCCAGGCGCGATCCTACCACCAAGTCACTCAGACTTTATCGACGCGCTTATCCAAAAGCCGTAGGACTATTGTCAACCGACTCTTAAAAAAATCTAATTATTTCCTTTTACAACAACCTTATGCAGGAGAGGTAGGGTAAGGGCCCGTAAATTAGCCGCCCGACTGCAGCGCGACTCCAAAGCGCCTTTATACTTGACTGCTTCTGCGAAATCTACATTTAGGTTCTAGAAATTTCTATATAATAAATAAATCAATATAAGTCTTTAATCTCCCTAATCAACAACAACATTGTTCCTTGCAACAATTACATACTAAATGGCTTATAGTCAAAGCCAATATGTAGTTAAGCAATAAGTGACATAATTGATTGAATCAGGCGTTACTTTGCAGAAATCCATAACAACTACTATAACAAAGTTACCTTGCTAATTCCGCGACTCGTACTCACTAGTGATGCAGGATTTTCGTGCGTTGGTTCACCGCCCTCCCTCCCTCAAGCAAGAAGCAAGCAATGCAATGAAGCAATGCACTTGGAACACTGTAACACACACCCCAAACTACCACCGACACGTGTTTCGCTTCAACCAGAAGCATCCTCAGGGTGCAACGACCACCACCGAACTGCATGAATTAACCTGCCAATAATTGACAAGTTAATTCATGCTGAATTGCAACCTGATCAATTATTTGTAATTACATCGTAAGTTTGCACTACTGATAATTCAATATACCTTAGGTATTAGATGTTGGTTATTGTTTGTGAAGGTTCTTTAAGAGAACCATTAGATGAAAATGATATACCTACATATCGTTTTCTACCTAAAAGGTATCATTGCTTAAGGCCAGTAGCATTATCGAACGTTCGTTCCAGAATCATTGTGACCTCTAAGAAAGGTTTTCTTAAGTTTACACGAATTGTTTTTATCTTTATCTTATAAATATGAAAGTTTTTGAGAATAGATAAATGCTTACGACTCGTTCATTCTGAATGATGATTGTACTGAAACCAAAAGCACAACCCTATATTATTTTTAAAAGGCCACATAGTTGTTACTATTTTGATAAAAGAAAATATTGGAAACTCTTCACCGTTAACGCAGTAACCACCATTGTAGATTTTTTCATATTAGTAAAAATTTACTTTAATGTAAAAATTAATATGCTTCCGCCCTGAAATCAAACAATTCTATTGCAGTATTCCGATATTCAGAAACTGTTTCATAAACAACTTGAAAAGCAAAACAACATGGTACCTAATCAAAAACTTATAATAACAAAAACCTCTTAAGGCAGCAAATAAAATAAAATCCCTTTGTTTAAATACTTCATATCATAAATTCAATTAAAACTTGCGGAGCTTCCGGCGCACCTAGCTTTAAAATCCTTCAGTCATTTTATTATTGGCAATGGGATAAAGTATTTAATGTTATAATTATTTTATTTTCTGTTTGCCATCAAAAGATTTCTTCTTATATCTTACTTAGACTTTGTTTAGCGTAATAACCTCTTAATGTTTTTAATATCGAAGTGAAAACGACTTACAAGATTTGAGTTAGTGATAATTAAAACTAAAACTTTCAAGCTGTTGGTTTTCAGTATAAATTTTCCCTAACTTCCGTTGACGAAGCAATGAACTATTTTATTGGTAAAGCTGTATCTCAAGTAGTAATTGGATTGAGCACGATAAAAGCAAGTTAAGGCCTGCAATTCGTGGCGTGGTATCTTTTAAGCTCACGGAAAGCCAAGAGCACTAAATTAAATTACGACCTGCCCTTGACTTTAATTAAGATAAATTATGTCTTTGGCATTGTAAGAACTACGAATTTGACTTGAAGGTGGCTTTGGGGAATATTTTTCTATAGAATACGAATTTTGCGGTCAACTTCTGAGTTATGATTTATTTATTTAAGCTGAACAATCAATACCTGTTTTACAGGGCGTCCCAAGGGCAGGGACATCAATTAAAATCAAGGCAAGTAACCGGGAAATTCCTTATAATAATACTTCCCTAAAGGACATCGTGGGCAACGAACCATTTGTTATTTTGTAAAAAAAAGAATATTTTTAATTTGTTAAAATTTCATTTAATCGTGTGATATCAAAGGCAAACAGTTATTTTTATAATTTTAAAAGTTTTTTTTTTGTTTTTTAACTTATTATTTTATTTAAGATAAACAAGGTACCTATTGTATAATACAACACTTTCAGAGTTAAGAACGTATCAATTTACTTGCAGTCTCGTTTCAGCGTCCTCGCGTCCTCGTTTCGATACTTCAATAGTTCAATACTCAATATATTCAATGCATTCACATATGAAATACTATTGTGGATACCTTCAATATTATTTCATATTTTATGACCTTATGTGTATCCTTTAAAATATAGCAATATAGAGAGGACGACGTTTCCTTTATAAAAAGCTCGCGTCTGTACAGGTACAGAAGGCAGGGGATGTCCTCGACATTACGTTAAAAATTGGTTGGGGAAATTTGACAGGTTTGTAACGCTTGATCTGCTGCCTTCTGTACAACGGAACAGCTTCATTCAACTACGAAACGTGAGATTTTTATCTTTTCGTTGTTGGGAAACGTCGACAGTTACCCACGTTGATATGACAACGGCAGATACAATATGGCAAAAGACTTGAAAGTTTGGAGACCTTTAAACGACTGCAATCAAGACTTTGACCGGATCGTCAGTCGACCATAGTTTTTCTTTTATGTCTAGTAAAATAAATATACCGACTGATAATAATAATAAGCCCCCTAAGATCTAACCACTCGCCCTGATCGAACATCTGATCATCGTGGGGGGCGGGCAACATAACCTTTATCTACTGGATGGCTAACCTGGCTCTAGTAACCCATAAAAATGGAGACTAGAGCAATGAAGAATAAACGTATAGGACCGCTTCCCGATCCCGAGGGCGATCGCCGGGGCACGCCTGGAGCCGATGCTCCAAAACTTTTGAACATGCTTACAATAGATTCATTCAAACAAGTCCAACGCAAAGACCATACTTACCCAAACAAAACACATCAAAAAATTTGCTCATATAATCTCTTTTTTTAACAAATCAGTCATACCAAAATATGAACCCAACAATGAAGATTTAATGATTTCCTTAAAACACATACATTAGTTTACTGTGCTGCATATACTGCTGCTGTCTGCAATTTCACAATCAGAGATCATTGTGAAATGCTGCCCACAATACAGCCCTATAACAAATCTTATAAGAGGCCAAACTGGCAGAATCGATTAGACAGAAAAAATATAGAAACTCAGAAAAGATATAGCTAGATTGACACAGTATATAAATAAAAACACAAGTGTTAGATTAATAGGACACATAGATTGAATAAAACATAAGTAGAGAACACATTCTAGTTATGAAGAACCTAATGCAGCAATGATGGTCCCAGCAAACACAACACAATAATAATCAACGAATGCAGAGCATTAAAAAACCGACTTCACGTCATCACTTTCGCCGACTAATAGTGTCATCCACGTAAACATTCTCCGAAATCATACATATTGTTTCATTATGTATGATACAATATGTATATCCTCTGTTATATGAATTAAGAATTTTAAAATCGATTTATAATTGTCTGAAATATCGTGTAATAAAGACACAAAAAAAAACATACAACATACATACTTTTTTGGAAGCCGGTTGAAAATGCAAATTGGATGCAGATTCACAAAAACTAGAAAATTTGTCTGAAATGACATTCGACTATATTCAATAAGAACAATATTTGCTAGTGTTCTCAATAAAACACGTAGTTGGAAATCCCCTGGTACAGACCATATCCACAATCTTCTTAATATAAAAAACTCTTCCGTTACTGACCGAGTAACTGACAGACAACGCACAGCCAAAACTACTGGCCGTAGAGAGCTGAAATTTTGAACATACAATCCTTAGAGGTTGTGGGGGAGTACTAAGGAAGGAATTCGCGAAATTCCCACGGAAACAGGAATTATTGGACTTTTTAGTTTGTATGAAAAATCTTTTTCTTTGAGTACTTGGCATAAAGGTTCTTCAAAAAGTGACTGATTGTGTTATGAAAGGAATTCCCGAAATTCCTAAGGGAACGGGAAATATATGATTTTTTAGTTTTTATGAAAACATATTTTTCCTTGTGTGCACGGATGTAATACTTGGTATAAAGGTTTTTCAATAGGTATGTTTGTATAATGGAAGGAATTCCCAAAATTCCCACGGAAACGGGCTGGAATTTTTAGTTTGTCTAAAAAATCTTACTCCATGAGTCCACGGATGTGATACTTGGCATAAAGGCTCTCCAAAAAATGACTGGTTGTTTTATGAAAGGAAGTCCTGAAATTCTCACGGGAACGGGAATTAAATGATTTTTTAGTTTGTATGAAAGAATCTTATTCCTTGAGTGCACGGTTGTGATAATTGGTATAAAGGTACTTCAATTGGTGTCTGTTTGTATTATGGAAGGAATTTCCGAAATTCCCACGGGAACGGGATGGACTTTTTAGAGTGTATGAAATATCTTATTCCTCGAGTGCACGGGTGTGATACTTGGTATAAAGGTTCTTCAATGAGTGACTGATTGTGTAATAAAACTAATTCCCTAAATTCCTTCGGGAACGGGAAGTAGGTATATGATTTTATACTTTGTATGAAAAACTTGCATGCTGGACTGGAAACGAAAGAAAAACGTAGGATGTACCAGCTGCTTCTCTTCTCGGGCATACTTCAAAAGTCAGTTAAGGGACAGAGGTTTTATTGGCATTTTGTTGGGCGGTAGGCTGACTCCCTGTCACTGCAATAGCCTCTCTCCATCATTATAATACCTCATTTGTCAAACGTGACATTAGATGGTCTTATAACCTCTGGTGTTTTGCCTACCCCATAAGGGATACAGACGTGAAGTTATGTATGTATGAAAAACCTTATTCCTTAAGTGCACGGATGTTACGTGCTACGTAAGCAATATAAAAACAAAAGCAAAACAAAAAATGTGTTAAATAATTTCGAGGCGTACCGCCAGGCCCTGGTAGCTTAGTGGGAGAGCACTCGTCCGGCAAACGAGAGGTCCCAGGTTCGAGTCCTGGTCGGGTGATTTTTATTTAACACATTTTTTCATTTATTTAAGAGTAATTAAACATTTTAAATGCGAAAACTTACCTTATTACTTTAAAACCTTATTACTGTCGATCGAGGGTGATATATTCTATGGAGGGTCATAGTATTGCGGATTTTCCAATCCAGGGCGTCTAATTCGGTTTGAGTACGCCAAAGGTGTGCGAAAGAACGAGCATAACCCATCCGTTAAACGCTCGGACTTTGTTGAGACCCAACAAAGAACTAGATAGTACCAACCTTTGTTAGGCGCTCAAAAAAGACTTCGCCTACCGATGTTTTGTGACATACCCAGATACCGGTATATTTCAATTTCAGAAAGAGCTCTCAGCTTAACAGGACCTAAGTCTACCCTCTGAAAACGAGTAATCCTTCCCCTTTCCAAATGCATAACCGCACATTTGTCCACTCCAAACTCCATTTTGATGTCGCTGCTAAAATTTGTCACGATTTTTAGCAGTTCCCTAAATCGTGGAGAGGTTGGAGCTAACAGCTTGAGGTCATCCATGTTGAAAAGATGGGATAACCGCATGCTACGAAACTGAAAGCTCATCTCTGATTCCTACAGCAATGTGCTAAGAGAATTTAGAGCCAGACAAAACCAAAGTGGGCTCAGACAATCACCCTGGAATATTCCCGTACCAATCTGGATTCGGTCTTCCGCAGCCATCATTCGCTTGCCTTGGAGACTGAGCATCGTACTCCAATAGATGGCTGTTGGGACAGAAAAGTTCTCACAAGTCCCTTTCTGTACAGTCACGTGCATACGTACACACTTCGTAACTAATTCGGTTGTGATCAGGTTCAAATCCCAATGAAAATGTATACATGTTATTAGACGTGACTGTACATAGGCAGAGGTATATTGAATAACGATTTGTAATTTTCTGCATTATATGATTATCTAGCATGAGGACAAAATAACTTGACTAATTTATTGGTAGGTATTTTAGTATCTCATACGCAGACAAGTGTCAAGCAACCAAAAATCGTTGTCGTTCAATTATCAGGTAAGCACGCCTACAACAACTCTATTATCAGAAAACCAGTCATGAAAAACCACGTCGTGTTTAAAAAACAAATATTTTATTAATCCGCTAACGACCAATTAATGAAAGTGGAACAAACACTATGTGCCGTCGCGTCGCGCGTAGCCGCAAGCCGAGCCCTCCCGATAACATGTGCCGAGTTTGGTTTACGAATCTCGCTGTTGGCATTCTCTTCATTCTCTTTTCGACTGTATTTTATCTCACCATCTCTTTCACACCTTTATCAAAAGAAGAGCATGTCGAAAAATTTCACAAACTCAACCAGGAAGTGGAACCTTTTCGAAAGAACCTCAGTGAGTGCGCATGGCAAGTAAAAGCTTCTGGTGTCGATGTCAACAACTTCCTGAAGCGACTGCCTCAAGAATCTCTGCAGGGGAAATGCTTTGTGGCTTGCATGCTCAAGCGCAGCTCGCTGATAAAAAACAATAAGTTGTCACCAGAGAATTTGATGGAGGTTACCAAAGCGAACTACGGCGATGATAGTGAGTTGCTTGCGCGACTAGAGCATGCCATTACGAAGTGCACAAAACAGGTTGCTGATATATTCGAGATCTGTGAATATGCGTCTGAGTTTAACGATTGTATGCATAAAGAAATGGAGCACATCATGAATAAACTAGCGTTGGAAAGGCGAATGGAAGCGCTGGGACGGGTGACAGTCGAACAAGAAGAAGACGAATATGAACAAGAAGATGAGGAAGTGCTGCAAATCATGAGAGATGAACTGTAGAGCTTTTGTCTGATATATTTATACCTACGATCAAGTTATAACCCAGTTTGCTAAATCATAATACATTGTGGAAGAGAAGTGTGTACCTATAGTGGGTGCATATTAAAAGTGAAAAAAAAATTTATATTTTACTTGAACCAATCCTATTAGACATAAGTAATCATTACAAAAATATACTTGTAAGTCAGTTCAGGGATGGAAGTTTTATTGGTGATATTGTGGGCGATGGGCTGAACCCCTCAATAGCTTCCTGCAATAGTCTCTCTCTATCATTGTAATACCTCCAAATTGGTCAAACGTGACATCAGATGAGTTTATGCCTCGGGTGTTCTACCTGCCCCATAAGAGATACAGGCGTGAAGTTATATATTTATTTATTTATTTGACAACGCTATAGAACCAAATATTAAATATTTATGAATTACAAAGCTCTGAAATTAGGCATGTTTTAATTTAATTTCTGACACTTACATAATTTAATATAAATTAAATTGTATTCTAAATACATCTGTTGCTGTATTTAGAACACAATTAATATAGGGTGCAAAAGCCGTTTATTTTTCTGTTAAAACAAATGAAACAAAATTTGACTAAATGTTAATTAATGACACCACTAAATTACATATCGTTTTTGGTCTTGTTAATATTTAAGCTTATTGATAGTCAACCTAATGCCCAATAGTATGAAAGTTTATCGTTCAGAATCCACAGGGTTCATTATAATAAGCTCATCACCTCTTCCATGCAGCCTCTCCACACCAATCCCAACATTTGTTCTGCGACTTTTTAAAATTAATAATTTAAAAAATTTAACTTTTCCTATACAATAAATATTTAATAATAAATAATAATAATAAAATCCCCAGACAATCACACCAACTACATGGCCTCAAAGTAAGCAAAGCTTGTGTTATGAGATACCATGTAGCGAACTAGGGGGGAACCTAGAATATAAAATACATATACAATGTGTTAGGGTTCCGACTTTTGATACTTTACCTACGTGATATACATCAAATTTCATCGACAAAAGTCACCTTAGGGGGGGGCGCACCCCTCAACCCTCGTGATGGGGGTGATTTAAAAATTTCGTTTCTCTGGTTTGCTTTAAGTTCGTAAAACCATTTTTTTTTTCATATTTATTGTGTGTATCTTGTTGAATTACATCTCATTTTAAAGCTTATTAAATTTACCAACTTTTGATACCACATTCACTAAAAAGTCATTAGAAGAAAAGAATTAATTTTAATGACTTAGAAAAAAAATCTTACTTTTTTGTAGTATTTTTTTAGTTTTTTGTCATTAAAAAAAAAACGAAGCCCTTAACAATGCATTTTTTTCTTCTTAACTAGTACTATTTGAGTTTATCTTTCTAACGATACAGAATACAACAGTTTAACTTCAAAGAAACAGTCCTAACTGCTAAGCTAACATCAAAATAAAAGACACGAAATTTACAATCTCTTTTTTATTTAGTTTTGCCGCTTTTAAGTCAATTTAACAATTGTTCAAAGTGACCACCATTGTTTAATAAACAAGAAGTAGCCCTTAATGCTACTTGTTGTGTAGCTCTTTTAATCATAGCTCTGTCGGCTTTTAATTCATCAGCTGCGGTCATAATTTTTTGCAGCAGCTCTTCTCTTGTTGTAGGCACCTCTAGGTAAACCCGCTGTTTCATGGTCCCCCACAGGAAGAAATCTAGAGGTGTCAAATCAGGGCTACGAGCCGGCCAGGCAATTGTTCCTCCTCTTCCAATCCAGGGGGTGTAGTGTTCATCCACATATGCTCGTACATTCCGGGCAAAATGGGCAGGAGCTCCATCCATTTGCAAATAAAAAGACCGGCGTTCACGTCTGTACTCCAATGGTAGCTCATGTAGGAAATCCCCTCTTAGAAATTCCAAGAATCTCTCACCATTAAGATTGTCTGGTAAGACGATGGGACCTAGCAGCTCATCATCAATAATGCCTGCCCACACGTTGATTGAGAATTCGTGTTGGAACGAGGCGGGCCTCACAGCATGGGGATTTTCATTAAGCCACAAATTATGGTTTCGGTGGTTGGTTATCCCAGCTCTTGTGAATTTGGCTTCATCAGTCCATAATATTCGCCGTACGAAGTTTGCATCATGTCTCACTTTCCTATTAAGCCACGCACAGAACACAAAGCGAGCAGCATAATCTGGTTCAATTAAATTCTGAACTCGACGAAAATGAAACGGCCGTAATCCTTCCCGACGTAGAACTTGCCACACCGACCAATGCGAAATCCCAAGTCTTCTGGCAATATTTCTAGTGCTAAGTCGCGGGTCACTGGCAATCATTTCAATGATTTCTTCTTCCATGTCTGGTCTCCCCACAACAGCACGTTCATTAGGCGGCTGTCGGATTCCATGAGTGCGCAATCTTGCAAAAACGCTTGCAAAAGTTGGAGCAGAAGGTATGCGCCTTGTAGGGAATCTAATTCGATATTCCCGAACAGCAGCCGCAGCGTTTCCATTGGCGTATCCATAAATAAATACAATGTCGGCCACTTCACTTGGTGAATAATTAACTGCCATAGTATCGAGTAAGTAGTACTTAGCTAAATTCGAAAGTAAAACTTTGTAGCAATCGCAACGAGAAACGAAGGACAACTGATTAGCAAGTAGAAATCCTAACCAGTACCTTAGTATTGTTATCTCATTCACTATTAGACTGAAAGAGATTCATGTTTCGACTCGTACGATGCGCGGGGCGACGTGATTGGTGCGCTCTAGCCTTTCGGCACGGGCCTCGCCCTGATCATCCCTCGCCAACGCAGCGAGCGCAGAGGCAGTCAGGCGAAAACCTGAAGCAACCTGCTACCGCATTGCGCGCGCGCTCTAACTCGCGAGTCTTGATAGTACTTAAATTTTGTAACTAGGACGTATTACCTTAGTAAAATAAACTTTTGATATTTTAATTTCGTGTTTCCTTTTAACTAATTACTGAACCGGGCCTAAATTTTGGCATCGTTAGAAAGATAAACTCAAATAGTACTAGTTAAGAAGAAAAAAATGCATTGTTAAGGGCTTCGTTTTTTTTTTAATGACAAAAAACTAAAAAAATACTACAAAAAAGTAAGATTTTTTTTCTAAGTCATTAAAATTAATTCTTTTCTTCTTATGACTTTTTAGTGAATGTGGTATCAAAAGTTGGTAAATTTAATAAGCTTTAAAATGAGATGTAATTCAACAAGATACACACAATAAATATGGAAAAAAAATGGTTTTACGAACTTAAAGCAAACCAGAGAAACGAAATTTTTAAATCACCCCCATCACGAGGGGTGAGGGGTGCGCCCCCCCCTAAGGTGACTTTTGTCGATGAAATTTGATGTATATCACGTAGGTAAAGTATCAAAAGTCGGAACCCTAACACATTGTATAGATAAACGCCCAGACCCGGAACATTTTTTTTTCTTGTTCGGTGCGGGAGTCGAACCCTGGCGTCTGAGGCAGATTGGTTTACCCCATCGCCAAAGTACCTAGTCGTTTTTAGTCTCTAAACCTTGTGTCACACCACGTGCAGCGAGGCGCGGGGTAGCGTGGTGACTTACAAAATACAGTAATACAAAAATACAAAATACAGTAATAAATAACAGAGGGAGCAAAAATTTGTTTGTTTTTATTTTTTTGTGTTATTTATCAAGATTTGTAAAAAGTCGTAGAACAAAATGTTGTTCGGATTGATGTCGAGAGGCTGCATGCAAGAGGTGATGCGCTAATTAAAATTAACACTGTTCAAATCTTGAAGGCACTTTCCGCGTCACTATTTAATAACCAGCGATATACCCACCAATAAGTGAAGTATATTCCACAGTTACCTAAAAAATGTTTGTCAAAAAGTTACATAAAAAATAAAATAATTCGGGTTTCGAACCCAGGACCTCTGGAATAGAAGGCAATGTCTGTTACTACTACACCAGCCGGTCGTCGAATATATATCTATGCCTTTTCTCGTAAGCTTAAAACAAACTTATCGAGGACATCGAATCATTCACACCTAGCATATTTATTTTACCTATTTACGTAGCCATAAAAATGTGTATATGTAGACCACAATGTTATAACGCGGTTAAACCCCGAATTAAATCAATACACTTGAAAGTCTCCCCTACATTCAATGAAATCTCTCTTAATCTGTCCTTAATCCTGCTCGGGAAAACATTTAAAGAAAAGATAAAGTAAAAATAACAATGAAATAGTCAATCCTTGGAAAACATTGGATTTACTTCCTTCTACGACCACTTTGGCGATAGGGTAACACTTTTTACCTCAGACACAAGTGGTCGCGGGTTCGATTCTCGCAAGGAACAAGAAAAATAAAATGTTCCGGGACTGGGTTTATCTATACATATGTTTATATGTATTTATATTCTAGGTTACCCCTAATTCGCTACATGGTATCCCATATCACAAGCTCTGCTTGATTTGGGGCCATGTAGTTGGTGTTATTGTCTGGGGCTTGTTTTTACTTTCACAAGAAATATGCACAGTTTCAATTTCGAGGTTTTGTAATCTTATAAAAAAAAAAAAACAAAAATAAAGAGGTATTTACATACACAGGCCTAAATAACTTATCGCCTGTATCCCTTATTTATAGGGTAGGCAGAACACCAGAGGTTATAAAACCATCTAATGTCACGTTTGAAAATTTGGAGGCATTAAATTTTATAAGCCTATCGACCACAAAAAACCTCCAATAAAACCTCTGTCCATTAACTGACTTTAACAATATGCCCGGGAAAAGAAGCAGATGGCAAATTCTATGTTTTTCCTTTGCTCTCAGTCTAGCATAAAATAAGTAGGTAATTTTACAAAATACTTATACGTCTTCCATGCTGGACTGGGAGCGAAAGAAAAACATAGAATGTACCAACTGCATCCCTTCCCGGGCACACTGTAAAAGTCAGTTAAGGGACAGAGGTTTTAAAGGCGTTTTTGAGGGCGATAGCCTGACCCCTGTCACTACAATAGTCTGTCTCCATCTTTATAATACCTCCAAATTTGACAAATGTGACATCAGATGGTCTTATAACCTCTGCTGTTCTACTTACCCCACAAGGGATACAGGCGTGACGTTATGTATGTATGTACTTACATGTTTACATTAAGGCTCTCGCTGCTCCTCGTCATTAGTTAATTTTTATATAGTTATATTTTGTTATGTCTATAACTATTTCTTAGTATTATGGCACCTATTATTGTTTCTTTCTAGGCATTATGCTATCAGTTCTTGAAATATTTGCCATCTCTAATTATTCCCGGAAATTCCTAAAGTAGCTACAGCCGGAGGAGCATCTAATTAAGTGTGTGTTTGCTTCTGCCCCTGCTTGCCATTTTAAAATAGATTGCTTCCTCTATATTTTAGCATTCAATTTTCTTTGGCATTTATTATATTATCCAACAAAAATAAACTCAAAGCTGATGTCGCAAAAGACCACTTTTCGTGTCATCTTTAATTGCTAGTTTGTAATTTAATATTATTTTTACGTTCAATACTGATGTTCTTAATTAAAATGATTGCATTTATCATAGTGGAGTAAATAATTGTGATCTTTTCCAATAACTTCAAAAATAATCTTTCAATTTTTTTAAGCAATGCAAAGTATTCTGATCATTGCTCTTTTTAAAATTCAGGTACATACTATACTTTAGTTATTTGTAAAAAAAATCATCAATTATAATGATATATTAATGGATGTAGTGGACAGGCCTATCCCTATAAAGGTGACTGAATGCTGCAAACCATAACTAGATCAAACCTAAGCCGTATACAAGCTAAATAGCTCTTCAGAGCTCGAGGACCGTCGAATGAATGTTCGAGATGTTTCCCTGGTTGTTAACTATCATTCATTACTACGCAATCTATACCAAGGTTAAAAGATGAAAAGTTTTCAACGTCATCACAATCTTCGGACTCGAAACTTCACTTCAATCTTCATATCGACAATATTATAATAGGTAGAGCATACCTAAGCTACTTGGTACTATACTTAGACTTTCCCAGCCTTTCATACAACCACTTACCCTTAAAATATTATACTATGCATATGTCCGAAGACATGACGACCGGCTGGTGTAGGGGTAACGTACATTACCTTCTATGCCAGAGGTCCTGGGTTCGAATCCCGGCGGCGACGGATATTTGTGTGATGAACACAGATATTAGTCGTCAAGTCATGGACGTTTATATGTTTATTTAATTTTATTATCTAATAAAAAATATGTATTTATTCAATATGTACGTTTATTTATATATTTCTTAAGTATATCAGTTAACTAGTATCCATAACACAAGTTCTTTAAGAAACTTTATTTGGGCTAGATAATGTTGTGTGAGTGTCAGAAAAAAATAAATTAAAAAAATAAAAATCTTGGAATTCGGTAGTGCAGTCTGTAATCCACAATATTCTGTTCACATAGACAGGTTGGAAAAAGGTCAGAATAAATTCCTTAAATCCTTAGGCTATCGCACCGGTCAATATTTTTACAGCTATTAAGAAACTTCCATAAAACACAAAATAGTTTCATTTAAATAGTAGACGCATTTATTTAGATTCGTTGTTTCTTTATAAGTAATAAACTGGTTTATTGACTCATTTTCTCTGTGATAAAATGTTAACTTTAAAATCCCGCAAAGCTCCTCTCGTTCAAATGCAACTTTTCATATTAACACATGCAGGATTGTTTTGTTATCCCTCTCTTGAAAACTTTGACTCATCGCTCCAAATGATAGATTATAAAAATAACGCGTCAACAATGTCGCTGTTTAATAAGAATCCACAGAACTTTATTAATCGCACGGGATCTCCTTCTTCTAAACCCTGCACACCCAACCCTCGAAAATAATATTTTTTTCTCTTTATGCATCGTGTTCCAAGCCTTCCATGTCGATATGTTAAGGTTTTGAGCTACTGTTCGGATGCTTGTCGTAGGATCGGCTTCAAATGCGTGAATAATTTCTTCCTCAATATCCGCATCGTATCTTTCAGGATTCACTCTAGTAGCCGGACGATGAAACGTGTTGTAAAACATCTGTGATTTGGAAAATGCTCCTGATACATTCGCCGTGCCAATGCTCCATTACCGTCTGCTCTTCCGTACATGGAGATAATACTAGCATAATCTTCGTTGCTAAAACCATCGATGTTCATAATGAATTACAAAATTAATATTTGCAAACCGCGTCAACCGTTTGTTCAATTTTCATAGAAGAACTAAATTCGCAACAAACTTACAACAAAGCTAGTTCAAAATATTCCAAATTTAAAAATCCTTATTCTTAAAGTAACGTGTTCCAAACTTAAAAATCCCATAGTTTAGAAAAAAAATTATCATGAAAACTTATACAATACATTTCAAATTTGAAAATTATCTTAAATAACAGCCCGTTCACACTACTGGATACCCTGGATACCTGGATACACTACTGGATACCCTTTTTGTATCGTAAATACGTATACTGAATACTGTGCCATACATATGTGAAGTGGCTCATACAACTCCATGCGCCATCGATGAAAAAAAAACGTATCCGGTTAAACGTATCCAGTAAAACGGACCATGTGTGAAAGCACTGTAAAGTACTTTTTTTAACTATGGTTTATAGTTTAGATTTTTTTATAATCCTCGTCGGACTTTGTTTTATGGTGCAAAATGGTACAAGCTTAATTCATTTTTATTTTATTTATCAAAAATAATTAACATGCTATGAAATAACTCCAAAAAATGTTATTTAGAGATTTAGAGAACAGGGTTCCTATTCTCAAAGATATTAGATAAAGATGCTGGTGATAGTTTCCAACCATTTTCTCTGTTGAAATTAGGGTGTTTTTAGGGGGTTCCTATTTAGGGTCATGTATGTACCCTTGCAAAGCCAACCTTCAAATTCTTGAGTGGCCTTATAAAGAACCACTGGCCTTCCTGGGAAAACTTCTGATATTTCAATTGAAATCAAAGCTAATTTATGTTTTTTTTTCTTTAATACCAAAAAAAATTGTAACGTAATAAATCACAGTAAAAACAAATAAGATATTGTTTGGTTATTGGCTTAAAAACTTACGCTTTGCTGTGCTTGAAAATTACAATTTCAACGTCTACCAAAAAAGTCTATAAAGCGAGGGACCTCACAAACAAAATAGCGACACCATGCCAGCGACTTGCTGCTGCTCCTGTGTTCTTAAGTTAACTGGGTGTAAGTGTAAGTAGAAGAAATCTGACATCAAATGACTATAACACTTACTTTTTAATAGTTGGCCTTCCAAGGAGAATTGCCTTCCATGGTCCACACCCATCTTATGAAAAACTGACTCATGAAACTTACGTTAATAAAGACCGATTAAGTAGATAGGTACCTACTTTGCTACTTTCAGTAATTACATACCTAACATTATTAATGTTTTAAAGTTTTTGCATTTAAAATGCTTAATTTTTTATTACTGAACTAGCAAAGTAGGTACTTAATCGGTAGGTTTCATGAGTAGATTTTTTTCATTTAACTTACCTAATGTTATGTCTAAAATAGGCGTTTGAAAAGATTATTATCCATCCCGTCCTTTTCCTCTAGGTATACATTCCCACCCAAAAAGCATACATGTTCCCACCTACCAATAACTCAATGTTCAAAAACATGAAATGTTTCACAGCGCCGCCGCCGCCGCCGCGCCCTTCTGTCGCTCCCGTGACAGCAGCGGCGTCATAAAATAAACTAAATAATTATGTTCTTGGTTACTGAATTGCGGCGGTCTCAAAATATCAAATCCCGGGATTTAGTTTAAATTCTAGTCCCACTAAGTTTAAGCAAAGCCTCATAATAAAATAAGCCACATGTGTGTAAGAATAAGTGATAAGAGATTTCAAATAGATATCTTTTTGGTCTATATTAGGAATATTTTTACCTATTACTAATTTATTTTACTAACTAGCTGTGACCCGCGACTTCGTCCGCGTGGATACCGTTTATTAGAGTTGGATAAATACTATTATTATATCCTCCTTGAAGTTAAAACTTACCTTATTCTAAATTTCCTCAAAATCGACTCAGTAGTTTAGCTGTGAAAGCGTTACTGATAGATAAATAGACAGAATTACTTCAAAAACTGTTACAACAAAGAAGTGATCCGCAGTTTCACCTAGGTTTTGTGAAAAAGTATAGGTAGGTAGGTATATTATATAGATGATGCCCGCGACTTCGTCTGTATTGAATTAGTATTTCGAGTAGGTTATTTTGTTCTCCAAGGTCCTAACTATCTTTAATAACAAAAATAAAAATGAAGAATCTTCGCCCATATAATATGTATAACTCCTAACCACAAACATAGGTAGGTAACTATCTATTAGGTACATTACAAAGGCACATAGCGTTATAAACAAATCGGGTGCCAAAGTGCCTTAAATTTTAATATTGTCTTAAGTTTTCGCGATAACTATTATGTATGACTATTAACTAAAACACTTTTTAACCAATTTTATCGCGTATATTTACATTTTAAATTTTAACAGTCGCTCGTGACCATGGGGTCTGCAAAGACACCGAAACGTCGAGTTAAAATGTAAAATATAAATTATACGCCATTAATCCGGTTAAAAAGTGTTTTATTTAATGCCTTCAATTTTACTTAATTCATGCAATATCTTCATTAATTATACTTAGCTTATTGTTATTCTAGGTAAAGCTAAGTAGTTTTTGCGTGAAAGAATAGCAAAAATCCATCCATCCAGCCATTATCAGTGTACGAGTACATACAATTCTACCTATAGTTATGTATAACTGCTTTTCAGTGCCAAACGGCTAAGCCAATATTAATGTAATTTGGTATAGTAGTTAACACATACGTTACTTTTTATTGCGAAGAAATCTACGGTTTCTGATTTCCAAGAGGCAGAAACGATCATGAAATAAACAAAACCTTGATTTCCATTTTATCTCTGTATGTTCAGAAGGCAGTACATCAAGCGTTACAAATGTGTCAAAATTTTTTACTTGAATTTGAACTCTATGCCCTCGATAATAAGTTTAAATTGGTTGGGGAAATTTGACAGGTAATGTAACGCTTGTTCCTTCTGTACCTACCTATATTAAATCGCGCAAAAGCTTGCGCTCGCCTCCCGCCTTTTTATACCCTACCGCCGCGAGCCGCGTCGAGCGCGGCAACCGTTACGCAAAAATAATCCCTATATCATTCAGTATTCACGCTCGATGGGTTATTAGCGAATTTATGTATAAGTTTGGTGTTTCTATACCGATTTCTATGATTCTTTTTTATTGAATAGGTAATAATGTTATTTTTTTAATTAGGGATGAGTGAGAGTATTATAAACGTAAGAGGAAACAAATATAATCAGAAAGCTCCGACTACAGTCCTACAGTCTACAAACTACAGTCCTGGAACTTTTAAGTGTCGAGTGAATAGGTTTCTCGTGGATGGACGTGTAACACCATAGTCTTCATGCGCACTTTCCATCAGGTGGCATGGAAGACAAACGTCCTATCCTTACAATATAAAAAAAAAACTGCTAAGCTATCGGGATTTACACGTGTTATTGTGAGTCAACCATAAAATATAGACATATACTGTTGTGGGATATTTTTTATATAATTTTATGAAGAATATTCCTGTCATACATGATTTCTATGTAGCTTTAACCATTAAGGCTGCACACGCGACGGAAGCTTAAAAATGAAGTAACTTCTCCCGTTTTTCCAACATTTCCCTTCACTGCTCTGCTCTTATTGATTGTAGCGTAATAATAAGTATACTATAACCTGCCCAGGAGTATGAAGAATAATTTTACCAAGTTTAGTTTAAATCCGTCGAGTAGTTTTTGTTTCTATAAGGAACATACAGACAGACAGACAGACAAAAATTTTACTGATTGCATTTTTGTCATCAGTATCGATCACTGATCACCCCCTGATAGTTATTTTGAAAAAAAATTTCATGTACAGAATTGACCTCTCTACAGATTTATTATAAGTATAGATTTCACACTTAACTATTACTAATTTATTTTAGTAATTTTACTTATAGCACATAGGTTCTTAGGTACTTTAAATGCAGAAATGTATTTTCAACACACTTGCTCGTAAAGTGAGCGTTATTCTATTGAATTTAGAACTATAAACTGGGCTATAAGTCACGCGTGCATAATATATTATACCCTAGTGCATAATATAATGAATCCTACAAAGTTGAATTGTACCTTTGTGCAAATAACATGCGAGAAAACAGAGCATATTTTATTGGTCCGGGTTATACACTAAATATTTTCAGAAACAACAAAGAGGTTTTATACCACTTCAAATCCATATACATTTTTAAATGTTTGCGCCTTATATTAGTAAAATAAATTTGTATATTAAACAAATTATTCACAATTTACAATCATTTGTCATAAAATATTAAAATATTTGCATTTACCACTCCAAATTAAACATTTTCACTTAAAATAGGCTGTATATGCTATACAGACATTGACACATTTGACGGAAAAAAAAACCTACGCGCATGCGCGAGGTTCGGCGCCATTTTTCAATCACAATTCACAGCTTTGTTATCAAGTGTGTTTGTTATTTTATGACCACGTATGTCTGTCTTTTACTCACAAGTGTGTTGAAAAACGTCGTATGTAACTCGTGAGCGTTGCTAATTACAGTCTCGGCTCATTATTAAGCCCTCGCCTGCGGCTCGGGCTCAAATCGCAGCCTCGACTGTAATTAGCAACTTCGCTCACTTGTTACATAATATACTATTGTCGTTTTGCTGATGTATCTAGCAGTACACATAGGACTGGTTAAAGTTGAATAAATATACCTACGTAACGTACATATCAAATGTTTTTAAAAGTAAAAACTTCGCAACTAACAGACAACGAGGACACAAAAATACAGCACCAGCGACACGGATTTTTGTCACGTGGCGAAAACTGGAACTAATTGGCATCGCGTGATATGTCACTAGTGACAGTTCGCTATGTGGTGAATATTGGTTGTTGCATTGTACTTTGAATTAATTAAGTATACTAAAATTCAAAAGTGGAAGAAGTGTTTTTATAAAATGCATAATATAATCGCCCCCATAATTCCATTCGATCAAATTGATATAAACAAATTAATCGTCTCTACTACAGGAAGGTTATACGTACCGTACTTAATTATGCATTCTATTTCTATTTTAGTGAACCTCTAATGACTTATGTAACCAGTTATGATTCCCCTATGATTGAAACGATTTAGCTTAATGTGAAAATCTCTTGACAGAAGTTTTTATACAGTGTGACTAGTGACAAATTTTAAAATTTTAGATACTGAAGGAGAGCACTCCGTACTCAATGGGGAGTTTTCTGACAGCTCATTAAAAAAACAAAACTGTACAAAATTGGTACAAAAGGCTTCGATAGATGGCGCTTTACAAAAGGCGAAGGTAAAGAATTTATTCCACACTGCGTTTTTAAAACTAAAATAAATTAATTGATGTCTGTATCAGAAATTGAACGTATAAATAACCATAGATGGTAGATACCACTTACCTACATTATAGTTTACAGACTTAACGCCTTCGGCTTTTTAAAAGTGCCATCTATAGAGGTTTTTTGAACTAATTTTTATGAGCTGTCAGAAATATATAATTATGATCAGTCCCCATTCTGATCATAATTATGTAATAAAAGTAGGCACTTAAGTTTTCAATACAATTTCCTATAAATAAATAAAGAGACATACTTACTTCATTTTTTCTGACGTGCCCCGCCTCAGTGAATACGCACCATAGATGAATATAAGTACTAAAGTATAGATGACCGTCTCGCGGTTTTTGCACTTTAGCGCCATACAGTAACCACTCTAGGAACCTTTTTGACCAAAACAACCCTAGAATGCAGCCCGCCCGTGCCTCCACTTTCAAATTTTCAGAAATTCGTAGTACCAGTTATTACTATTGCGCAATTATAATTCGATTCAAGTAACGAGTCAAATTTAAACTGCGCAATACTAATAAGTTGAAATAAACTGCACAAAGCATGATGCTATGCGAGTTGGGAGTAGTAAAAAAATATGCATCTCAGACAATTATTTATTTTTTCTTAATTATTTGTGTTTGATATAATAATTATAGGCTTTTATAGCATTTTTTCGGGTCGTTTTCTTCAAACTCGATGCTTTTGCCACGCAAATTGTTCACCTCCTTGCACCAGTCATTCAAAATCAATGCTATTCCTTTTCTTAACTCACTATCTCACTAGAAAGTCAGCATCCTATGTAAAAATATCATTTCACAAAAGTAAAATCTTCGATTTGAGATCGTAAAAACGCGAGGAGTGAACACTCTACTCAACGTACTTTGTAGAAAACACTAACAAAAGAATTCAGCGACAAAAAATACACTGAAAAATAAGCAAATGCAACGAGCGCAAAAATATTGGTTGAATACTATACTATAGATACGCTGCCTGGTACTATAGATATATCGATATTGAACGCAGCAAAAAATACGAAAAGTTCCAGTAGTGCCCGGCGCGTGGCGCTAGTAGTAATAGAATTTTGGTATTTGTATGGAAGACAAACTAGCATGATACGCACATAGTAACCCGCTAAGTATCTATTGTATTTTGCTTATGCTTTGCGAAATGAATTCTTTAACTTTTGATTAAGTTCACTCGGTACATACCTAATTAATATTTATTTCTTATTTTATTTTTCCTCTTTATGGTCTCAAATGATCACGTCCTCGAATTTCAAAAGTGACCCACCAGTCACCCTGTATGTAAGTTTATGTTAAGTTCAGATAACTCTGTATTACTTATATTATCACACATAATTTAGTCGTGTTTTATTTTACTACTAGCTTTATCCCGCAACTTCGTATGCGCTTAACTACCCTTCTCGTGGAAATTTCAGAAACTATACAACCAGACACCCACTGAAAGAACCTTTATACCAAGTATCACACCCATGCACTCAAGGAATAAGTTTTTTTCATACAAACTAAATTCATTTATTTCCCGTGCCCGTGGGAATTTTGGGAATTTTTTTCGTAGCACAGCCAGACACACATTGAAAAACCTTTACACCAAGTTTCACATCGGTGCACTTAAGGAATAAGATTTTTCACTCTTCACAACAGTCACTCTTTGAAGAACCTTTATGCCAAGTATCACATCCGTACGCTCAAGGAATAAGATTTTTCACACAAACTAAAAAGTCCAATCCCTTCCCGTAGGAATTTCAGGAATTCCTTCCATAATACAAACAGACACTTATTGAGGAACCTTTATATCAAATATCACATCCGTGCACTCAAGGGATGGGATTTTTTCATACAAACTAAAACATCATATATTTCCCGTTCCCGTGGGAATTTCGGGAATTTCTTTCATAACACAGCCAGACACACATTGAAAAACCTTTACACCAAGTTTCACATCGGTGCACTTAAGGAATAAGATTTTTCACACATACTAAAAAGTCCAACCCTTTCCCGTGGGAATTTCGGGAATTCCTTCCATAATACAAACAGACACTTATTGAGGAACCTTTATATCAAGTAACACATCCGTGCACTCAAGGGATGGGTTTTTTCATACAAACTAAAACATCAAATATTTCCCGTTCCCGTGGGAATTTCGGGAATTCCTTTCATAACACAACCAGACACACATTGAAAAACCTTCACACCAAATTTCACATCGGTGCACTTAAGGAATAAGATTTTTCATACAAACTAAAAAGTCCTATATTTCCCGTTCCCGTGGGAATTTCGGGAATTCCTTCCTTAGTGCACCCCTACATCTCCTAAAGAATGTATGTTCCAAAGGGGTATGGGTAATTTTGGCGTCTTTTTTTTTTCTCGCGGCCAGTGATGAAATGTGATGGGTATTGTAGGCCTACTACTACCTTACATTAAACTGCAAAAAATATTATCCTACGGACCAACGTTACGGAGATATTGAATTTTTAAGTTCGAAAAAATTTCAATATTTCTTCTTTTTCATTTTAGCTTTTTGAGTGCAGTACAAATCGAAATGTTTTACGACGTAACATTATTTAGTATATTTTTTAATTTTTATCTTTAGGTTTAATAATATACAGGGTGTAAGATAAATAAATATTTATTTTCAATGACGTAGACGTTTATTTTGTATAAAAAAACATCTTTTAGTTTGTAACACGAACATAAATGATAACATTGTTTGATTGCTTTTTTATTGGAATTTATAGCTATGTTTTCTCATATTCCTCATTTTCTATATCATGACGCAAAATAGTAGAATCTAAAAACAATGCTGGAGGCGTCAAGTTTTCTTGGTACCTGGCCCATCCCAAAAACCAAAAAAAAAAGTGTGAGAACAACCACCCAATGTCCTCATTCCTATGACACACGTACAGAAGTAGCCCACTATTGCATCCTTTCCAACAACATCTCCTTCTATCAAAATATATACGTAATAAATACGTCTATTTGTGTGCCTTGATTGTATTCTTCCTCGTAAAAGCCAAGGATTATTATAAAACATGTTGCTCTCATGCACATTTAAGAGGTTCATTTCTTTACACACTTCAATCATATATGAACCATTTTTGACATGCTCCCCGTAATAACTCCTGGCTTGCTTTAATTGGTAAGTTCCAAGGGAAAAAAGAATGAGATCACCTTGTGTCAATGTGGGGAATTCATCTAGGCCAGGTACGTTAGCGTCTATGGACTGAAACTCAACTCTATGTCGGTTTAAGTTGTTGAAAGTTACGTAATTACCTAATACATTTTCTTCGTTTTCTCTCCTGTGAACTTCTTCAATTATTTCTTGGGCCAGTCTATGGTCCTGTAAAGGTTTTCCAAATGCATTCAATAGAGCTCCTACTATTTTCACATCTTCAATTAAGTGGTTTGCTGCTTAATTGAAGTACTGATGGCGCAATTGGCGGAATTGGTTTTTTATACGCCCATTGACGGTTTCGACAACCCATCTGCACATCGTCACTTTTCTTGACTGATTTGCTTGCAAAGTATTTAATTGTGGTTCATTTTTATTTTTACTTAATGGCATGAAAGGATTGTAGCAAAACGATTTCAACTCATCAACTACGTCTCAAAATCCTCTATCGAGAATAAACACGTCACCCTCTTCAAAATGATAATTTAAGGGATCGAAAGGATCATTCAGTATTGAGTGCAAGATAGACGCGTCCGATTTCGTTGCTTCGTAAAGACCATAAATATCAAACTTAATTAGGGCTTGATAATTTTGTGTGAGTGTCAGAAATATTTATATATTATTATTATTTACTAGCATTAGTTATCTACAAGTAATTAAAAAAGCTCAAATACACATGAATATTACTATAGACTCACACTATTATGTGAATGAAGCCACAAAATCTTGTATTTGTTTCTAGAAAGTACAAATAAATAATAAAAATAAAATAATAAAATCCCTAGACGATCACACCGACTATATGTCCCCATACTAGACTTGTAAATCCTGTATTATGGTTACCATGTAGCGAAGAACTAGGAGGGTTCCTAGAAAATACATACATATGTTATATTAATACACCACCAGACCCGGAACATTTTTTTTTGTTTTCAGTGCGGGAATCGAACCCCGACCTTCGGATTGAAAGGCAAAAGAAAGAAAGAATTTTGCATTTTTGCAATTTTGAATTTTGTAAGAGTACTTAACGAAATACAAAATACATGTACGCAAAAAACGTTAACGAATCATCTTGCTGCTGTAACGTAGTTGTAGTTTGAGTAGAATAAATAAAAAAAAATACATTAAATCTTCTATACCTATTGTAACCACGCCGTGGTTACAATAGGTATAGAAGAAACTAAGTCCAGTAGGAAAGCCAAAACGTCGAAATACAGCAAGAAAAACAATATACGCACACGCTCAACTCAAAATATCCAATACCATGTCTTTAATAGATACTTTCGATTTTACATATAATAGACATATAACAATATAACCTGAACGGCATTAAATAGGCTAACATAGCAAAGGAAAAATAAATCAATTTTTCCAAACTTTAAAATTCAATGTCTCCGTAACGTTGATCCGCAGAGCGATAACTTTTTCATTTTGATTTATGTTAAGAATAGGCCTAAAATACTAACCACATTTCATCTCTGGCTGCCAGAAAAAAAAAGACGCCAATAGCAAAGGAAAAATAAATCAATTTTTCCAAACTTTAAAATACAATATCTCCGTAACGTTGATCCGGAGGGCGATAATTTTTACATTTTGATTTATTTTAAAAATAGGCCTAAAATACTAACCACATTTCATCTCTGGCTGCCAGAAAAAAAAAGACGCCAATAGCAAAGGAAAAATAAATCAATTTTTCCAAACTTTAAAATACAATATCTCCGTAACGTTGATCCGCAGGGCGATAATTTTTGCATTTTGATTTATGTTAGGAATAGGCCTAAAATACTAACCACATTTCATCTCTGGCTGCCAGAAAAAAAAAGACGCAATAGCAAAGGAAAAATTAATCAATTTTTCCAAACTTTAAAATTCAATATCTCCGTAACGTTGATCCGCAGGGCGATAATTTTTGCATTTTGATTTATGTTAGGAATAGGCCTAAAATACTAACCACATTTCATCTCTGGCTGCCAGAAAAAAAAAAGACGCCAACCTTCATACTAGGATTACTCATAGCCCTTTCAGCTCTCTACGCCCAGTAGTTACGGCTGTACGTTGTCTGTCAGTCACTCAGTCACTCAGTACCTCAGTCACTCAGTCAGTAACGGAACAGTTTTATATATATTGATTAAACTAATATATGCTCAATATTTCAGAATACCTATCAATAATCGCTGAAAATAAATATTTTTCAACGGTGACAGAATAAAAAGAGTTGTTTTAAACAGAAATCATCACTAGTTAAAAATTTATTATCGAGAATCCAATCCAGTGCAACCGACGACGTGAATAAAATACCAGAGAACAGAAGTAGGTATTGATATGCTTTTGGAATCGAGTCGTACCAAAAAGAACCCAGCATTATCAATGGAGGAGAAAACGAAAAGCTCTAAATAGATATCACTTCATACGATAATTGACCCATAACAATCTGTCAAATGAACAAGTTGTTATCGTAATTTCTTAGTCTTTTTTGGGGTTAATTCATATAATTTTCTGTATCAAAATGTGGAAAATGTTGACAGTAATATGTACATTCCCACAAAAGTTTAAATCAAGTACATTCACAATCAAATCAGGTGATACACTCTGGTGTCCTCGGAGAAAATTTGTAATCTATTTTATTTAAAACTTATGACTACAAAATGACGCATTCCAAATTTTTGGTAAAAATCACTACATATAAAAATTAAAGTTTATGGTATTTGATAGTTGTTATGGGTCAAGCGTAATCAGCGCCTCTAGTGGAATAAGAAGGCAGTATTATATCCCATAGCATTGGATGTATTCATTCATAAAACTTAAAAGGTAGCGTGTGTTCATAATAGATGTCACTAACATAAATCATCAATAAAAAGTAAATACTGAAATAAAATTGTGTACTCATACAAAAGGTCAAATATACTCGCTCTTTCGTAAATTACTTGCTACTTGGGTTATGAATTCATTTTAAAAACCAAAAGCCTCTTTTTAACTATATGTACTGGAGCATAGAGTATAATAAATTTTACAGAAAAAAATTAAAAGTTGTCTATGCCATATCAAAATGGCTGACTGTAGTGATGATATATCGGTGTTTTCTATCCTTTGTTTACAATAAAACATTGATTTATTTTATTAGTTTTAGACTTAGTTGTGACAAAATAAAATGCTAAAAGGTATTGAAACTATAAACATTAGTTTAGACCCAAACAAGTGTGTGATTTGACATAAATAAAGTGGTAAGAGCCTCACCTTGTAAAGAGAAAATGGGGAACTGTTTTAGTAGCGCTGCTGAGAAAGATTCTAAAAGCAAAAATGAAAGAGTGAATCCCCATGAAGAAGACCCTAGACAGTTTCAAACACCAGTACCCACGCCTCCTCCAGATCCAATTAGATCAACAGTAAATCAAGGAGCAGATACAACCGAGGTGCCACCCACCCGTATTTTCGTAGCCCTCTATGATTACGATGCCAGAACTGATGAAGACCTTAGCTTTAGGAAAGGAGAACACCTGGAAATACTCAATGATACTCAAGGAGATTGGTGGTTAGCTAGGAGCAAGAAGACTAAACAAGAAGGATACATTCCGTCTAATTATGTAGCACGCCTGCAATCCATAGAGGCCGAACCGTGAGTACATGCACTTGTTTTTATGCAATCGGCTGTAGTGAGTGGTACTTGCCTTAAACTTTCTTGGTTGCACTTGTTTTATTTCATGAAATAACAATCAGTTTATTATAAAGAAACAAGACAATAATAGTGTTGAACAATATTTTATTCTAGAAAGAATTTTATTCTTGCTCATTCAGGAAAGGCATATTATCTATTGTAATCATAGTAATTTAATAAAACATATGACTTCCTTTTGAAATGGTACTTTATCAAAAAAATAATAGCCTTTCGACTGTAATTCCTCTGTATTTATTTTTTCAATATAAAACAAGATTTGCTTACATCAGACATCTACCAAATAGGCAATGCTAAGAACTAAATAAAACATCTAGCATAATCTTTTAGAATTTATATAATCAAAATTAGGGCTGTATCTATTAACAGAAACATGAATGGTTGTAACTTGCAGGTTTGAGTAATTTGAACTAAAATTAAATTTCCTAGGCTTTATCTTTTCCATCATCAGCAATTACCATTAGTTGATGTTTAGAATAATTAAGTAACACAAGTTTAGTTGCATATTTCAAAAGATGATCAATCTAAAAATTGTTGTTTTAGTAACTAGTATTTTTATGTAATAAACATCAATGAACAGGTACTTAATCCTCCATGCGGCAAGTGGTATCTGGGACCATGGACATTATTAATGATTGATCATAGAGTTAATAAACCAAAGGCTTAATCTAAACAAAGCTTATAGTTACTGTAATTTCTGTATTTTACCATAGTTTTCATAATAGGTATTTAAACTTTTCCATTCCTTTTTAACGCCAAAAGAAGTGTATCATATTGTAGTACAAATAAGATAAAACTCTAATCACTTATTTGCATGATACTACTTATGTAAACTGGAATATATTTTTTTCAAATATAGGTTAGAATTACTGCTGTAGGAAACTTTATTTAGAAAAATCAAAAACATTCCATTGATTAGTGGGTTCTCTATTAAATTCTTCAGATTGATATTTGTTTCAAAATATAATTACATAGGACACTTATCAATACTTGAGTTTTTCCATGGTTTGCACTCAAACTATATTTCATGTATAAAATCTATATGAGACACCAAACATTTTCAGTATATCTTAGTTACAGTTACATAAACCTAAAGCGCACTGTGCATTATAAAGAAAAGACAGATGCTCATAAAGAATATTACTGATTTTTATATCAAGCTGCACTTCTATAGGACCCAGGTTAGATTAATATACCCTGGCAAATAATTAAAAGCAGTAAACTGACAGTTTGAAATGGCATATAAAAAATGATACCAGTTAAGAACTTTATAGTGTAAGTCTATACTAATATTATAAAGAGGAAACCTTTATTTTTGTATGTTTGTATTGAATAGGCTCAAAAACTACTGGACTGATTTCAAAATTTCTTTTACCATTACTTAGAGGGATTCTTCCGAATCCGTATAGGCTACTTTTTATCCCGAAAATCCTGCGGGAATCGAAATTGCGCGGGTAAAACCGCGCGCAACAGCTAGTACTGAATAAAAATGATTGAAAATGAATGAGACTTTGTCAAGGTATAAATAATTGAATTTGAAGTTTGTATTTTATCTTCAAAGTAACTTTAATAAAAATAACTAATTACCAAACATACTTAGTGCTTTAAAACTGCAACAGTAGAAGTAAAATCAACCTCACAGCTGGTTCATTTTTAAATTCCTTTAGTCTTTAAAAATTACATTTCAAGAAGAGCTGCCCATTGCTAACAGATACATAAAAAAAAATTTTGTCAGCCAAAATATTTTTATTTCCCACACATATTAATATACAAAAATAATTATCATCATTCACTCATCACTCGCATCACTATTATTTTTCTTCCCTAAAGTAGTCGCACTTGAACTGTTATTTTACTGCACTGAATTATTTGCCAGAATATAAATGTTTATGCTCCATATTCTTCGTCATTGCTGCTATCTTATGATTTTGTGGTCAAACATACACACAATATGGAGCCATTTCTTTCATAGGCTTGTGTGCTTTTGCATCTTCTTCCTCATCTTCACTTACCGTCAGTTGAGATTTTTATAAAATAAAAGAAAAAAAAACAATAACAGACACAAAAAAAAAAAAGGGACTTTGCTATACAGAGGTTCATCCAACTTTAAAGTATTTAGGGTTCAAGTATAACACTGGGACGTAAAAGATCTATAGTGCGAGTGACTTAAAAGTAGGTATAGTAAATATCCAAGTTTTCGTGTTTTGTTTACAAGAAAAATTACAAGTCACTTGTGCAAGGTAGTGCAGGGATTCAATGAAAAAAACTTATATCTTCAATTATTATAGGTATTCAAGATTAAATTATTAAATTATTTTTTTTACAAAAAATATGATTGCACTTTTCTCCTTTATAAGAAAATTTAAGAAGTATAGTAGTATTGTGCTATTATTGTAGTTAATAGACTGACTATGGTGTACAGAACTAATTACTTGGTTTTGATATGAAGAATATTAATGTTATAGAGCGCTATTTTTTAAGTATAAGAGATCTTACTTTATGTGAAGGGATATACTCGTATGACACTCTTATCAGAAAACTCCACCACTATGGCATCAAACACACTGACCTCAAACTTTTGAATTCATATCTTGGTTGAGTTTAACTGGAAAAGGTCGGCCGGGGTGGTTGTGAGAATGGGAGTGCCTCAAGGATCAATTCTGGGCCCATTTTTGTTTCTAGTCTACATAAATGATCTATCCTATATGGTAGGCAATAATCACAAGATTATATTGTTTGCTGACGATTAGAAAGAAAATCAACTACGACTATGTAAACAATGCTCTCTCAAATTTTGTGCACTGGTTCAATGTAAATAATCTAGCTTTAAATGATAAAAAAACTAAATGGATAAGATTCTCTACTGGGCAGGTAAACCATTAGGTTAAACCTGCATTTTACCTCAGATTCACCTGTTATGAAGTAACAATGAGATTGAGTAACAAAAACTTGGCATTATTTAGACATTCTTATGTACAGTATTAGAAAGCATACCATAAAGAGTAATGTTCACGGTCCAAACAGTCTCTGACCTGTCAAACTACTTTTTGTTAGGTATGTGAATGTATAAAAATTATATTGTCATTGAAATGCTGCCTGTTTATATGTAAACTATTGGTGCAGACTTAATTGATTTTCTTAGAAATGATATCGGGATTTTCATTTCAGGTGGATGATACTAGTAGTCTTTTGAGTAACTTGAGAGGGTAAAATATTAAAATCCTTGCTGTGGTTTCCAATATAACTAAATGATTTGGAACTAACCGAAAATAAGCTATTATTTGCAGTGTATGTTGTTTTAATACATTTCATGAGTTGTCAAAAATATGACAGGTCAGCTATGAACATTACTCTTTATTAACCCCCGACGCAAAACGAGAGGGGTGTTATAAGTTTAACGTGTCTGTGTATCTGTGTATCTGTGTATCTGTCTGTGGTATCGTAGCGCCCAAACGGATGAACCGATTTTCGTTTAGTTCTTTTTGTGTTATAGATAATTTTATCCCGAGTGTTCTTAGCCATGTTTCATGAAAATCTGTTCAGCCGTTTGAAGATCATCAGCTCTTTTCTAGTTGATGAGGGGATCTGACTACCTTCCATATGTCCTATCGATGCGAAATTTGGTACCGTATTGCTTCAATTATATTGAAATTATATGGTAAGGTAACCATGACCTGATCAGCCGTTTGAAGGTCATCAGCTCTCTAAAAGTTGATGAGGGGATCTGACTAAATTCCGTATGTCGTATCGATTCGAAATTTGGTGCCGTATTACAACAATGATATTGATAGTATATGGTAAGGTAACCATGACCTGATCAGCCGTTTGAAGGTCATCAGCTCTCTAATAGTTGATGAGGGGATCTGACTAACTTCCATATGTCGTATCGATTCGAAATTTGGTGCCGTATTACAACAATGATATTAAAAGTATATGGTAAGGTAACCATGACCTGATCAGCCAATTGAAGATCATCAGCTCTCTAATAGTTGATGAGGGGATCTGAATAGCTTCCATATGTCGTATTGATTCGAAATTTGGTGCCGTATTAATACAATTACATTGAAAGTATATGGTAAGGGAACCATGACCTGATCAGCCGTTTGAAGATCATCAGCTTTTTAATAGTTGATGAGAGGATCTGACTACCTTCCATATATCCTATCGATTCGAAATTTGGTACCGTATTACTTCAATGAAATTGAAAGTGTATGGTAAGGTTACAATGACTTGAACAGCCATTTGAAGATCATCAGCTCTCTTATTGTTGATGAGTAATTACTTTAAATACCTAACCTTACTTTAAATAAAAGCTAACTAATTACTTTAAATACCTTCCTAATATTAAAACCTACTTTAAAAAGTACAAAATAAAAGTAAAATTAAAAATTTTAAAAACCCCCCGACACAAAAAAAGACCTTAAAAACTAACAAATAATATTTTAAACCTATTCTAATTATTATCGTCCCATATATAATTGACTGTAAGACTTTTACTTTAAAATATTTTTATTTTCCGAGCTTCGTCGCCGCGTCGGGGGACCGCTAAGTGAGAAAAACAGTTGTCAGTTGCAGATTGCATCAAAAGAATTCACTCCGAAAAAATTCGTAAAATCGACACAACCGTCAACGTCGTTACGTTGGCATTACGTAGAGCGTAGACTATGCATGAAAATTAAGATCGCTCATACCTAAATGTAATAATAAATTAGCTGTTGTTGGCTTAATACTTTATATACTTGAGCGGTCCCCGACGCGGCGACGAAGCTCGGAAAATAAAAATATTTTAAAGTAAAAGTCTTACAGTCAATTATATATGGGACGATAATAATTAGAATAGGTTTAAAATATTATTTGTTAGTTTTTAAGGTCTTTTTTTGTGTCGGGGGGTTTTTAAAATTTTTAATTTTACTTTTATAAAAATAAAGTACCTAAATAAATTGTTGCTAAGTCCAAATATGTGATGAAACTATTTTTTGCTGGCCTGCTTTATTATTATACTATTTATACCAAGTGGTCCAAAAGTGATTACATAAGGAGTATAAATTAATAAGAATCATAGCTTTTTAACACATTAACCATTCTTAACAAGTACATAAAAGTATTTTGCCAGTTCCTACTTGATATTGGTGACATATTATTCCTTAAGTAAGTATTAACAACAAAAATATATTTTTAATTAGTAGTTTTGTTGGTTCTATGGTGCTTTAATATCCTAAAGAGCAAAGTGGCTTAGAAAGAATTTTATTTAATATCATGAAAACTTTAATTATTTTTCAGTTTAAAAAAAAAATTAACACCAGTTGAACTACTAACTAACAAGTTCTCTTGGTAGTCGTTTTTAGGTCCTCAGTCTTGGCTCAAAAAGTCTTCTATATAATGTCATGAATCCTGAAAACTTGAAGCCATATTTTTAAATTTGATCCAAATCATCTTTGACTATATGAAGTTCTGGAAGATAATAAAAAGTTACTTGATAACTCCTATAATTAGAGTTTTTAAACAAAAGGACACTCAAGCTATAAGTCTCACTCATAAAGCCATTGTTATTCCTAGTATAAATAATTCAATAATTTAATAGTCCACATAATAATTGTTTTATTTTATTTATTTACTGTTATTTCTATAATACTAGATCTCCTAGTGCATTCACAACAATCAATATTGTGTCTGGACGTGCTGTTTATTATAACTTTACTGTTATTAGTTGGTCTCGGTTTAGTCTTATCGAAACATGCCTCATCTGTAGACATGACTCTGACGGATCGTTGTACGTAAGTGCATTATATCCTTTTTCACAAATTTGCCTTTATTTCCGTTAACAAAATAGTGTTTTCGATAGTTAAATTGAGAGTATTCGATCGTAGACGCTTACGACTTAATGCTGACCACGCAGATTATAGCAACTTATCGTATTGTGGTCGGGTATTATAGTTGAGAGCTGCGTCTGCGTAAGTACAAGTACGCACAGAAGGCAGCAGGTCAAGCATATCAAACCTGTCAAATTTCCCCAATCAAGTTAGAACTTAATGTCAAGGCCATAGAGTGTAGACTCAATTATAAAAAATTGATAGGTTTGGAACGCTTGATCTACAGCCTTCTGTACTTGGTACTGGCCTGCTTCTTTGCACCATCAGCGCCAATCGGATTTACTGTGTTCCGTAGGCACAAGGGCAGCGTTTACACTTTTATTATTGGAACACGGACTTACCAATTAATTTCTCAAGGTCGATTCCCAAAGCGTCTGGTCTAAGAGAACCTATTATCAGGTACCAGGTAAATATTCGTTTGCTTCATACATAATATATAGTTATTTTATTTCACATTTATAATTGTAACATTTAAAGAGCACCAATTTTTTCGGTGCTTTTAGTTACGGTTCAATGAAAACATCTTTTCGTTTTACTTTTAATTGGGAGAGCGAAGTATCTAAAACGAGTATTTTTGATTTGCTTGAAAGATCAACTCAAATTTCAACGTTTTGTTATTTTATTTGATTCGTTTGATTCTTATTTATGAAGTTACTGCTCACGTTTGCCCGACAAAGAACAAAGTCGAGTCGATAGCTATTATACTTTAGACTTTGATCCTATAACTTTTCTTACACTTTGTTCAGACGCCTCGTTTTCTTTTTCAAAGAAATAAACCAATTGTTATTTTAATTAATCATGACAGCAATCCATCTATTATATTTCCTTGATATTGGTGTTCGTTTCTTAAGGAAAAATCCTTCTGTTAGGACCACTTTTGAATATCAAACATTTGTTGCTAACAATACATGTCTGAGACTAAATATTTTGTGGTTAAATTAGTTTTGTGTAGTCGGTTATTTGCTTTTTTCGTGTAGCCTGGCAAGTTTATAATCCAGCCAGTTTCCCTCAATCACTACATCACTCTGTGAATAGCACAGTTAAGACGAAATGTGCCATAACAACATCAGAACCACTGTGACCGCTGTAGTGGAAAAGTTTCAGTTGGCAATAAAAAATTAAACAGCCAAGACAAAGAACCAAAAATAAAGGACATACAAAATAACACTCAGAGAAGTTATCCATATTATATGTTTTCCAGCAGTTTTCCTTATCGAATTCAATACAGCACTTGAACGCATTCAATTTTTATAGGTTTTCGGAGACCAGCTCAATCTTTTTGCTTATTACCATCAAATGAGCTCACCGTAGCTATAAGCTTTGAAAGCATCGTTTTGAAAAGGTTCAACGAAGTCATACGCTTCAAGCATTTGCCTATCTTCACTCACGGTGCATAACAGAGCATATTTTGTAGCTTGCAAGTAAAGCGTTTAACTTTGAAGTAGCAGAATCCGTCGTCAAAGGGGCTTATTATTTGAACTTCCTGCTCAACTGAAATTTATATATAGAGGGTTCGCAGTACACTTATATTAATAAATAAAATCCCACAGGGTTCTTCACTCTTCCAACTTTCCTAGTGACATGCCCCAAACGAAAAAGGACAATTTCTTGAGCTTTACTTTAAAAACGGACAAATTTTACTTAAAAATAGAAGTCAGATATGCATCTAATATTTAAATCTCAATAATATTTATTAATAGACCGTCTACCTATCGTGGTTTAAAGGATGCTTCCTATCTTGTACTCTTAAACTCGGGAACTCTGTTCCATGAACGGTTTTCCCACTGATTATGACTTATCTGAGTAACCAACGATTTAATTGGTAATTTATTTATTTTTTATTTGTAATATCATTGAATTTAAGTCACTTTAGTAATGCTAGCTTCACGTAGTAGCGACACGGGTGGCTGTGCAAACCCGTGTGCACTTCACAATAGACATACGATCCAATGGTCATTTTCATCAACACACTCCTAAGAAAAGTTGCATAATAAGACCCTTGTGAAGTCTGAAACTTTGAGACGATAAATAAGAAACTCCATTTGAGCCGTTCTCATTTCGTGTGTCTGTTTTTTTTTTATTTTTTTTTTTGTGTCTTTGTAACACGATGTTTTGGACAATTATGGATCGATTTTGAATGTTCTTGTTTCATATGATAGGGTATACTTCTTCATGATAGAGTAACTATGTTGACGCTACATTTCAAATATTTTTAGAGTTAGTAAAAATATTTAAGCATCATTTTTGATTTTCGATAGAGGGATGCAATGGCGCTGTGGCCAATCGTTATACGTATTGACTCCCTGAGGCCAGGTAAAGACACGGTTACGAATCCTCGTATTCATGTTGTCCCACGTTTCGAATGTCATAAGTGGTGGAATGCTGCTAACAACACATTTCAAATGTGGTGTTCTTAGAACAGATGCCAAATCCAAAGCCCTGCAAAGGGTTACATTTAAACACATGATCTTTACTTTTTTTTTTAAACCGAATAGACATTTAAATTATATTATGTAAACTGTATTTCTATGCAATCCTTGTTCTTCTGCATCGTTTGGCAACGTTATATGTAGCGTGTTTTCTACTTGAGCTTTCGAAAACAAGTTTAATATGGAATGATATAATTAAATTAAACCATGTTAAGTGGATTAATATTTCTCCATGGTATTAAATCCTGTTGACAAAGCGTCGGTCTTTTAGCCCCTTGGCGTGTACAGAAATCATAAGATTTCCAATCGTATCTCCGTGTTATTAGGTTTAGAATTCAAGATAAGATAAAATGGGTGGCGATAATAATACGCTACCTGCTAAAAGATTAAAGGGCGTGTTTTTTGTATACTTTAAAAATATAAGCTTCCTACTACAATAATCGTATTGAGTCATCTCTAAGATTATTTTTTCAAAGCCATACTGTAATCTGATCTAAGTTTGAGACAAAAAATTGTATCTAGCTATAACCTATGCCAAATAGTTTTTTCGCAGGAATTACGACAGTATCGAAAAAGCGAACTACATGACTACCTATATCTTGGCAGCCGTTTGCATCATATCAGAAGCATAAATAAAAATCTTAAATCTATTTTAGCGCTTTCACGTCCCTCCCGTTTATTATAAAACGCTATTAACAATAATAATTACAACCGTTTACCAACTGCTTCTGTATATTGCGCAACGCACTTCATATCTTCTATCGGAGTTAGAGAATTCGCAGGCGAAAGCGGTGCACGCGTCGAAAGAGTGTCAGTTTTATAATTTAAATGGAATCAATATAACATGTGTTTTGAACTTGCTTATTGTTCGATTAACATTTTGTATTTTTTTTTCTTTTTAAATTTTATTAAAACTAAATATAAGGTAGTAAAAATATTGTTATTAATATTGAAGATTAAAAAGCAGTAACCTGCGTAAATATAGACTGAACCCTATGATTTTTTTCTAATCGGTCTAGTAGTTTCCGAGATTTACGCCTTTAAACAAACAAATAAACATGATCTCAGCTTTACTATATTATTCTAGATGATAAAAAATGGGAAAACATGACAAAGACGGCCTTGTCGTTTCAAACCAAGCAATTAAATTCTTTTAAACTGTTCAAAAACATAGGCTTTTATACTACTGTTCTTTAGTTTCAACATTCTAACTTGTCTCTTATCTTACAATATCTCAGTACATACACACTATTGGCTTTTCTTAGAGAACATACTTCCTACATCCAAAATCTATACAAGACAATAAATGACAATAACTTAGTATTCCGCTGCATAACGTTTGGAGGCCGAAAAACATGGTTTGTTCTTTATTTCTAGTTAATTCTACTAACAATTCATACAATTTAGCATATTGGAACAGTTAGTACAAAAATAAAGGCGTAAACAAAAGGAAATTACCCAGGTATTTTCCAAAATTTGACGTATTTTTTTTTGGATGTTAGCTTCTCTTTAAATCTGAACAGAACTAGGGCATAATCTAGAATAATAAATATAGGATGAAAAGTATCATGATTTTATAGATAAAAATACCAAATAAAGTCAATCCCAGCTGAGCTCTACCGACTGATCGATTTTATTTGGTATTTTTATCTATAAAAATTATATTTAAGTCGTATAAAATAACCGAGCGACGAAGTTTTTTTTTTTAATTGTAAGGGTAGGACGTTTGTCTTCCATGCCACCTGATGGAAAGTGCGCATGAAGACTATGGTGTTACACGTCCATCCACGAGAAACCTATTCACTCGACACTTAAAAGTTCCAGGACTGTAGTGGTCAGGAAAAACAGACGCAGGCAGATTGTTACACACCTTGGCAATCCGAACCAAAAAGGAACTATCGAAGCGTTTTGTTCGACTTCTTGATAAATCCACTACATAATAATATAAATCCACTATATATACATCCTATACATGTATAAGGATGGAAGTTCTGTCTGCATCTGGTAGTCCGGTGCTAAAAAGGAGTGGGTTCGATTTGGTCAAAAAGAGCACTCGCACACTCACCAAAATGTAGCCGATAAAATACTGTCAAACAAGCAACCTTACGACGATGCTCCAACGTTTGCAATTTTTTTTTTGTTGTGAACTTTGTGGGAGGCCTATGTCCAGCAGCGGACCTACAGGCTGTTGATCATGATGACGATGTTTCATGATATTCCCATAAGACAAGGGTTTATGCGCGTGATGCTGTTAGAAGTGTGTAGGTATAACAACTGTTTCAAACTGTCTGTTGTGCAGTCGGATTTGATACATGTCCTGCAATGTTTGTGAGCTATGCAGGCATTTGTCGTGGGACTAAGTGTTTAATTATTATTCAATTACTATTCCAACTAAGATTATGACTGTCAAGATGCATAACACATTCATTAGTGATGTGTAAGGTGTGCAACAAACAAGGAAAGGGATATAAAATATAATTTGTGACCTACTTTCAACCGATATCCAAAAGTAGGGGTTCTCAATTTTGTTTGTGTCTTTTTACACAATTTTCTGGACAGTTATGGATCGATGTTTGAATATTCTTGTTTTATATGATAGAGAATACTTTACAGGTGGTACCAGAGGTGGTGGTTTCCCTAAGCCCGTGTGCTTACATCTTCGACCTCATCTTCACTTACTATATTAGGTGAGATTGAGGTCAAACGCGGGCTTAGTCTATAATCTATACTTACTAATATATAAAGCTGAAGAGTTTGTTTGTTTGTTTGAACGCGCTAATCTCAGAAACTACAAGCGGGATTTGAAAAATTATTTTTGCATTTGATAGCCCAACTCTCGAGGAAGGTTATAGGCTATATTTTATCCCGAAATTCTCACGGGATCAAAAGTTACGCGGGTAAAACCGCGCGCGGTGGCTAGTAAAAAATAAATATAACTAAGTAGTTGTCCTAACAGTTTCAGCTGGAGTTTTTGGAATTGATCTGAATAATTTTATTTTTTGTTACATACCTAGTCTTACGTTTAAGCTTAATCTTAGATTATAGCTTGAGTTATGGGAATACAGAAAAAAATCACATCGACTGTATATTACATCGAGATCCTAGCTGAATTAGAAAAAAATGTTAGTTTCCCATTCTGGGGAGGTAAACAATTTGAATCAAGTCCTGTAACACACAAACTACACTAATAGATGAAATGTTCAAAACGACCTTTTTGCTATCCATAAGGCAGAACCGGAGTTATTCGGATGACATTTCCTTAATTTATAAAATGTCATGTAAAGCAAATAAACTACAAATAGAAAACCATTTAAATAAACACAAAAATGACCGGTCAAATCATTCATAATACGATTATTTTAAAAGCTAAATATCGTACAAGCATATACTAACTTTCTCGAGCAGTCTCTCTATAAGATGCGAGTCGCTGCCCAGGGAACTTAACGACCCGTATTTTCTACGTGTCTTTAAAAGCAAAACTAGAATTTCAAAGAATGCTCAGGTACTGAAAACTTCCTGCTTTGCAATGCTACTTTATTGCTCATTGAATTCGTTGCACCCATGACGCTGGCCTTGATTACTAATGGGAAATTTACCTAATGGCATGAATTTTAATTAAATTTGCATTTCTTGTCAACGCCAGCCTTAATAGAAGTACTTCTCGTAGAAGTACAATTGATCTTTGGGTTGTGATGTTAAGAATTCGTACCTCACGCGGAACTGTATACCAAATGCTCAAAACAAAAATTTAGATATTAAAAGTATATTTAATATTATATTTTTAACTAAACATGCGACCAAACTAGATCTTAGCTCAAGAAACAAAACATTATCGAATGTTATCACTTGTTTAATGATTGGGGAAAACTTTGATTTGCTAATTTTGACAATGCTAGTCGTTAACCAATTAAACCTTGAGGAGTTTCTAGCACCAGCAAGACAACTCGAATACGACTCTTTCTGTTAAATGCTTCATCCGCGTTAAACTCAATCCATTGAGCGCAAATATCTTGACTTTTAAAATTCATGATATTAGTTGGATTATTTGACAGCATTGCGAGGTTTCCACCATTATTTAGCATAGCTTCTGTCTATTCCTGATAGTAATCTTTATAATAAGAAACGATACTTTGTGTAAAATTACGCTATATTCGAGATAAGTTCACGCAGAAAACTTTAATTGGTCGAGACGAGAACTAAACTTGTAGATAATAACTATTACTATAATTACTTATTTAATGATTTCGTTTCAAATCATAATAACTTTATTAATATTAGCCAGACTGTCCGTTCATTTCTCAAGAATTCAAGACAGTTAAAATTATAAGTGTGTAAACTTCAGTCGCAACATTTTCTTCTAACGTGCCCTTGACGTTTACAATAATAAATTAATTTCATGAAGTTGATTTGTTTCATGGCTTTTAGACAAAAAGCGCTCTACATTTAATATAAGATAGCAATTTTTGGCACAATACTCGATTTTATTCCCATATGTGCATAACATAGTATTTACTATCAATAAATTCTGCATCCGTAAGCGAATACTAAGACACAAAAATGCTGTCTTTAAAAGTGGGTAACCGAGTATTCAAATAAGACATTTCATTAATACGCCTCAACTCATTTGTCTCTGTTCTCTTTATCATTTTTATCTTTCATTCTTTTTAAACCAGTTGATCTACATCCTGCAGAATTAATGATCGAACGGATAATGTTTTTTAAAAAATATTGCTTAGATACTTTCTAATAATTAGAATCACTAATTCCTATCAGGTAATTGCAACCATGAAGTTTTGAGTTTAAATGCGCATTGTGGTAATAAAACATGAAAAACGTTAATATGACCTCTTGAAATTGTTAAAAATGCATCGCGATTCGCACGAATTGACGCGGTCAAACGAACGAGGTCACACACAACAAACAGTTCCAAAGGAGAACTTCTAATCACCGCTGAATTTTAAACGGCGCTCATCAATTGTTTTCTATTAAACCGAACCAAGTTAAGCAAGATCAATTGAACTGATGTTCTACGCATCGTCTAATCGCACCAAGATAAATCTATCCAGATAATCAGCCACATTGTCCACGTTAGGAGCTAAACAGGCAACTTGATCCACTTACCCAACAAGGGTCAATTGTGGCGTCTCAAACGTGTCACATACGAAATCAATGTAACCGTAATGCTTGCAGTTGATTGGAAAGTCCTATATACGATGGTTTCTAAGCATGCAAGTTGTTTCCTTCCTCTTCCAAGTATAAAAATTACAACGGCAAACGTTCTTACTGATTTCCAGCTGAACCCGTTCTCTGTTGAGGAAGCGGATCCTAGGTAAACACGCAAATTGCAAGATAAACAATACAATGACCGCTCTTTAGCTTTGACTGTACCTCACGGACGTCTGTTTCGTAGTTCTCTATTAGATGCAGTTACTTTAACGGCGTGAATAATATCTACCATATTTTTTCAATATAAAAAGTTAATTTACTTTCAATTATAAACACGAGACGCTTAATGAAATTATGTGATCCTCTCAACAGTATTAATAACAGCTACGGCATGACAACATAAATAAATAATGTTTAACACGTATAAACTAACATTGTTTGAACACAATAGATTGTGGTACGGTCGTGCTCAATTTTCGTGTTTAAAATCATGTGGTCGGGAACCAAAACTACTAAGCAAGAAGCGGTAGCAACCACTGGTTTCTATTTAGTAGTTCTGAGTCGGTGATCTTCTAATAAATCATGCTAATAAGACATTCTGGGAAGGTGTCGCATTTCATTCAAGGCGTGTGTGCCGATCGCAGGAAGTCCGGCCGTACTCCGAATCGGTCGCGAATGGTGACGATATCTCCTCTCGTGCCATATGACACTTCGTGTACCAGCAGGCCATTGAACGAATTATTACCTTTTTCACAAATTCATATTCACATTCCTTTTGAGATAACATCGTTATTTTTAGACTAAAATGCAACAATCTTTATTTTGAAGTAATTCTAGAAATAGTGTCCTTGCATTGCAATGGGGGTATACTTAACCATGATTATAACCCGCAGGTTATGCAAATAGCAACTATAATAATGCGTTTGGCATTAATTTTGCATGAAAATTTAATTATTTCTGTGAAATTGTTAACAAACAATGGGTTTTTAGTTTAGTTAAGAGGTTTTCCGCTTCAGTTTGGTATTTAGAAATGCGTACGTTGTTGGAGTGACGGTCAAAGCGTCCGATTGACCTAGCTTTGATGATGTGCGAGCCAGGGAGTGGCTATAACGGCCACTAAAAACCTACATTTCCTAGTAAAGACAGCTGGCCGACAGGATGCACCGGAGTTCACCGCCCTGTAGTACTCAGTACTCGGCCTTAGCGACGCGATGTAAATCTACTCATGATGTATCTACATCATACTGTGTTCAATTAGATGAACATTGTTAAAAAGTAAATAGTTTAAGGCAAGGTTGCCTCTATAGACTCAGTGAAAACTTAAAATATCATTGAGTAGATTTTTATACGAATAGATTCTATAAATAGACAAATAAACAAAAACAACAGATTGTTGAGAGGTCATTGACATCGTTAACATTACGTAAACTGAGATGCGCGTACGCTTAGGGCTGATGATCTTCGCATTTCCGATAAGTGGGGTTCTAGGCCCTTCGAGTTTGATTTAAGAGAGAGCCGGCCTAGATCACTCGCGATTAGGGTCATCCGATACATCCGCGCCAACTACAGCGCCCTTCATGCCCACTTATTCAGATAGATGCATCGATTAAGTCGTATCGAATTGCTCATTATTAATATAAACTAAGAAGATTAATTAAACAAAATTTACATACAGATGCATTTCCCAATCGTGGTTTCCAAGTATAGCATTTTCTTGGTTAGCAAATTCTAATTTATATGTTGTACCTAAGTGCATATTAAATTGTCAACTCTTGCGCCGATCTTAGTGATCCGCCCTGACGCCAGTCTAATGATAGCTTCCCTAATGGCTACTAAGGGGAAAATTTGCGAGACGTATAATCAACATCGTCGGTCATCGTAAGTGTACGAGAAAATGTTGTCCCTTATATTTAACGGCATAAGTGTCATTTAGTTACTTAAAATGTAGTTGTAGAATTTACTTTCTGGCGCCAGTGATGTATTAGCTTCCTTTACTTCATCAGAAACAGGCATAAACCATAAGTATTTTTTTTTATTATACGTTTCTTGTCGAGCTTATGAGTTATATCACAGACCATATACTGTTTTTATATCCTTTTTTTACTATATTCGGATTTTTGTGGGTAATTTATATTTACTTTCACGTATTAACTCGACGGCGCCAGCCTCTATAAAGCCTACGATTATTTTTAGATTAGAAATGGCTCTGCAACTTTACGTAATTGCACTGGTCGCATGCTAGTTCTAGAGTTTTGCTGCTAAATATAGTTGCAGAGGTTGCAGGTAATTATGCTTCATTATCGCATATTTCCACTGGAAGGCAGAATCTTTGTAGCCTGTAACAGTTATTACCGTTGCAGTTTCTTTAGAAAGTGTCCAGATATGTCGAAACTGAAACAAACGTGAGATTACAGAACGACACTAGGGCTCTAATCTCAACCTAAACAACAGTGTATAATGTTCTGTGCGTGCCGCCAGCAACACCTGTTCTTTAAAAACTCACCACCGCAAAATAACCATAAATTAGTGAGAACCAACGGCAATTCAATTTCCACGAAGGTTTGATTTTGCAACTCAACTATGATTACACACTTGCACTCTACTAAAATGTTAAGTAGGCGCCAGTTCGGAACCTATTCTTGAACCAAGGACTGCTCGTATTATTTTGTAAAAGGAAAAACCAGGCGTAGTCCTGTTTCGTACGTTTTCCGATCGTCCATTGTTTTTTATTTATTTGTTTACCTTCTGTTCTCGTTCATAAGTATCCAAACATCTTCCTATGTCATGGTCAATTTTGTATTGACGTGCGCCAAGACCGTGAAAACTTCTTGACACACATCTTATCTAGTACAGTGTCTGCAAAAGATGGCACTTTCAATTATCGCTGCAATGTGCCATGCGCCCACGCCGACAGATAATTTTCGGTTGCAATGTTTTTTAATTTTCGAACACTTTCTCTACATTTCGGCTAAGTATCTTAAATACGTACGCTGTCATTCAAAGTATTCTCACTATCAATAATATTTCATACATGATCGGATCACATATGTAGCTAATATTAATTACGCTTCTAAATAACATGTGACACTGCAATGCAAATCTTGAAGTGATTGTAAGTGAAAGAAATCCTCAAAAAGAGCTTTCATATTTAACAACAGATCCTGGTAGTGCCTTGTACGAAAAGTGATGTAAAGCTTTCAGTTGATTGGACGCGTCGTAAATTTCCGCTGGCCCAGATTATGATCTGCTGATTAGAAACGTCAGCTCATATAGAAAATGATATTTTTTGCGCTATCCAATTTGTTGGTAATGGAACGTTGTCGCACGCGAGATGCGACATCCGCGAGTGAGAGTTTTGCAACTTGTCACCGAAACTGGTATGTGTACTGTCATGCGATTGTAATTACCTAGAGATTATTGATACGATATGTCCGACGCGGGAATAAAAGTGTAAGTGAGGCCATTCATCGAAAACACACGTGGCTGCAAATTTAACTACAAACTCGTTTGTTTTTTTTTGTCTTGGTAAAAGTAACGGATCCGATTTGACTTCAGATTGTCATTTAGCTTCCGTGTAATACCGGGTACTGTTTGCTTAGGTTTTACCTATTACATTATAACTCTGATGTAATAACTTAAAGTGGGTGGTTTCTCTTTGACAATGATTGACATCACAATCATCTACAGGTTAAGCAAAAGTCTAAGTGGACTTATAAAACTGTTTATCTTGAATTTACATGAACCATAACCAAACAATATTCTGGTTACATTTTACACTCATTGCTATTCAAGACGTAAGTGTATCGTCTGGTCACTGGCAGCTTATGTATTCTTTTTTGTTACTTACATTATGCATTTTGTAAGCGTGAAAGAACACATCTTATTAAACCATACGAGAACAAGATTACCTACACAATTTTTTTATTTTGACTCTGCTCTGGAGGAAAAATTTTCTTTTATGTAATGGCAAAAAATATAGTTTGTTGAATGTGTTCTATTAGAATGAGACGATATGGAACTTAATAAAACAATTTCAAGAACTGTACTAATGAGTTTATATAAAATTGGAAGTGTCACACGATCTAACGATTTTTACCGATATATAGCTAGACGGATATCTCATCTAAAATGGTAGATAAGGTGCAGTACCTAGCGTAGAGTGCAGAGCGCTAATAATCGTTGCTCAGATCATTATGGAAGGCCTTAATTCAACTGTAGTCATCTTATGGTTAATGGCTTACATAATGGCAATGACTGAGCGAGAGGAGCCTGTTTTCATTATTATTTTACAACTTAAATCATAAACCCTCCGACAACACTATTCGAAACTAAGAATTTCTTAAAATGTTTGATTAATGTACAAGTTATTAAAGGAACATTAATTAACGTATAAATGGATTCAATACCTAAATGGTCCGAGGAAACTGCCTTGCGCGGCGCGGGCGCAAGCCGCTAGGTCGTTCGTCGACCCACTGCGACCGCAGAAACGATTGTTTATACACTAACATTATCCGCCGTTTTTCTCCTTCAGCTTCGTGACATTCCTTTGAGGCAATTATAAAATGTGGGCGAAGGCTTGTGGGCAAATCACGAAGTTGCCCGTGGATTTGTGTTTTTGTTCGTTACAGTCCTATCTACTATTTTCTAATAACTGTCTTATGTACTGTGATAGTTTTTATGTGCTTAATTAAAATCAGCTTTTATATTAATTTGTTCTTATCTTAAAATTAGTAATATTTAGTTACCTTTTCGATTTTAAGCTCTGTCAAATACTGAAACATAAGTGGACAACTTCTGTAACGTTAAGAGCTATGCTGACATGTTTGTCTATTGTTATCATTTATCTTTAAAAATCACACGCCTCGTTCATTTAAATATGGATTGTGCATTAGTGTGCAATTATAAGACTTTTAATTCTTTATGTTTCATCCAACACTGATAAGGTATACCTACCTTAATTTTCACAAGACTTAAAATTACAGAAGAAGCGATAAAATTTGCCCTAATGCATTAAAAAAAGCATTGCTTGAGCGCTAAATGATTAAATTGACTTTCCAAACAGGCATTTTCGATGTTCTTATCTCCCTCAAACCTGCTTAACGAATTGGCATATTATGCCTGTCCTGGAACACGATAGCTTCAGGCAATAAAAGGCATTCTGTGTTACTCAGTGTCTGGACAGAACTCGACTAGGTAGATGTCATTATGCAAAACTCTCGCAAAATCGCATACTCAAGAAAAGAAGGTATAGGAACAAGTAAATAAATAGTAGTAACAATTGTTATAATAATTACAACTTATAAGTTATAACAATTTTGTAAGCTTCAATCAGAACGATTGTCCATATTTATAAAAGCTATGCAATATTTGATGTACTGCCTTTTAGCATAGTCCCAAACCTCCTTACATTGCGTGTAATAATTAAGAAAATTTTGGGTTTTTTTTATTGATGTTTTCTGATGTCAGAATGCGGATCGCAGGATCACACAGGCGCCAGCCAGTCGCGCCGCAACTTTCTACCTTCGTGTCTAGATCGCTCTTAAAACCGTAATCTGTAGATTGACGTACTTCGAGAATGTTATGACAAGCGAATTAAATTAATCATTAAAACAAACAGAACACACGGCTTTAATTTAACCCTTTTATGCCCTTATGATTTAGAAGAATACAAAGTCCAAAATGTTAACATATACGATATGCCCAATGTTGGGTATAGACTATAGACCTAAATGATTATAGGTTTATATACCTAGCACACAACTACGAGATATATTTTAGATTTAATTATTTTCCTTCGATTTAGCGGACTATCTCAGTCCTCCTGATATGATATATGATGTGATATACTGCACTGTATTGAAAATGTTCAAAGTCCAATGTTCACCAATAGCCACGTAAAAGTTTATGTAACTGGCCGCGATTCACTGATGATAATCGAAGGACCAAAAAACGATTGTACAAATACTATATGAAATGTTCATGACTGTACACACTGCGTTTTAGGTGTTTGACGCATACAATTACATTTAATGTGATTTTATTAGATAGTGATGGGTACTTGCAGAGAATCACAAGGACAGCAAAGAATAAGCTTCCACTCACCTCCATACCCAGCAATAGGCTCAGGATAGTCAGTCAGCAAGCGGGCAGTCCAAATTCTCTTTCAGGAAAGATTTATGGAGATAGAAGAACGTCTTCTACACTCCTACACTAATGTTCCAGGCTAGGCTGGAAACGTTATAAGATAATTTGCAAGAATATAAGAGTTATTTGCAAGCACTAGGTGTACCTTGTTTTAGTTAATTGGAATTTGTAGAACACTTCAGGACGAAAAGCAGAGCATAGGTTGCATCTGGCTTATGCGCCGAGGACTCACTCGGGCATTACGACTGAGCATCGCTAAGAGCGCGGCCAGCGTAATCGATGAGCGGACGGCAATATTCAAAACTACCCCAATGATTCTCAATATCAAGCAAGTATTAAACACCCAACGTCACGCTTACGAGTATTTCGTTGTATTGGCGATCAAAAGTGAAAGTTAAGTCATCTATGAAGATGCATAATATTATATTATAATACGGGTTTCCCCGTGTCTGTCAACTTATGAAAACATACAGCCTTGCACTGAGTGGCGTATCGATATTAAACACTTGAGTAATCATAACTGTCCCAAATTGTTAATTCATAATGTTGTCTTTATTTGTTTGTATAAAGTTGTATTTTATTGTTTTGAGATTCAATAAGGGACCATACGAAGGCTTTTTTTAATTGTTTAATATAAATTTTACGTGTGGTTCGAATAAGCTATTTGCTTATTACGCATATCTGACATTTTTATCCGTAAAAGTTGAAAGCAAAATATAGTTTATCTCATATTCTCTCATCCATATTTTACCACAATAAGAACTTATCGTTAGTGCAAGTAGGTACTTCAACAAATTTAATAAGCAAATAGATACTTAAAACGCTCTAGAAATATTTTGTCTAATCAAGTCCATTAAAAACCACTTACAACGCGGAATTTCATATACGACCATTAATTAGCAAAGAAAGATGCGGATAATATTTTACGGTGTCTCGGAGGAAAAATAATCGAGTGCAGCGATTTGCGCGAGCAAGCCGGGCGCCGCCACCGCCGGCGCCACCGTCTCGCGACGTTGACCGCTTCTGCGAAACAGCTATCACTTTACCGACATCATTAACACGACTACACACAATCCACATAAAATCGATTAATATCAATCTGACCCCGAATGCAGACTATTAGATAATAACGAAGAAAATGTTGTTAACGAGCCGGATCTTAATAAAAACATTGATGTCACCTCCACAAAATAAATGATGTAAGTAAATAAATAAATAACAGTGTTAGTTTTAATTTTGATGACATTGTTAGTTTCATATTTAATTTAGTATGTGGTGCACTTTCCAATTTCTTTATTTGTATGTCGTAAAAGCCTACTTAGGTATTTTAAGTAAGAGGATGAGCAGTACGTTTATCTGGATGGTGTTGGTTTTTGACCCCTTCAGCGTTCGTCTGGCTAGCCACCACCCTTCATTTAAATACTGCCGCTTCCTATCGTTGCTCTAGCGTTCGGGAAATATTTTATGAAGATTCAGTTCCCTGCTGAACCCGTATCTCGATTAATAATAATAATACTGCCCGAATCGTTCGCCGGTTTCTTTCTTTCTTGCCCTGATACCCCACCGACTGGTCTCATTGTCGGGTTTTTTCTGCCGAAAGACGTGTTGATTTTGAAATGCCGAATAATAATAATAATAATATTCATTTATTTGTACTTAAAGAAAAACGCACACTACAAAAAATAAATAAATAAAAAGGAACAATATTAAAAAACAATTGGTAAAAAGTACACTAATTCTTTTTCTTGTGTGTTGCGGCAGTACAAAAAGGCTATGGCTCAGTGAGAAATATTGCTCTTGCGAACAAATCACTGATAAATCTGCCATAGCCAAGGAACGTTCATAGGGCGATCAATAATATTATATTAGATTATTTACATTATACAATAATAATAAACATATAATAATGTGCCAAAATAAAAATATGTAAAGTGCATAAATAATAAAAATAAACAGGATAAAAGCAGATACAGTGAATAATTAATAATAAAATAAAACTAGATACATATGAAATGTGACATATAAAATGTGAGTCTGATTGGGGTTCTAAGTATGTATTTGTGGTGGTTGTGGGCATCCATCATACTATGAAGTCCGATACCAAATAGCCATGTGGGATACCAATTTTTTGTTTTTCTTAAAGGTATGATTCGAAATACTTTTTAAATGTTATTTTAGTTTTTTATCTTCGACTGTCTCGTCATTTACCATCAGGTCAGATTGAGGTCAAACACGAGCTTAGTCACCACCTTTAATAATAAAGAAAGACTCTCTTTAATCTTTTTTTAATCCCTTGAAAATTATTATGGATCTTCGCTTCGTCCAGCAATGGGCCTTTTCGGTTTTGCTGGTAATTTGATAAATAAATTTTTCTTTACTGATTTAAACATTCATGTTCAAACTTTAGGCGCCCTGAATAAATTTCCATAAAGTAATGCTGTCATTTTTTGAACGATGAATAATAAGTGAAAACGCAATCGGAAACAATTAAATCTGTGAAGTTCACGTAAAACTTGAAGAATGTGAAAGTATGTATCGACCAAATATAAAAGCACAACAATATCGCATCCTTTGTTGCCGATGAATTTTGTTGATATTGACAGTTTATTATATAAAATTACTTCTTATTTGTTTTACGACTTATGCGTTATGTTATGACAATAGGAAAGCATCGCCCCTCTTTGTTTCGATAACACATTGATTGTTACTAAGAAAGCGCAAAGGCACTAAACAAATAATTACAGTTTTCCTCATGTGGGGTTTATCCACAATATTTCTCGAAAATCCCTGACTACAACTTAATACATAACCGAGATTCGTGGGAAGTGATAAAGGTCATATTTTGACGTCATAGTTTAAGATTCGGATACGAATTACATTTATTGCAGTTTATTTAATTCTGACTAGACAATGTTACACAATCTCGGATAATTTCCAGATTAATGTTAGAGAAGTTAAGTACGCTGGGTTCATTAAATGTGTAATTAATAGTCGATTTGTCTGTCCCACATACGGGACTCGCATCACAAGCTGTGTTGGCGCCTGTCCTAACTGTCCGTATATATTTGTCTATGCTTTAGCCACACATGCCTGCATCTTGTCTAGGCCTTCTGTATCAATTTCATCGCAAACACCATTGCAACTCAAAATATTTAAACCGCTACTAATAACCGTTGTTCCGTGTCCTTGTATCACAAAGGTTTTAAAATCATTTGTCATAACAAACAACATCGTTGTGTTTATTTTTTTAATTAAGATAAACAATTATTGTAATTTCATTTGAGCGTGTTATAAACTCTCACTCCTAAATACGATATAACTAAATATTTGAAGACAATGTAAATTTCCTGCCTTTCTTTTTAACGATCATCTTTTTCCCACAAGCTAACGAATATTGTACCGAAATTTAAACAGTAAATTAAAGGACAACAGGCTATGCGGACGGGATACTTACTGATATTTAAAAGTATTCTCTTATTTCAACATAAATTTAAATTCAACTCTTCTCTGCTAAAAATGTGGAATGACAACCGACGGAATAAACGCATAAATTCCAGCGAATGCTTCACTGATTTTGTTTCGTAGTGTTTGTTACATCACGACAGCGTAGCAAATTAATTTGAAAGACTTCAATTCAAGTGCTTGAATATTTTATGCAAATATGCATAATGAAGTTTGCAATCCAGGCGCTTCTTGCCCACCCGGTTATTTTCATCGCCTAGCATGTCAAAATACTTTTGGCTATTCGAAACTGAATAAGATGCAAATTGCACTTAAATTCAACTACAAATGTTTTAACTTTCAATATTGATTTGAGATGTTAATAAATATTGAAACTTTTTATGAAGCGAAATTGAAATAGGTCATCCGAAACCGTTACATAATGCGGCTGCGAGATGCATCAGTTGAGAATTGATTTATCATCGAAAGATATGGTGGGGTTCGCGCGCGGCGCAGGCATTCAGCTCCGTCGGTCGTCGCTGCGCCTGCGGCTCTCACCGCCTTATCTCCGGCGACCTCCGCCGCGCACGCACGCCGACTCGCGCTCGCTCGCCCGCTTAAATTTCTTACGCGATATGTCGAATTGTTTGCTAATAAATAAACCACGAAACGTACCGCTGTTTATAAATCAATAAAAAATGAACAACAAGTGAATCAATAAATAGTGCATAAACTTTAAAAAAAAATACGTAATTATTTATTTGTTTCTAACTTATAACTTACTATTTTGGAGTGTATTTTTAACATGGTATCAGAAGGGCCTTTGCCCGTTGTATGGTGTTTACGCGATAACCAGTTAGTGCCCCATCAGGTATCCGGCGTCAAGTTGCAGGGATCCGTAACGGGTGCTCATATTGCTGCCGTGACTGACTTCTTGCGGATGGTAGCAGGTACCCCTATCGTATTGCCCCATATGACCGTTCCCGAAGATGTCGATAATGACATTAATACAGAAAAAGAAAACACAACAAGAAGACGAAAAATGTCAATGCAAGTTGAAGTGCCCTGTGTTTTCCTTTCAGAGAGTGCGTTACAGAAAGCGAAAAGCCGCCATAATTCACTAGAAGAAAAATTTGTATTTGATAACAATATGTCTACATCAACCAAAAACACATTAGAATTAGATTGTAAGTCATCTAACTCTATAAACCTAGACAAATATAGATCGTTTTCATGTAGAGAACTCAACAGTGACAGTCCCCAAAGAATAACTAGAATAATAGACTTGGATAATTTAATTTCCGAATCAGATAGAAATGACTCTGAAAAAGATATAAATGAAAGAATTACCAAAATAATAGAGTTCGGAAATAACAATTCACCTTTAAGTACAGACAAAGAGTGTGAAACTCCTCAAAGAATAAGAAGAATAATAGAGTTAAATGACGACGATTTTACGAATAATACAGATTCTGATAGAGATTGTACCCAGAGATTAAGTAGCATAATAGAGACGGAGAAAGAATGTTCATTTCCCAGTATGACAAAAATTATTGAAATGGAAAACGAAATTTCGAACGAAAGGAGAATATCTCTCACAAATGAACGAGAGACTGGAGGTGGAAGCTTCGATAACAGCAACGAGGATGTAGTGATTAGACCTAAACCAGTTCTTCGTTCTACTCCAAGGTTTAGCCTTGACTCTTCATGCTCCGAAAACTCTTACGTTAACATAGATTGTATCAAGAGTTTACAGGATGTTCGAAAAGAGGACAGCTTTGATAATGCTGTGAGTCCTGAACCATCGCCAGTTAGTAAATCATATCGTTTGCGAGTCCCTAAAAAGAAGACCTCCGTATGTTCGATCGGCTCTTCGGATTGCGACGATGAAATAGATGTTATATTCAAATCTAAGCCTAAATCTAGTCAGTGGGTAAGTTTGGATTGGATACCACCACCCAAGGAAGAGCCAGTGATTACACAAGTCTGTGATAAAAATGATTTTATATCAAAGTGGATTGCTGAACAAAACGCCCAGGACTCCACCATATTGGCAGATGAGCGGCGAAGAAGTCTTCCACCTAAATCGAACGAAGTTTATCTACAAAATATGAGGCGGTTTAGCGACGGCCTTCAAATATGTAAGGAAGACGCAGCAAGTGACTCGCCCGCGACCGTGAAGTCTAAATGGCACGATATTGTGAAACGACACATCCAATTACTGAAAACCGATAAAGGATTTAAACGTCAACGAGGAAGTTGGATTAAGACTGCTCGGAGACTGTCAGCGGCGAACGAGAATACATCAAACTTTGAATCTCTATCGCTTGACACATATATGAAGCTCAATGCTATGCCGTAAGTCTTTCACTATTCGTATCTAATTTCACATTTCTATTTATTTAACATATTTTTTAAAACGTATTCATTCAATGGACACATTGGTCCACTTAGCACAGTCAACTTGCGAGTGGAACTGGTTATCTCCAAACAGGCAAACATTCATTTGAGCTATCATTCCCGATGACTTATGCTGACGTTTACAGTAAAGCTTTCGGTTTATGCATTTGAGTATTTATTAACTCATTTGTTATCAGATGTACCGAAGAAACTCCCGAAGGGGAAGTCGTTTTTATCATTTTTAATTTGCGCTTCGACGTTTACCGTTGCTTTTGTATTACTTGGAAAGTATGGTTAAGACCTAATTGTGAAAATTTACTAGATATTTAAAAGGTATGCCTATACAATGCCTTGTTTTTTTTTGGTTTATTCAAAAAATTAACACATGATAGGTAAATCCCGTCGTTTCCGCTAGGTCGTTTGATTAAAATGCATGAAGCTATGTAATGAAGGCCGCATCACGCGGTCTGTGGGTGCACTGCTCCGGAGATCGCGATCTTCCTCCCAGCCATCGATCGGCTAGATACTCAGGAAATAACACTTGAAGGTAACCGCCAAAATCACCACATAACAATCGGAAACGATTGTGTTTCGAATTTTGACGCTTCTATTGTGGTGCGTCACTTCCTCGTATTTTTGCATCAATAATGTTCGTTATTCGTTAGCTCATTACTTGGACACATTTGGATTTTCCTAAAATTTTAACTGAATCCATAAAAGTAGTTATATCTTTTATTCGCAAATGTAGTAACATTACCTAATTGTGATATATCGTCGAGGAAGCAATCAAAATTATGAAACACAGCACAGTAGACGGAAATGGTTAGGGTTTTCTCTAGTTAGCCTTGTACGTAAACAATTCAACGAAATATATTATTTTTAACATTCGAAGAGCAAAATTATAATGTTTATATTAAAAGAATTTGCCAGTAGTTCTGGAAACTGGTGTGTTTTGTTTGAAGTGCATCAACATCGCCATTGTAGTGTGCAGCCAAATAATGCCTCCAGTACAATGAAACAAACGCATTCACATCGAAATATTAACTTGTTTTGCCTCCCAGCCTCTTTTGTTGATGTGAAAACATCCAATAGCTCATACATTGAAAAACTTTTGAAAACGCTTATTTTTATGCCGGTACCTTTTGTAAAAACCAACATTTCAAAAATTTCTAATTAAAAACAGCTTTTTATCACTTTCACTACGTCGCACCATTTAGACTTCGTTCCGTTGACGCCTCTAATGTAGTGGCAGCTTAGTTTTTTTTATCTCTCTACTTTCTAGTCCGCAAATTCCTTCTCAGGCATGGGTTTCATAAAGCAGATTGTTCAAAATTGAAGTTGTAAAGTATAATGTAATCTGCGTTGGCATTTGACGATACCGCAGTTTTATCAGAAGCAAGTGGTCGAGATCGTCCTTTCAAAAGAACAATGCAGTTAGTTTTTTCTTTTACTTGTAAGATTTTCCTGGGTCGTCCGTCAACTTGTATGCGTACACGTGCAAAATTTTACATTAAGAAAGAAATAATTTTCATTTTATGAATTAAACTTAGAATCTCTTGTTTTGTAAACATAAATAAAACAATTTCATTCATGCTATTATGTATTTCGCTCATAGTGAGAATAGTGATCTAAACTATGTCTATAATAAATATTTATAGTTTCAAATTAATAATAACACTTGCTAATCACGGACCTATTTAGATCATGTTTTTGACAAGTGATTGTTTACAAAATGATATTTGAATTGAAATAGGTATAATTATTGTTCTGATGATTGACGTTTCGCAGTACCGAGTTGACTGATTTTTAGTTTCGCATCATCATGCCCTTAGATGTAAACACAGCGGGCAGTATAAAGTAACGACGCATTGTATGGTTCGCTAATAGTGACTCTTGTTATGCTTCTGTACGCCAAATGTACTCAGATTTCCTTTTTCGTATACTACTTGATGTATCTTTGTGTACACTACTGGAGATTATTAATAAAGGAAGGTTTTATGTACACAAAAATATTCCTAGACTCTTTGCGGTAATGTTGATATGTCAGCTTTAATAAAAATTCAATATGTAGTGTCATTTGTACGGCTGTTATCCTTATCTGTCATTTTTCTGAATAAGTAACGGAGAAACCCATATAGCTTTGAAATACCGTTCACCTTATTATCTTCAATGGGGTTTTTAGCTCACGTTCAACTTGAACTTTCAGAGTTTTAGTCATTTTTCTGCGAATCTTTATAAATTAAATAGGCTATTCATGAAAAGATTTCGTTTTCATTGTTACGATATGGCTGTCAGTACATCAACGATGAAAATACGTAGTGAATACAAAACGCAAAGAAACTGTCAAGATATCATTCTAAAAGTTGTTGATGATAGAAGAAGCGCAATAATTATCTCTGCAAAAACTATTCCCACACCTCTATTGAAAGAGTTTTTTACTTGCAATTAATGTTAATGTGGGACCAGAGCCTATTCACTCATCTCGCTCTATTCAGCACGCACTGGTTATTAAAACTATACATTTGCTAAGTCTATATATCTGAGGAGTACTTAACACGTGTATTTACTAGCTTGAACATAAAAGTTTATACAACATAATTTAAAAAAATTGCTTATTTCTACATTAACTTTGAGCGGCAATAAATGTGCCTGTTCGATCATATGTTTTATACTAAACGCTCACAGCCACTATAAAGATGTGTTGCTGTGTTATTATCTTGATTGCGCCCTAAGAAGTTAACGTGCATACAATTTACTCCTTATTGTTCCTTTTTTAAAGTTGTAGAAGTTAATTGTCCTACAGGAGAATGGGATGAAGCTATTATTAGATTTGCTCATGCGGCGACTAGGCTAGTCTCTGGCGAGATAGGCTTAGTAAAAATACTGGATTGCAACATCGGTATGCAAAGTTCGTCGACCGATCGTTTCTGCTTCATCGTTATTATAAAATTCTCTTAGCGAAAGTCGTGATTGTAATTGAATCCTATTTACGCCATTGGCCACATCCGCTTACAAGGGTTTGTCTGTCGGTGTCGAATCAATAATAGGAAATAGTGAACTTTAAATTGTTTTTTCAGTTATATATCTTTGAATTGAACTGTTTGCTTTACAGAATAAAACCCTATCAGAGCTATATAAAAGCTACCTATTTTTTTCTTCGCTGTTAGTCTATAATTTCTAACTAAATGTTTACTAATTCAAATAAAACTCTCTAAACTATAGGGCAAACTAAAGTATGAACATATAGAATTAGATAATCTGTCTTTATACCAATATTTATGAATCACTTTTAAAAGTGCCAAAATTTAACACAAATTTAATAAGTAACAATATCATTAAATAAACAAAGACGAAAAGAAAGTTTTTTATCCAAGATAGGTAGATAGGTACTCCAAACAAGTTTTATGTTGGAATAAATCAAACACTGCAATTACGACCACAACAAGGTATCAAATAAATAACAAGGCAGCAAAACAAAAGCAAACTATTCAGAAGTTTTGGTAAAGTTATGTTAACATCATATTGTAACCACTGCCAGGTTATATTAATAAAGTTTGTCATCTTATATGTTCATTTTATTGCAGACCTAATCTCGCATGAAATACGTTTATGACATGACCACGCAGCATTATGGTTAAAAATGACCACGATACAGAAAGCAGTGTTTACAAATGCCGCTTTTAATGATATTTAGGTGTCAAACCGCGAAGAAATAGCCCCTGGATAGGCGTGTCGTAAAAGGCGACTAATAGGAGTGATAGTCCCTTTTAAAGTCCGGTAGGCTAGCGACCACCCTTCATTTAAAATCTGCCGCCAAATGTAACCGTTCCTGTGGTCATATTTTCTGACAATATTTTATAGCGAGCCAGCAGTGCGAGCACAGAACTTTATCGAATCGTTTGTTAACGAATGTTTGTATAGTATGGAGACGGTTTTTAAGAAAAAATTGAAATCTATCCATTGCCGCAAGGCCAGCTTAAATAAATGTGTGCCTTGTTAATTTTTAATGTTTGTAACTCATAAAAATCTGTAAAATAAAAAATTACAATGTTACTCAAAACTTGCAACCGACTCCATACTATACGAGCATTCGTAAACATTGGTTAATATACGATTCGATAAAGTTCTGTGATCGCACTGCATGCCTTTCTTAGTAATTTTTGACCTCATCTTCACTTACCAACATGTGCGATTGAGGTCAAACACTAGTTTAGGCTGCAATAAAAAAAATCGTAGGTCAGGAAGTAACTTATCGATGAGAGGAGACAATATAGTCGGTTGTGCCCTCCCCGCACGTCTTTGTTAGCGCAGCACGCAAAGCCGGTTCTTATAAAAAGTTCGATTGCGTAGTGTCCAACTAATTGCCTTCAGAAACTATATGTCTGAATTTGAATTTATTAACATCGTTTTATATTGTCTTTGTTATAAAGTATGACTTACAGACTAAGTTTACTCATAGAACTTTATACTAAACGTTTTCATAAAAGATGTCTCGTGCATTGCTCTTAAGTCAAACACATACGGTGTATTATCGCTCAAATCGCGGGACTTTTTTCATGAAAAGGACTCTATAGTTTTTGATAGTTATCTATGGCGAATTAAAAGCTAATATAGATTTGATTCAAACGTTTAAGAAAGCTGTCGTAAAACGGACCAAAGACTTTTTTTTATTATTGATGTTAAGAGTTTGGTCATAGTTGCAACGACCTTAAAGTTTGACAAATGGAGCTTCGAAGCGTATCTTAAAGCTTGCATTCGCTACGATATGCCTCACTTAAACCTCCAGTTGCCATTGTTGACATTCACTACCGATGTTCGGTTAGTCGGTTAGGGGTTGTTGTTCTTGTCTTTTATGTAAAATGATCCGAAAACTACCTTACCGGGGAGAAACGGCAGCTTATGCAAATATGCTCGTACTGCCTACTAGGAATCAATGAAATTTTCATTTACAAACTCAAATTTACAGTTCTGAAAATTACTTAATCACGTCTCAGTAAAAGTCATGTGAAAAGGTAAATTATTCATAGACGTATTACTTAAGAAGAGCCGAAAGCCTTGTCGAACAAGATGTAAGCATTTGACCTTTTTGAAAAAACTATATAGCGCGTTTCGAGTTAATCGCTGCTTATGAGTTATTGACTTATGATTCCTATTTCAATTGCCATTATAATAGCTTAAGGGATTAAGATTGTGTAAGGGTAGAAGATAATGCCCATACATTTGGAAGATAAAATACAATTTTAAATGAAATCATAGGTTGATAACGCAACATATCACTTATACTTATAAGGTACTTTACCTCCAGGGGGCTATAAGTCACTATGAGATGTAGACAGTGTTTGTTTATCGTCATACGTTTATTCTTTCATCTCTTTCTTTTTAAGAATTTCATGAGACAATTCTGAAATAAGTTAACTTTTACTTGTTACTATTTGTCTGGTCTAGACAATGAAGCGGGTCATGTTAGTGTATTTCTGTTTGCACTTTCCAAAATCTCAAATTGAAATCTAACAAAGTAAATACCAGTGTCGGTGACAAATTGAGAAGTTACTATTTAGCTTACTATTTGTCCTTTTGTTTTTTTTTATTGATTTTTTGGAATTTGTCTTTGTTATCCTTTGTTATAAATAGTTGAATGGTCCTTCTATTGAACCTATAGTACATTGAAATACTCGCGTTCAAATGACGATGAGATGACGATTTCTCTTGAATTAGAAGCAGGTCAAGGTTGTTGCATTACATTGTCTGATGTATACCAACCATTTGCATAAATATCTTATATATCATTATTGATATTTATCATTTTGCTGACATACCTATAATCAAATGTGTTCCCTTTACGTCTATCAAAGTTTGATTAATTATTCATTGATGAATCTTTTCTGTTATTTTTAAATAACATGTCAATATGTTTTAATACGAAAATAACATCAGGTCTCACAAAGTCTTATGCACAAGTTATCTTTATATATTACGTCACTTTGGATTCTTTGAATCGCTTTACCCGTGAGTGAGGCAACTGAGAACGTCTATTGTGCTCGAAGCTTTATTATATTTTTAACAAATTTTGTGGTTCTGTTCTGCATGTTTATTTTTTACTCAAACTGTTACGATTATTGACTACTAGCTGCTGCCCGCGACGTCGTCTGCGTGAACGCTATGCAGCACCAAGCGCACCTACGATTATAACACTGCTAGCGTGATAATATGTAGCCTATATGTTGACCCGAATTCTTAACTATCTTCATGCCAAATTTGAAGTAAATCCATGCAGTACTTTTTGAGTTTATCCCGGAAAGACAAACAGACAAACAGACAAAAATTCTAAAAACTATATTTTTTGTTTCTGTTTCGATTGTAGATCATACCCCAAGTATTCTTTTAAAAAAATATTCAATGTACAGTTTTGACTTTCCTACCATTTTATTATATGTATAGATTCTTGAGACTGCGCTATCTTGACCTCGCACAATATTATCCTTTAATCTAATTCTAGACGAGTTTCCTTAAGACCTTCAACGGTGTCATGTTAGTGCTACGAACCTTAAATATGCCCTTTACACGTAACGACTACTGCACGGAGTACTTATGGCGCCCTTATTGTATTTATGGTCGCTGTGACATTAACTAGGCTGTTAAATTTGTTGCTAGCGTCTAATTTTCCGCGTAGGAAATATTACAGTCACCTTCTCAAATCTTTTATTACAGGAAATTGGTTTGATGCTAAGGGCGAATGTTGTAATGAAAGAAATTTCCGTTTTCTTTTAAATTTTGTCCTATGACAGTAATTTTTAGGATGTATTATTTCTCTTTTTTATAAGTCTATGTGTATTTATGTTCATGCTTATTCTTGGTGGAGAAAAAACAACCTAAAATTTGATTTCAATTATTTTTTGAATTATTATGAACCTTGCCACAAATTCAAACCGAAGAAAACTATCACTATATACACCGTCTAGTGTCAAGTTTACATGTGCACCTTTATTTATCTTGTGTCTTCGTAAGCGTATGATAAGTTGTCAAAACAGAAAGCTCATATTACAGTATGACTAATTCGCGGAACATTTTGGTTATTTCTTAGCTAGCTTCCTAAAATTAAATGCCAATGTACCACGAGGTGCACTCGTGCATACCTTGAAATAAGCTTAACGGTTTTTGAGTGCAACTTTGGACACGGCAATTTTTTTTACTGGCGTCTATAATTCTGATGGTCTATCAAGAACCGGCTACTCGGTATCGCCTTTTTTCTGATCGATAAACAATGGCAATCAGCTCGCTGATCACAGACTTGCTGTCACGAATAATAGTTGAATTCTCCTGTTATTAAAATATGAGATCATGTTCACAGTTAGGCAGATCATTTGTTTACGATTGATAATGCTAATCGTAATTGTAGCGTCTGATTGTGTAGGTTTTGGCAGGCACGCAAATTCTTTTAGCAATTAAATCTCATCTTCGTTTCAACATTATTTATTTTTTGTTTTAAGCTCATTAAATTATACGTGCTCATTCTTAGTATTAATAAGCAAATCCTTTGAAGTAATTGAACATTCGTACTTAAATTCATTTCGTTTCGGTTTGAATGAATGAGTATTACGACTTCCGAGTGTAACAGATCTTAAAACAATTTTTATTTTCTCATAAAGCGAGCTCATTCATGCTTTTCCCCGTTTCTCATAGTTTCAAATTAAGCAATATAGTTCCGTCCTGTTTACTTATCAACACGTATAAAATTGTCGTTTCTACCAAGTAAAACCCTAGGTTAAATTTATGTTTATTTTTAAGTAGTAGGAGGCTTTCAAGGCTTCTATTTTACTGCCGCCTGTTCTAAGTCATCATCGATCAAAATATAGTTAAGGCTTAAGTGTATTCATGCCCGAACACACTACTCGACAGCCTACTCGGAATTTTCGACTGTTAATTACAAAGTGATTTTAGAGCACGATTATGCATCATTGTAGTTAACTTAGATTTGACTTAAGCCTGCTTAAAAGAATTCCTTTTCTATTACAATTAAAGGGAACAGCAAACGATATAAGAACACAAAAATTAACATAGTTTAATAATTAATTACCAGAAATCGCCCTTAGCCACTGAACTTGAAATGTTTAGTTGTCACCAACTGTCAAACAAGAAAACAGCCTAACAACGATAGTCTCAACAATAGTAGATGTCCTTGCCCGTCTGGGAATTGATGCAATACTTACTACCATTGTCAACCTCCCGAAATTTCGCAATAAACGTGAAGTGCTTTCTGATCTCAGCAAGCGCCTTGTGCTCTGCGTCGCTTATGTAGTTCAAATGTCTGCAAAGACACCGAAAAGTTGAGTTAAATTATATTTGATTACTCCGGCGAAAAAATTTATTTATTTATAATTATGAATCCTGAAAACTTAGACAATACTACTCAAATTATTGATATTAATTTGAAATATGTGTCGGAAGCCACGATTAGCGAAAAGTTGCAACACTCATTCAAGGACCAAGCCAGTTTCCTGATGAACGTTGACCCAAAAATGTAAATTAAACAAGTGAATGCCTCTTGCTTGATATTTATTTTAGTTATATAGATTTTAATACCAGTTGTAATAAGCAATTAAGCTCTATTTTAAGGCGTTTTATACCTATGCCGAAGTTTATACTTTAATGACGGATACTTAACTTGATGTTAACCGCTGGATATCGAACCCAAATTTGTAAGTAATACCTCCGAAAGCGCAACTTGAAGACTTATAAAAGAGCAATAGTGTACTGATTCATTCTTCAAACGGTCTCTTGAGTTAACAACGGTTACTACAGTAGGTACGACACCTTTAGCGATATCGAATTCTTCAAATGCAATTTTCAATTCTCTGTTTATGTCATTAAAGTTCACATGTTCGTTATTAACAATGATAAGTGTACAGTGTTCCTATTCAACAAGCTACACCGATTGAATGCTAAATGTCTACTTATTTATTCATTGTAGTTGAGTCATCGCCACACGCTTTCTGTATTGCCTATCTATGAATAAGTCTCGGTTGCTTTTCGAAATTTTAATTCTTTTTAAATCATTGAACTCTATATTGACTTTTGCTGGCAAGTGCAGCTGAATCTATAGACTATTATGTTTTTGCACCCTGCTAGGATCTGTAAACAAACTCCAATGAGAATCGAAATGTTATTGTGAAATGAAAATACCTATCAATATGTCTGACAGGTCAGATTCACACGAATACTTGTAGATAGGATTTACTTTAAATTTCATTGCTAGAACACAGGCATTCTGAAACAATGGAAAGCCTTGTACATTCTGCGCCGTTTCCGTTTTTAATTGAACAAAGACCAATATTACTGACTCTTATAATGCGGGCTATGACGATTTCGTTTACCTATAGCAAAAACAGTCCTACACTTGTATACGTCAACAACGAAGGAATATTAGTGGAAAAAAGGGCAAAATAACCCACTTTATTTTTAACATTAAACAGCTAAATAATTTTGCAGAAATAGAGTTGTCAAAATATCTAATGATAATCTGATCTAGGTAATATCTCATTACGCTATGTTTTACATAACTCGAGCATATTTAAATGTAGGGTTACATAATTGGTATTAGTTTTTTCTCTTAAATTAGTGGCCTCATTTTAGCATACCGGAAATTTTACGAAAACCCGTTAAGAACGCTAAAGTGAATCTTGCTTTGAAGCCTACGGTTCACGGAAAGGGAGGATGAACAATGAATGCGTATGGCGTTCAGGCACGCAAGCTCATCGCAGGCGCATTAACTGAACATATGAATGTGTAATTTCCACAAATTATATGTATGTTGTTCTTAGCCTTAGCTTGTCATCGAGCGCATTGTCCTTGCTTAACGGTTAAAGGTATTCTTAGCGACAAAACGTTACTTGGGCAATATTTTGTACTTAGTTTTTTTTTTTTTTTATTTTGCGTAGACTATTTACTGACACGCAACCAGTTCTCTTTTTAAAGGCAAATGATCCATTAAAAGGGTCAATAAGAAAAATCCATCCACACTGGCTTTACTTCCACGTTTATAAATATATCGATTATATAAATATTCGATATAAATATATCGAAAATATGTTAAAATGTAATCATCTCCTCATGCGAAAACAAAACATGTATTTCACCTACCTAAAAAACTTGAAATGTTTAGTTGTCACTAACAATATATCGATTATATAAATATTCGATATAAATATATCGAAAATATGTTAAAATGTGATCATCTCCTCATGCAGAAACAAAACATGTATTTCACCTACCTAAAAAAACAAAAAAAAAATTACTTAAACAAGTTCCTACGTATTATTCTTAGCCATTCCTGTTTAAATGACCTAACCATAATATTTTTAGTGTATTGTGTAAAATCTTTTAAAAAAATTTGAGGCTGCATCGACATTCTCTTTTTATAATATTGTTTGTTGTTTTAGACTTTTCCGAAGTTGACCCGTAACTTATGAACTTTGTATTCTCCTAAGTTTCATGATTAATTCTATTAAAACAATTACGCGGCTCGTTACCATGGTGACAGAAAAGCCACCGAAACGTCGAATTTAAGCGTTAATAAAAATAAACGCGAAATAACCGGTTGAAAAAACGTCTTTCATTCCTATGAAGCTTTTTAAAGAGCACGCTTTTGGACTATGTTACGATATATCATGCAATTAATTTTTTTTTTCTTTATATTTATTTATTTACCCTTTATTATACACAAAAACAAATCCAGAATAAAAAAAACACAAATAAAAGAACACATTATGTGTAAAAGGCGGCCTTATCACTTGGAAGCGATTTCTACCAGGCAACCCAACTACATGAAAATTGGGGCCTATGATTACCTTCATCATACACTATCATATACCTACGATTAATCAGTGATAAGTTCCAAGTTGTGATTTACTTCTTTTTCATATCCTTGTAGGTTTCCGTCGGTTCCTTGGCCGACATTTGATCACACAACGATGTGACATTTTAAAAGTTATCAGCTTACAACAGATCGAGGGACGACCTTGTAGCGTGCTGTTGGTCCATGAATTTTGACTCAGTAGTGTCTTCCTTAATGTATTCAGGTTTCTTACCAAATAGTACAAACGAAACTTTTGTCTGGATTCTGAGCGCCGTATCTACGAAAAAAAAAAACTTAAAAAAATAATAAGCCGTTACCTTTTGGAATTAAATGACTTAAAAATAATCTAATCTAAATAAATAATTGAGCATTAAATAAAACAAGAGCGACTGACCACGGGGTCTGCAAAGAAACCGAAACGTCGAGTCAACATTTATAATGTAAATATACGCGATAAATCCGGTTAAAAAGTGTTTTATTTAATAGTATGAATCGCGAAAACTTAAGACAATATTAATTGAGCATTATTAAATGCAAAAACATAAAATTATTATTATTGGAATTATTTTATATTTTAACTTTGGTTATAACGGGGGCTCGATTTGACTCCAATTCGATTTGACTCCATACGAAATGATGATTACTGTCGGAGCTTCTTCACACACAAATCATTTAAGTGTGTTAAAATAATAAGATAGCGACACTATTTACTGCAATTTATATGCAATTTAAGTTATTATAGAAATGGTTTTAAGATTGTTATTTATGCTATCAAAATCTTAAATTTGTAAGGTATAGATGGCCGTTTGTTTCCCTATGCTTCAGTTACTACTAGTGTTCACAAGCAAAAAATAATAAGCTGCTTCTATTTAATACAAATACATGAATACTAGCTGACCCGGCAAACGTTGTTTTGCCATATAAATAAAAAAAAAATAGATGGTGGCCGATTATCATAGATACCGGATAAGCACAAAAAATTTCATCAAAATCGGTCAAGCCGTTTCGGAGGAGTATGGCAACGAAAACTGTGACACGAGAATTTTATATATTAGATGATGCTAAGTTCGGTATTCATCATCATCTCAGCCCGCGCTAGTTCGGTATTATTAGGTATAATTACAACCATAAATACTTATTTCAACACACTTGCTCGTAAAGTGAGCGTTATTCTATTGAATTTAGAATTATAAACTGGGCTAAAAGTCACGCGTGAATAATATATTATACCCTAGTGCATAATATAATGAATCCTACAAAGTTGAATTGTACCTTTGTGCAAATTACATGCGAGTAAACAGAGCATATTTTATTGGTCCGGGTTATACATTAAATATTTTCAGAAACAACAAAAGAGGTTTTATACCACTTCAAATCCATATAAATTTTTAAATGTTTGCGCCTTATATTAGTAAAACAAATGTGTATATCAAACAAATTATTCACAATTTACAATAATTTGTTATAAAATATTAAAATATTTGCATTTACCACTCCAAATTAAACATTTTCACTTAAAATAGGCTGTATATGCTATACAGACATTGACACATTTGGCGGAAAAAAAAACCTACGCGCATGCGCGAGGTTCGGCGCCATTTGTCAATCACAATTCACAGCTTTGTTATCAAATGTGTTTGTTATTTTATGACCACGTATGTCTGTCTTTTACTCACAAGTGTGTTGAAAAACGTCGTATGTAACTCGTGAGCGTTGCTAATTACAGTCTCGGCTCATTATTAAGCCCTCGCCTGCGGCTCGGGCTCAAATCACAGCCTCGACTGTAATTAGCAACTTCGCTCACTTGTTACATAATATACTATTAATAAACCACTCAACTACAGTCGAAATAGTTCGAAATAACTAATTAACAGATTTATACTAAGCGGAAATATTCTAAAGTTAACTTCAAAATGTATCATAATCACAAATACACCGTAGTTATAAACGTTAATTAACCATAAACATGTATTTTATTGGTTTGTTTATTCGCAGATGGTATTTCCGGAAAATAAAACGGATCGAAGCGGAGAAGAAGTTGCTGTTGCCGGAAAATGAACACGGGGCCTTCCTCATCAGAGACTCGGAGAGCCGGCACAATGATTTCTCCTTGTCTGGTAAATATAATAAATGAAATGAATATCAAACATAATTACCTCATTCTCTAGCCCAAACTAAGTTTCGAAATAGGGTTGGGATGACGGATAAATTAACTTACGAAATATGTATATCATAACGGCGTATATCTATACCTTTGTTCATCACAAAAAAAGCCCGCAGGGGGTGGGCTTTGATCCCGGGACCTCTGGCATAGTGTTCTTACCGCTACACAGGTTGGCCGACAAATAATGTTCAAGGTTTTCAATGTCGACGGTTAGCCTGTGGGTTCGATTTCCGAGGGATAGTGAAAATCAACCATTCACAAACGAGTCAAATAAACGTTTATATTCTTAACTAGCTAGGTTTAACTACTAGGTTTTACCCGCGAAACTTTTGATCCCGTGGGAATTTCGGGATAAAATATAGCCTATTCCCTACTTCCTCAAGAGTTGGGCTATCAAATGCAAAAACAATTTTTCAAATCCCACTTGTAGTTTCTGAGATTATCGCATTCAAATTAACAAACAAAAAAACAAACTCTTCAGCTTTATATATTAGTATAGATTCTTAATATGAATTTGCCAGATAATATTCTTTAAGACTCATTACTACACCATCAGTTTCATTGTAAAAAACCAAATGTTTGAATCTGAGCTTACATAAGGTTATCCTATACGAGAGAACAAGCTTGTTTAGGCTACGAGTATGCTGCGATATCAATTCAAATGTAGACTAAAAATCCAATTATTTCCAAACACGTGGCTAACGTTATTAAAATCACTGATCTAATAACGTTTATTCATTCATTTATTCACTCATTCAACGAGTTTAATTTATAGTAAAAGGAAAAACTTTAAACGATCGAAACAATTACTATAACATCGCCATCTTATCGAATCCCCTCACTATTAATTATTCTGACTCATACAAAAACTGTGAAGCCACTTCGTTATCGGCAAAGAAAACATTTTCTCTGTTATAATTAATACAAATCAACGCGACGACGACGAATGAGTTTTTAGCTACAATGTTCTTAACTTACTATACTGGCGCCGTCCGTATCCCATATAGGATTCTGGACTGGAAGTGATAATCCTGGTTTGAGACCGGTTTTAAACCTCGTATATAGAACTCGTGGGAACGAGCTACGTGTAAACGGTGATTCATCATCCAGACTTAGAGCCTGTTTTAATATGATTAGTGTTTTGCTTGCGAAATCATTGTTAGATATCCTTCGATGTCGTGTGCTTTGTTCGGGTGATAGTGTTATTAGAAATAAAGTGACATCGGTTGTACTGATAGAAGAAATGTTGGAATTGTTTTAGTTTTATAACTAATGTGCCCATAATTATAGTCTGGCTAATGAAAGTAGAGAATTAAACATATGGCGAATTTTAAAAAATCCCATAATGGTAACCCTGACTATAGTACGATACATATGGATTAAACAAACTTTTTATACAAGTATCGTTAAAAATAACATTATTGGTACTGTCCTACTTTTTGATGAGAAGTATATAAAAGATAGGCTACTATGGTATTAATCAGGCTTAAAAATAAAACAATAAAATACAATAGGTAATTATTTTTATTCATTATAATCAAAATCTGAATCCAGCAATTCTATATGGAATGAATCGTCAGAGTCCCTGGTATCGCTGTTTCCTACATCGGTTATGAACCTATCAAATTTTAATTTTTTTATTTATTTTCTAATGTGAAAATTCCAAAATCGCAATTACCAAAAATTTACACCAGAATAAGTTGCCATATAAAAAGTTTGCAAAAACCCGCATTGTCTACTTTCGTTAGTCAAACTCTATTTGTGCCAGGGCGGGACATCTACCTACGGTTTTATTTTTTATTTGATGTTTTCAAGTTTTTATTATAGAAGACTGATTAATAGAAAATAATCAAAGCACTTTACAAAAAATTGTTATGAAGGCACGAATCTTTAAGACCCAGTGGTAATGTGACTTCTAGGTCGTATTTTTTCGTCGACTGATATTTCAATTGAACAACGAAAATAAAATCCGACATAGGTATTAAAGCATTTACACGATTAATAAAGTTATCAGAAACACAATCGTGCTTGAACTAATGAAAAAACAAACATAAGTATCGGCCAATTTTCATCAGTATTAATTTTGTTTAAACACTATTGATGTTTTTTACAAGTTTTATGTAATAACCAATAACATTTTCTTAATCAGAAGCGCTCGTAGCGAATACTTAATAATTACTATTGTAAGTAAATATTGTGTGTATACAGGGTTAATTTTAATTAACGCATCACCTCTTGCAGGCTGCCTCTCCACATCGATCTCAACATTTGTTCTACAATTTTTTAAAATTAATAGTTTTTAAAATTTGGTTTTCCCATACAAAAAATATTTATAGCCCCTGCTAAGAGGCGTAACTCTATTTACTCTGAGCATAGGTATGCCACGCACCTTGCGCGGTAAAATATCGCTTTATAATAATAATAGGTACTTTTTACAAAATGTAGAGTAAGGAGCAAACATTTTTTTGTTTTTATTTTTTGTGTTTATCAAGATTTGTAAAAAGTCGTAGAATAAATGTTGTTGAGATTGATGTGGTGATGCAGCCCGCAATTAACCCTGTATATTTTTAATTATTTCTAAATAAATATCAATGGTATATTTACTGTGCATCATTAAAATTTAGTCATATTAGGTGTATTTAAATTCTGCAATTTTAAGAAACGAAGGAACTCAATTTTTTCAATATTTATAACTATCAAACTAACAAATGATAAAAATAGTGTCTTGCTAATGGAACTATTGGACTAAGATGGCAGGTTTTTGTATCGCAGTACGGCGGCGGTGCTGTCAAGTAAAGATTATAAATGATGAGAGATAAGATGCAAAGTGAATGCAATGTCATTTTTGTTCATTCTAGTTTAGTTTGACCTAGCACTAAACTAAATTGTCAGTTTCACTCAAGTAACGCGCAAGTTATTTCGTCCCTGAAAAGTGTTATGAAAAGAAGTGAACCAAAAATTTTAGAGCTCATTTGACACCATTACCTGCTAAGTCAACTGTGATCTTTATGAACTTTATCTCCCTATGAGCGTTTTTACGACAATCTATCTATCTTTTTAAGCCACACCCTTTTAAAAAGAGGCTTTAGTTCACTCGACACGTTTTGCGTCACGTTTTAATACTGCATGGTCCAGAGAATGTTAACCGCATCATACTAATTGTCGCAAAGCCGCCTGGAATACCAACTCCATACTTATAATTCTAATACGGCCGCGGAGTTGCGTAATAACCTAGCTGTGTTATAGTGCAAATAATTCCATGCACATTTGGAATTCTCGATGTGTGTTTCTCAACTTGGAAGAAAAAAAAACGACTACTATTGTTGTAGTAATTTTTGTAGTGCCTGTTCATGTTGCACATTGATAATCAGATTTAGATAGACAAGTAGAATGTTTTCTTCATTCATTTCGTACTTCAGTAAAAATGAAACTTAATTTTAGCCGCAAGTTTAATTTTATACTCTCTAGTTATTATGGTCTATTGCTAGGGAAGTCGTCGTGGCGCCGTGGTTACTGTGTGAATCACACGATATCACAGGTTAAGCAACGTTCGGCGCGGTCGGTACTTGGATGGGTGACCACCGACCATTCATATCTCACGACGACTTCCGTGCTTCGGAGGGCACGTTAAGCAGTCGGTCCCGGGTGCTGTATACTTGTATACAGTAGTCGTTAGGGTTTGTCAGAAGCCATCTAGGCGCCCTAAACATTCTGGCATCCACCACCCAGCACTGGGCCAGCTTGGTGGATTATGGCCTATACCTCCTCTTCACCCAGGGGCGAGACTCATGCCCTGCAGTGGGCTCATTACAAAGAGTTGTGATAATGATGATGATGATTGCTGGACAGTCTCCTGCGGTGATTTTGACCCAACTTGCCAAATCGCCAACCAGCACTGGACGAACTTGGTGCTAAACCTCCTCGTCTCCCCTGGTCCCTGCAATGGACTCCTTGCAAACAGTTGTGATGATGATGGCTTGTCAATAGTGTAATAAATCAATAATTGTCCATATTTGTATTGCTGACCGAAACCAGGTCTGATGTAGAATTGTAGAATGCAGAATTGAGTGATAAGGTCGAAAATAAAGCATAAGCTTTCAGAAGAGTCCTTTGTGTGGCTGATGTTTATTAATATTTACTATTACAACAGTAGTCAAAGTAGTAAAAGTGTAAATCACGGCCGTTATAAGGTTACACATAGTATATACATATATTTGCCTTTTAAGTCGACTAAGGCATTCGTTGTTGTGTAATTAACACGTGAAGTTCGATTAAATTAAATCTCATATGTAATAAATGAATGAGTAGAATGCTTGATTTCCTGTGTCTCGTGTTAATACATTGTTATTTCATCATTATGCACATTGTAGCCATAGTTGTAGAGCTTATGATGTTGTTTTATCTAAATTATGAAATTGACATATTTGTCATTCGCTTCATTAGTTGGAAGGTGGTGTTATGCGTTTGCGCAACGATTGCTGTCGCTGACAAATGATTGTGTTTTACTGTATTTTCCGCACATTCTGTGTTGGTTACCCTATAATACTTTGATATTAAGGACTCTGATTTGATAACGAAGATGCAAAGATAATTATCATTGGGTAGGTACTTAATTCTTGATGAAACTTTTTTATCGGTGGCTTTACCGCTTTTTGGCGTCAGTCTAACCTAATGGACGAAGATGGAGCACACGGATTGATAATGGAGTTGTTTCGTCATAAAATATAGCAGCTTTTTGCCACTTAATAACAAAATATTATATTGAGATCCTAAATGGTTTGTCTCATTTTAAATAATATGTAGGTCGTTTTGCATATTTGGAACTCACTTTCAAAATCTAAAATTCGGCATCGTTTTCAGCCGCCGCTCGTAGGTAGTTGAGAATATTTGGGAATATTTGAGAACAGATAAGTTGGCTCCTATCCAACACCATTTTACATTTTACAAATACTCAGATATATTTTATCTACGTGTATACGCTGTCAGACTCTACGGACAAAATGAATTGTTTTAAAAACTATGTATCGATCGACTACGATCATGATATTTATGTTTAAGATAATGCAAAATACCAAATTTCGATTTAAATGCATGAAAAGCCGAGACTTTTATTAATTTTTGTAATCGTTAACGTGTGTCAAAATGTTTAACCATTATTATCCATAGTTAATAGTTTTCAAAAAGTTTACGTCATTTTTTTTTGAGATTTTAACTACAAGCAGTGCGAGCACAGAACTTTATCGTTTCATGTTTTTACGAAAGTTCGTATATTATGGAGTAGGTTTGTAAGCAACAATTGAAAACTAGCCACTGCCCCAGGACAAGTTAAAATAAATATGTGCCTCGCTAATTTAATATGTTTTTGAACATGTTGTATTGTTAAGTAATGTAAAATAGATAAATTAAATTTTGAAACCGACTCCATTCCATACGAACAGTAAACATACGAGTCGACAAAGTTCTGTGCTCGTAGTGCTGATTCGTCATACTTATCAAATCTATGATGGAGGTAGTCGATTTCATACCTTTTCTTCACGGTATACCTACGTCATGGATGATTCGAAATAGCTTTTTAAATATCGAACTTTTATTTTTTATTTATCCGTTATTTAGTTTACATATGCTCTTGACCAAGCTCAATTTGGGTACTCGGTCATAAAGATACATATTTTATGTCCGGTAGGCGGCAAAGAATATTGATGAGCAGTCTAAATTTTAATATTAGGTACGAGTGTAATATTGTAAATATTTTTATACTTAGGTCAGCAATATTTATTGTTATATTATATGTTATTTAATTCTGTTCTTGTTACTGTTCGGCAAATAAATTCTTTATCTATCTATCAATAAGATAGAAATTCTTTACTTAGTCTCCAGTAATGTGCTTTAACAATTGAATAACAAAAATAAAGGTAAGGAAATAAGATTTTATATTGTAACAATCGGCTGCCGTGTCCAACTTTTTTCGTTCATTATAACAAAACATACTAAGTAGTCGTGACCTAACTTTTTATATACTTATATATTTTTTAATTATACGAGGTCAAGTCCGAAATAATGCACGATGAGGATTTATATTGTGGTGGAATCCCTCGAAAACAGATTATATAACCGATAATATTTCGATTTCTTTCTCTTTCCCAACAGAAAGATTTTCTCATCAAAACTTTTTAAATCTCTTTTCACCTTTTTTTTTTCTTTATTGCAAGCCAGAATTTACTTTTTAGCGTCCAAAGAGTTTGTACCGTTTGCACATTTATGTGATTGTTTTGCAAATTGAGCGGAGTTATTAGGAAGTTTCGTAATAATCCGACTTGGTCAGATTGTGAGCTGATTACAGTCAGTCACGTAACAGCCTAATTTAATACATCTCTATGCTGATATTCTAAATTAGATCGGAAAAATAAAAATATGTTTCTCTTAGTGCGAACGCGCGTACCGTACGTCCGTATCATAAGCGTAACGCAGCGTTGCTAGTACAATTTCATAAGTGTGCCTGCACAGTCGTGTCAATGGAATACTTAATTTGGCGCATTTCGAACGTCCGTTCGAACGTTGCAGTTTTGTATGAAACGCGCGTTTGAACGCGTGACGCAGCGTTGGCACTTAAGAGATCTAATTTGTGTGAGTCTCGATCTCGTATTAGACAAAAAATCTGTGCCCTATTCTAGAGTATTGTGTGCAAAAATTTCAGATCAATTACATGAATTCTGTCTGATATAGTATAGACTTAGATATAGTATACCCATATTCCATGCTGGAGTGGGAGCAAAGGAAAAACATACAATGTGCCAGTTACTTCTCTTCCCGGGCATACTGTAAAAGTCAGCGAAGGGACAGAGGTTTTGTCGGAGGTTTTTTTGTGGGCCATAGACCGACCCGTAACTGCAATAGTCTCTCTCCACCATTATAATACCTCCAAATTTGTCAAACGTGACATCAGATGGTTAGAATAGTACCTCAGGTGCTCTGCCTACCCCGTATAGGATGCAGCATGTTATGTATGTCTGGATTAGTATTGGCTGTTTCGCGCAGTTTAACCCGCACTATTTCGAATCTCACGGTGATATCGAGATAAAAAGTAGTCTATGTGCTATTCCAAGCTGTACACTATCACTATGCATCCGTTGAACCGTTCTTCCGTCATTGAAAAACAATCATTCATACATCCATCCATCCAAAACTTTCACATTTATAATATTAGTTAGAAGTAAGATAGAATATGTGTTCTTTTTCTTACAGGACAGGACGGCTTTGTCTAGCAGTAGGCGTCTATTAAATTTTGTTATTATATAGTCTACCTACCCCAAAGGGAAACAGGCGTGAATTTATGTATGTATGTATAACCCTGTCTGTTCTTCCAACAGTACGCGATGGGGACACCGTCAAGCACTACCGCATCAGACAACTGGACGAGGGTGGTTTCTTCATAGCCCGAAGGACCACCTTCCGAACTCTTCAAGAGCTGGTGGAGCACTACAGCAAGGACGCTGATGGACTCTGCGTCTCGCTTAGTAAACCTTGTGTTCAGGTTGGTGAAGCTCTTTTTTGATAGTACTGTTGTACTTGCAATGTTTTTTTTTTTAATGCATTCGATGACTGTAAGGAGGTCATTTATGATCCTATATCATATTTAACAATGTTTAGGATGATTTAGGGATCATGTAAGTATTATTGTCTTTTTCTTAATTGAGCTATTAATAGAAGAAATGAGCTATTTTATATTTCATATTTAATCCGATATTATTTCTTACAAAGTTTTCTACGATTTTGGATGTCAGGCAAGGCACGTAAATTGCAGTCTTCAAATTTTACCTACATTAAATATTGCAATTCACTTTGTAATTAAGTAATCTCGTCATGCCCTTTAATTAAACTAGTTATTTAAAAGTAAAATTAAAACAGAACTCTTTGCAACAGATTTACTTTGTGAATTAGTTCACGCGACTATACATTGCCTATCCAGACTTGGTGAATCACCACTTTGAGCTATAACATATATTTTTGTGTATCTAAAGTTAAATGTTCTAGTTTGTCATTATTATTGGAGTTTCGCCAAGTTGGCTTCAGTTCGGTGCTGCTAACTTTACAAGTTTAAAGTGAAACAAGATGCGTTATGCAATCTTAAAAATCAGAGATTGTTACAAATTTATTTCGTTACAATATTTCTTTTTTGTCAAGGATGTTTGAAGACCCGACTTCACAAATTCCAATAATATATTTTTATTCCAATTTAATGTCTTAAATTTTCCACATTTTTCTGTAAGTACATACTTCAAGTCATTGTTTAGAAGCATATGAATAACATAAAACAAATATCAGTTAGAAATTAATTGAATATTGTGTATAACAACAATGCATGAAGCACATCGTTATTGTATATGAAAGTGGACTTTAGTTTTGTATTAGTATTTAAATTATTTAAAACAGTTTGCAACAAACCATATCAATCTTCTTTTATGGACACTTACAGTTGTGGATTTTTTTCACAAATAAATCTTTCCCAAGACTGGGACTATCAAGTACAAAAAGATTTATTTGTAATGCTGTCTGTTAATTTCCGCGGATCTGGATATCTTTTATAAGCATTTGGTTCTTATGCTCGTGTGAAAAACATGCAAAACGTGAAAATAAAAGCCAATAGATACAGCGAAACGTTAATCCTTAATATATTTTTATTATATTGATGCTAATAACATTTAAGAAAAGAAAGAAAACCATGATGACTTTAAGTATAGTTGCTAAGCACCGAAAAGGCATTTACTCTGCATGGAGTGCGGACACGGCTAGGCGCTGATCATCCATAAACGCCTTACATAAAGGGAAACACTGCGCTTTATACACCTTAAAAGTCATTGTCAAATATTTGTAAATTACTAAAAGACAATATACTCAGACTTAGCTAACAAACTTTTCCATCATCAATTTCCATCATCAAGCTTGCTTTTCGGCTCAATGTAGCTGGTAGATCTGCAGGGCTAGCATGTAACCATCGATAAAAACTCGAATCGACAAGATAAATATTATTTTGTGATTTTGTCCTATTTTGTTAACTTACATAATACAATAATAGAATTACTCGATTTGATACCATGATTAAACACACAGAATCAAAGATGCCATATGCTTAAAAAAATACGTAAATATCGATAAAAGGCCCGATTTATCGTTGTTGATGGTCGCATGCTAGCCCCAGCTGATTAGCCACCCCATATAAAAAAATAACGATTTCAGCCAGGTATTTCCTATAAGTGATATTGCATGAGAACTTACACGTAACCTGCATTTAGAAATTGAAATTAATCGGTTTCTAAATTGCAGTTTTCAGCCTTGACCGGTGCCAAGAAAATGTTATGTAACCTTACCGAGATTTTTACGATTTTTGTGAATTTTTTAATTGAATCATTCTATTGGCTTCAGCCAATGCCGAGTATCATGTTTTCAATGTCATGTCGATAGAAGTCAATGAGTTTATTTTTTATTAATGGATTATTTGCAGACCGCGTGCGAAGCCGAGAAATTTAAATCGATTTAAATTATCTACTGATTTACGGACTCGATTGTAGTTTGGGGGTTTCTTTTTTGTTAATATCAAAAAAACGAGTAAGCTTAGTTTTGTTGTGGTTTAACGGACGGTGTAAAATCGAGAAACTTTGGATTTAAATGTATTAATATAAACTTTTGAAGCTAACCTAAAAAAAAGTTAAAGCTGCATATGATCCTTAATCCTCTCTTCAATTAACATCTGCCAAATGTTTTAGTAATCGTTTTAAAATTTAAAAAAGGACCAAGAGAGTCCGTCTTGAAACGCTGAAGTTATGACATTGATTGATAGCACGTGCGATTCAGGCCAAAACGAATGGATGTCAGGTTATAAGGTTTTAAGGGCCTCTTAATTTTGGCACCCTTCTCGGGTGGGATCGAGGTCAATCGTCGGGCTTAGGTCTTTAATATAAAGACTTCGAAATTTAAAATATTGAAATTTATGTCCATAGAAATTGGAAATCAAAACAAAAAATAAGTGCCTTAACTCGAGTTTAAGCGCTTTATTACCTTGTGACAGGTTAAACTTAAAAATGAAGCTAGCCTATCTTGGATTGATGAACTAGATCTTCGTAAAACACTGCCAAAACTCATCTTTATTAATATGGCGTTATATCGGCTTTAAAGAATGATTAGCTATAACAGCACATAGAATCTCTATGAATGGTAGTAAAAACATTTGATACGCGCTTTTAAACTAACATTCGAAAGATGAACTTACATCAAATAGTAAGTACCTAATCCAAATAAATAAATAACTAAATGAACGTTGTTAAACTGGTTTTATTCCTGCTGGGAATCAACTCCAGGACGTTTTGTGTCAACAATTGCACCATTAAAGCCTTCATACGAGAAATTCAACATGTATGTAGTAATGAGCCAATATCATTTTTGTAAAATGGCTTTATTGAAGGTAAAACACCGGCCGTAATTTTTAAAATTTTAAGCTACTTGCGAGATTTATATGTATACGTGTACAAATTATGATTAAAGAAGTGACAGAGGAGACGAGATGTAACAAAGAGCCATCTAAAATTCTTTTACAAAACAATAAAGACATGTTTAATCAAATCTGAAGGCCGAAATGCACATACAGACTTATGAATGTGAACCTTCAATTAACAAGCGGTTGTTGAATATAACATAACAGATATTATAAAAGTATGTTTGAATAAAAGGATGCAGATTTCGTCGAAGGATGAAAAAGAGCCCGCAGCATCCTTAGCAAAGGGCAATGGGCGTGATCTTTCAATGAATCCTGCTATTAACATTTATTTAAAAACACTTATTTATAGCTGCGCATCGTACCATCCTTTGTGTTGTCTATGGACATGGAAATACTCATTCACAAGTTTTAATATTATTTGCCACAATTCTGTAATTCCACTTGATAGGCTTACAAATGTCACATCCGCGTTATTCAGTGTGAAATTTAAAAGCGGTCGTAATAATTTTGAACCGGTAAGGATTATGAAGAAATATAATTGTATTGTACGCTCTGATTGTTGGACGCACTCGATTTTTGTTTCGGTAGGATTTTTGTTGCAAATTGCTGTTCAGTCTAGAGTGGCGTTTAAGTGAAATATATTAAATTTATAAATATTTGAGACTTCTAATCACTCTTGCTTTTAAGCAATCCTTGTTTACCTATTAAATTTCAACCGACTTCCAAAAGGAGGAGTTTCTCAATACATGTTTTTTTATGTCTTTGTTACACGATTTTTTGGACAGTTATGGATCGATTTTAAATATTCTTGTTTCACGTATTCTTGTTACGTCAGAAGTGGTCCCATATAAATTTCATCGAAGTCGATTAGAGAACGTCATGAAAAATTTTAAATTTCTGACAAAATATGTATGACTACGGAGAATATTTTTAAAAAACCTTCTAATTTTTAAAATATTAGAATTAAAAAAATAGTTTCTACTTTTGAAGATTTATGTTGAATTATTACTTGTTTTTTTTTTTAAGTTAATAATTACGTATTTTACAGAATTGACATTTTCGTGAAACCTTTTATTTGAGGATAGATTTGTTTCAAAGAGCCCCAATAATAAAACACGTACATACATAAAGATATAAGAGGACACTAAAAGTATTTAAAAAAAAAACCTACATTCATACCTCACCTGAGGTTCGGGGTGATAGTGCCACCTACTAATACTATTAGTTCAGTTTTTTGAAAATGGGCTATCTATCCTACAGCCCACTTTTACCCTTCATTGCCGACCTTATACGTCAACCAAAGATTTGGACGTGAAATCGTTTTATTAAATGAACCGACTTCACGTCCGAAACTTTGGTTGACTCTGCCTGCATTCGTTGATTAATTTACGTTGTCCCGCGTTTGACCTCAACGTCACCTAATATATGGAATAGATATATATACTAGAACTGTAGTAATCCAAATGTTGTAATAATCTTTTTTCATGTATATTGTTTGTATGTCTATTACAAATAAATGTAAGTAACGATTAGGTCGAAGATGACAGCACACTGGCTTATGAAAGAACTAGCTGTTGCGCGCGGTTTCACCCGCGCAATTTTGAATCCCCTGGGAATATCGGGATAAAAGGTAGCCTATGTGCTATTCCAGACTCTACACTATCACTATGCCAAATTTCATCGAAATCCGTTGAGCCGTTCTCCCGTGATTGAGGAACAAACATCCATACATCCAAACTTTCACATTTATAATATTAGTAAGAGAGTAAGATTGGCTCTTCATAAAGCTTTGCCGGAACATATCACTGCCGTAGCGGTATCCACTTTATTGCCGACTAATTGGTAGTTGAATTTAACATACAAAATATAACAAAGATTCATGGATGAAATTTTGCTTTTTAAGCAATCCGGGCCGCTTTTGTTCAATTAGCCGTTTCCAAATGAAAACCGTATTCATTAATATTAAATAATACGATACTTTGATATTTTATATTAAATTAATTATGATGTTATTGGAAATTGTAAAAATCTTATGCAGTTTTATTACAATCATTATTTTGCGAAGAAAGAAAAAACAACATATCGAAAATTCTTTACATATTGCTTTACTTTTATTTTGTAATTTTCTTTGAGGTCATTTTGTATCATATAGATAATTGTGTAAAATTGTACATAATATTTTTTAAACGCTTTATATTTCTTATAGAAAAATTAACTGTAGGTTCAATTAGCCATTTTATCTCACAAAAACCAAACGCGTTTATACAGGGTGACTGGTAGGTCACTTTTGAAATTCAAGGACGTTATAGTTTGAGATCATACATGAAGAGAAAAAATATAATTAAAAATAAATATTAATTATTTACCGAGTACATTTAACCGAAAGTTAAAGAATTGATTGCACAACGCATGATTTACGGTAGCGTTGGCAGCGATTCGCGTGCCAGGTCACGTGCCAGGTCACGTGCTGCGATTGACTCGGGTGTAAGTAAAGTACATTCTAACTTAGTAGTATTTGTTTCTAGAAAATTCTAGTGAAAAATTAAGTACCTACTTTTATTACATAATTATGATCAGAATCGAGTACAGAGGTCTCTCCTTCAGTATCTAAAATTTGTTACCAGTCACCCTGTATAAGTTGGATTCGCCAGTATAAAAGCCATTCTTCATAAAATATTGAAAATACTTTGTACTGTGATTTATTTGTTTAGCTTATTAATTAATACACTGTAGTTACTTTATTGTTACGATACAATTACACGTGCTTATCAAAAATGCAACAGTTCCCATATCTTCCCTTGTTATGAAGATTTAAATAAATAAATTCCATTCGTTATTGAAACCGTAGAAACTATTAAATTTTTTTGTCTTTGTTGTTGCGGTTTTACAAAATTGCTACACCTAATAAATTTAAAGTTAAATTGAAAAGTAAACAAAGGATCTGCTGTTTTTACTGTTTTAATGACGTGCTTAATTGTAATTTAATAGGTGTAATGACCTTTGATTTAGATACAATTTCGTGATAATATACAAAATAACCTTTCTCAAGAGCAAGGCTATCAGATGCAAAAAAAACTCAAATCCGCGACGGTAGTTTCAGAGTTCACCACGTTCAAACAAACTAAGTTTAGCTTTACTATATTAGTATTTGCTATTTCCCGCGGATTTACGCGCGCAATTTTGAATCCCTCGGGAAATCGGGATAAAAAGTAGCCTATTTCATCCAAATCCGTTGAGCCGTTCTGCCGTGATTGAGGAACAAACATCTCTACATCCATCCAAGCTTTCACATTTGTAATATTAGTAAGATATGAAGAATTAAGATTGGCACGTTTCATTATCGAATAAATAAAAATCTAAAAAAGTAAGTGGGTAAGTAAAACCTTCTTATAACTTCATTTACAAATTACAAAGTCGCGTAAGTTCACTTTCTAGATTATCCATGTAACGGCCTTAAGCAAGGTCGGACCAACGACCGTGCGTATTGTTTCTAAATTATAACCGAAATGTTTACAATCTTATTGCTGAACGCGTAAGGGCTATTATTGCACAGACAAGATATTCTTCAATATTTTGTAACATTCATATTTTTATTATTATAGATAGGCGGTAACAATGTGTTATTATAGGTGGGTTTTAGTGAGTAGCTAAACATGTGGTATTGAAAGTGCAATGGTACCGGACGGCTGTAAGTCAGTTGCAACGAACTTAAATACGATTTAGTTTTTCGTTTAAGAGGATTTATTAACTATTTAATAAATACTACTGTGATTAGTCAAATTAACCCCCAAGCCCCCAAGCCCCAAGCGGTTACCGCGCCTTTCATCCCGTTCAAACATGGTCGCTTACTGGTCCGTTTTATCGGATATGTTTTTTTTTTTCATTAACGACGTATACCATATGTGAAGACATAGTGCCCCATCGATGAAAAGAAACGTATCCGATAAAACGGAGACCACTTTTGTACGAGCTCTTAGGGCCCGTTCACACATAGTCTCCATATATACGGTACCCGTTATAAAGGATACGACAAAAATTATGCTTTGTTCACACATAAGCACCGTATAATGTTCACAAGCAATTTTGCGGTAATGGACCTCACCCCCGCACAATTTCTATCCGGTAAAATTGTAGGGAAGCATGACGGATACGATTTCTTCCTTAAGAACACATATTTTAAATGAACTTTTGTTTCCCTCGAAAAGATTGAAAAGTATTGTCCATAAAGTATACTGGAGGGAGTTTTGGCGCCAACACTTTTGTATGGTAGTGAGTCTTGGGTGTGGCAAAAGAGACATGAAAGCAGGATTAATGCTTTGGAGATGAGAGCTTTGAGGAGCATGTGTGTAGGTAGCGAAATTGAGTGATAGGGTGCAGTGAAATAAGAAAGAGATTCGGATTGAAAGAAGACGTAGTAAGTAAGATTGAAGAGGGTATGCTAAGGTGGTTGACAGACAGTACAGTTAGCAACCAAATATTCAAAATATATTTTTTTTATTTAAAATATTAAGTTTTCAAACTATACCTTGGTAAATAATTGAATGTATGTAGTAAAATGACGTTTATGTGAACGGATGAATATTTTTTTTAAATGATACCGAAAAGTTGGGGCAAAAAAAATTGATTTAGAAAATATTTTATACTTTCATTTTCTCATTTCTGACGCTTTACGTCACTTAAAAAATAGCAAAAAAACTAATTTAACTTCTACCGTAACCGTTTTAAAGCTCTAGTTATGTTTAGTAATTACTTACAGTACGCGCGAGAGTGAGTATAGACAGCACTAGAGTGGAAGCGAGAGAACATGATAAGCATCGCCATTTTCAATTCCTTTCTTTAATGAACCATGTTATGCCTCCAAAGTCAAATGTGACATTAGATGGTCTTATAACCTCTGGTGTTCTGCCTACTCCATAAGGGATACAGGCGTGATGTTATGTATGTATGATTCTTATTCTGTAGCCACGTAGTTCGTGCGGATGTGCAGAAAGCAATCAAGCTTAATTCCTGCTGTGCCAAATTCGAGACGCGATGCACGCATTCGATATATTTTATGAATCCCATACTTCTTTATGTAATTCAACTCATTTGCATAATTTTATAATAAAGAACGGTGATTGTACCGTTACTCTTAAATTAGGTTACGCCGAGTTAGGATTTAAAGAATATTTTGTATACGTAGGTTGTTTTTATTGAAAATACATTTCAAAATGTTGAGAGGTCCCTGCTAAAGGAATCTTCCCCAGACAATCACACAAACTACATGGCCCCAAACTAAGCATAGCTAGTGTTATGGTCCCGAATCTAACCACGTCAAAAATATATTATGGAGCCTTCGAACACTAGCACCTTAATGGTTTTTCTAAAATAAATTTAATTATTGCACTACAACCAAAGAAACAGTTAACTTTGTTCACCATGTTGGTACTCATTTTTTCTATACACGTGATCTCTGATATTAACAGCCAGTAAGTTTTATTTATTTTGCACACGTGAAATTTTTACATAAGTTCATTTGCACTTAGCAAAATAGTCGATTGTGTTGACCCGTACTTGAGAAATATTATTATTTGCTATTACAAGGAATCGATAAAATGAATGGAGGTGACTCTATAAGTTAACCAAATCAATGTCGTATAAATAAATTACTTATTGCGTGATGGACATAATAAAATCCTGCAAAATTGATGTTGAAATGTCGAGTGCCCTGGTTTAATTTATGAAATCTCTCGAATAACAAGATGAACAGAATTTCTTAAGAAATGGAACTTTATTCTCCTATAATTGGTTCCATATTGATATTTGTTGTCTACATCTTAATATGTTTATATTCCTTAATGGAACAAACGTCCATTCTTCTAAACATAAATCTCTTTGAAATATTTTTGTAATCAAAGTATTTTCATTATAAATGTTAACAAACAATACCTAAGCATAAACATTGAAAATGTAAAGAATGTGTGAGATTCGCAACCCCATCTGTCGTAGACATCGCGCTAGATTGTATAACAGCTGATTTTTGCAACATGGCGACCTGGGCTGCGTAGGCGCCGCCGCCGCCGCCCGCGAATGCCAATTGCATAAACCGTCCGATTTACCATACACACGCACGGTCAGCAAAACAAGTAGAAGACCAGACTTGACTTTTATGTTAAAAAGATAACGTGTCTAGTTCGCTGATAAGAGCTTGAAAAGAATTTAATTTTGGAACTGTTGCAAATACACGTCATTGCATTCTATTACCAATTTTTTTCATTATGAGGAAAATATACTACTCGTGTCTTTGTCAAACCAGATTTTGGGTTTTTTTTATAACCATTTTAACTTTAAATTGGGTTTCTTAACTATGACCCGTTTTAAATTATGTGTTTGTCTATTCTTGGTAAAACCTGGTAATAAACTAGCCGTGACTCTTGATGTCGCCTTCGGGAAATCCTGAAATCAAACTTGTGTCTAAATAACGCCTGAACCAATCCAAAAGTTATTGATATTAACTGTGTTTTCTTAAATGTTGATATAAATAAAATTTGTACATTCGTTAAGTTATCGAAATAAATTAACTGAAGTATCTACAACCAATTTCTTTTTTGGTGCGGTTCTCCATCTTCAATATTTTACTTTGGAAACATCTCGTTTGCAATAAATCGTGTACATTTAGCGATGGTACATTACTTTTATTGCTTCGCTTTCAAGTAAAACTGTATTTTTTGGACACAGGAAGCCATTACTAATTTTACTGCTATTATTTTTTACTTGATGACCATTTCACTTGTAATAGTTAGTGTGGGAATATAGCTGACAATTTGATTTTAATTCTTTACTGTTGCTATAACATTCACTTCAGATGCTTTGTTTTTCGATAGATGTTTTTGCTGACCTTCTCAGACCGAAAATAACACAAATTGACTTTAGGTAACAGAATCTCTTAAATGGCGTTAAATTTTCTATTTATAGTTTTTATGTGGTAACGTAGAGTTAATGTCCAACAATATATGGGCACGTTCCAATTCTTCCATAGATACTGGTAATATGGTTGGAGAGTTGATGTTTTTATTGCTTGAAGATTATTGAAGAATTATTTGCAAATTGTGGTCTATTCGAATATAACAAATCTGAAGTGTTTTGTTTGTTTCCTTAAGCGCAATAGTCTCAGAAATACTCTGACGTATTTAAAAATATTGCTTTTAATACCCCAACGTCTGCGGAATCTCAAACCAACAAATTAACTCCTCAGCTGTAACGTCGAGTCTGGTATTTTCATTTTACATCGTATTGTTTCTAATGAATAAATTGTTTAATAAGTTTAAAAAGAAATTACTTATATTAGCCGCCTTTGATGACGATGAAGAACGAGAATTTTATAACGTAGGCCTTGAGCTTATAAGAATGTCCTAATACAAACTTAAAAAGTTTTTCTTATCAAACCGAAAATGAATTTCACAAATTAGAAAAGATCTTCGTTTAAATAAACAAACTCTTATCTTCACCATATCTGATGTTCACGTAAAATAAATCTCTGTAAAAATAGTTGAAAGATAGCATCGACACTGTATTAACAATAGTAATTGCTTTGCCTCTGCGTCACTTAATAAGGTGCAACTGTATTTTTCCTTACACTTGTATCGATTTAATTTGTATTTATCTCAAGAAATGATAGATTTACCATCCACGGGTATAAGAACACAATGTGCTGTGTTTAAGCTGCGATTAAATTAAACGCTGTCTTAATGACTGACAATCTTACAGAACTGAATCACGACTTATATGTAGGTACAGCCTATAAAGTGTAGGAATTACTTCTATCGTTTGAGAAGTTAGTTTTATTTTCTTCAAAGCTAATTTTTGTACGACCGTAAACGTAAACAATAGCTGTTCAGCAGCAGTTATAATTAGTTGAATCTACCTTGAGTTTTTTACTTAATTAAGGTAGAGCACGATACGATAAAATAAAGTGGCTCTTGACGCATTTGGAAGAAATGATCGCCGGGGTGACGATTACGGCGGTCGATTTTGCATGGAATCCTAAGACACGCTAACTCATGAGCTTGACAATTGAAAGATCATCAACCGTGACGGTATCAGCAGAAACCAATCGATCCATTATCTAGATGAATTGAAGCATACAATGTACAAGTGGTCCGACGGCGCGTGACAACCACGTAGACAGGTGGACACCGTCGTGGTTCGCGTCCACCAGGCTCATGTTACCAAGGCGACATAAAAATTATGTAGATAGCTAGGTGGGTAGTGCCACGGTAATATTATCTACAGACTTTCAACTCGGCCGCACCTTTGAAATAAATGCCTACAGCGCTGCGGTCCGTTCACATATGATTGGGCTGCCCGCCTTCATTACATTTTCCAACTTTGTGTTTCCTTCCATTTAGTTTTGTAATTGTAAATATACTTTTTTTATATAAACAAATAAAATACTTTGTGAGTAATAAATCGGTCTTTTAAATTAGTGACCGAAAAATACTCGACTGAGACGTATAAAACGATTTATAAATATTAAAAAATTTAAAAATTCCGCATTTAAAAGTACAGCTCAATCAAAAATGCATGTCGAGCTCGATCTGCGTAGGTATAGCTCGCGTTTCGTCCGTTTGTATGAAGTTGAAATACTGTATATAGTATTGCAGTGGTAGTGCCAACCAACAAATACCTCTCGCGTTTCATGACGTGTGATTCCGTGTCAGCTTAAGACGTCGCGGTGGGCTGCCTGCGCGCCTGGTAATGCGAAATCCAAGAGTTGCGAAATCTGATGAAATTTTATTGGGTTGAAAAGACTATCAAATGTAATCCAAGCGCAGTTCATTCGCGTAGCTTATGATCCCACTGAAATCTATTGATAACATACTTTCTTTTTATATAGCCTATCCATAACTGTCAGAACAAGGTAGTGTTAGAAAAATCTAAATTTATTAGTGTTGCGCTAATGAGTCTTAAGATTTTTCAGATATTGAAGCCTTTATTCTATGTTGATCCGTGTCAGTTACTTAAGTAATTGTACCCGATTAACTTATTCAAATAAAACGATACCTTATCATATGCTTTCATGCTGGACTGGGAGCGAAAGAAAAACATAGAATGTGCCAGCTGCTTCTCTTCCCGGGCAAACTGTAAAAGTCAGTTGAGGGATGGAGGTTTTACTGACATTTTTGTAGGCGATAGGCTGACCCCCTATCACTGCAAGTCTCTGTCCATCATTTCAATACCTCCAAATTTGTCAAATGTGACATCAGATGGTTTATAGCTTCTGGTGTTCTGCCTACCCCATCAGGGATATAGGCGTGACGTTATGTATGTATGTATGTACTTATCATATGTCAGTAGAAACATTATTGTTTGTAAACAAGAAAATAAGCTGTTTCCGTATGGATTTATTTATCAGTATTTTAATAACAGCCGTGTTATTTTATGGCGTGTTTTATTTATACCTAGGTCAGCTTTTTCTTTATGGTTATAAAGAAAATGATTTTTGCGTAGGTCTGCTACTCTCTATTATTACATAAGACTACATATATAGAAAAGTCTGCCGATCTCTAAACTGTGCTTTTACGAAAACCAAAAAAGTGCGAGTGAGACGTGTATGTGAGAAAAAGAATATGAATGTGTGCATTTTGTTGGGAATATTGTAAGTCAGGGTGGTATGGCCGTATTTTTTTTAAGGTAGAATTTTATATAGTTATTTGAAAAAGAAATGAAAATCTGTACTTTATTATTAATCCTTTAGTAATAAACTTTGGTTTTACAGACTTTGGTGACGATTTATATAGATTTATTAAAAATTATTAAAAAAAAATTGAGTAACTGGCCATCTTATCCGACCCGTCCGTGTAAGATGACCATAGCAAAGCGTATAAGATTTTGCCCCTTGCCTTGATTTTCTTTGCCTGCAGTCTTTTCTTTTGTCTTTTTCCACATGCGTCACAAGTATTGTCAAACGGAGTACAATTTTCGTGCATCCATTCAAGACAATAAATACACTGAATCCAATCTTTGTTTTTTTCAGTTTTATAGTAGTTCTCACCACACCTTATACAATTATATTCGTAGTCTTCTCCAGCTGTATCGTCACTATCCAAATGTATTTCACATTCTTCTTCAGAAGTTGATTCTGCGTTCTTGTTATCCAAAAAAATAGTATGGCCATATAAGCCTTAGTAAATTTATACCTTACCATGCAAACAAAAGCACTGACACAGTAAAATAATTATTACGATTTAGATGTTATAATAACAACAAAACATCAAACTACAATATCAAAGTAAAATTAATACAAAATCGATTATGAAATCACGATCACAGCGTAGGAACTAACATATTCTAAAAAAAATGAGATAGGTTTAACATACCAATAATATAATTGCCTTTTTAATTTTTTCTGCACAACAAACTGCGTCAAATGTGATATCTTACGAACGCCGAGCGCGTATTGCTGGCACATAGCGCCATATATACCTAGGTAAAAGTTGGATTTTTTTTTGACTGGCCATATCACCCTATATGTGGAAGGGTAAAAACCCAGTAAATCAATTTTGTTGCCGCCCCCGTTGCACCAAAAAGCACTCACACAATATTCGTTCACAATAAATTAATTGGGCGTTGTTTGCCGTTTAAAGACTCTGTTTACGCAAAACAAAGACTGTATAAATAAACATTAGATGTTAAATAAAAGAGGATTTCTGTGACAACGATGTCTGAAAGGCACCAAAACGTTGTAACTCTGACAATTCTACGAGGAATCATGAAATCATCAATCATGAAATGCTCGCAAATGAGTTTAGTTTTCACCAGTACTAGTTCCAACATTTTCTTTATCTTGAATGAAAGGAACTACCCTGGTCTGCAACCTACAGCAGCGTGTGCCTTATCGTAGCATAAATAAAGATTATGACTCACGAACGGTTTGATAACAACAGTGTAGCTACATGGATTCGTATGTAATGTATAGCCTTGTTGTAACGGTACATATTGTTCTGTTTTGTTTATAAATGTCTCAGTCGATAAGTGCCGTTATAGATCTTTTTATTACCACTTGAAAATTGCATTGGTTTCTTAGGCTGCTTAAAAGTTTAGGTCGTGTTTTAAAGAAGCTAACCCAAAGAGCTTCATCCTATTATCACTCAAAAGGTTGTTTACAGAAACGTTAAAAGAGATTTTCGTATCTTAGTGTTCACTATTTGCTCATTGAATAGTTCATCTTTGATCTTATGAAACAATTGATGTATCAAAGTCGTGACGTAAACTCCTATTCTTTATGAAGAAGTCGCACGATACGCATATTTATTTTGATACGTCAGAAACTAACAATATGACGCTAGAGGCAGTAGCTTAATCAATGCAAATTTTTTATATTAATGCAACGCATTAAGAATGTATAATATGCGTTCCTATATTTGTATTGTAACGTCACGGCCACCTTGACATTAATGAAGTTTGCATTACTTTAAGGATGCTTTATCAATTTAAAGAAACTCTTCTTTCACTAAAAGAAATCAGATTCAAATTAGCCTGCTTTTTATTCAACTTAATTATAATCATTATGCTTGTTTCAGGTTGAGAAACCAGTAACAGAAGGCCTATCGCACAGAACAAGAGATCAATGGGAGATAGACAGATCGTCGTTGAAATTTGTCCGAAAGCTCGGACATGGACAATTCGGCGAAGTCTGGGAAGGATTATGGAACAACACTACGCCAGTTGCAATCAAAACCTTAAAGTCCGGTACAATGGACCCGAAAGACTTCCTTGCGGAAGCACAAATCATGAAGAAATTACGCCACAATAAATTGATTCAATTGTACGCTGTGTGTACTTTAGAGGAACCAATATATATTATTACTGAGCTAATGAAGAATGGTTCGCTATTGGACTATTTGCAAGGTATTATTATGTTTTTGTATAGTCTAATTTAATTGAATTTTGAATCCTTCAACCTGTATTGACTTCCATCAATTAACACAGATTCTTAAGGATTGGCAGACTTCATACGTATCTTTAAAACGACTTCGTAATGACACTTTTACGGGATTGTATAGACCTTAGTAAACCAAACTTAATCAATAACAATCGCTGATTTACAGCTTCACCGAACGTAAAACATGAAGATGGTCGTAAAATGTTTGTAGCTACACACACAATAGCTTCTGAAAATGCTCTTAAAGATCTTAACGCTTCAACAGAATTAACACATATTTTTGCTGCGCCAGTAAAGCTCATCCTTATTAGTTTTGTTGATTATTTGCCTGACCACTTTACTCATAGTTCAGTTGCGAAGATAACAGCTGTATTCAAATATGTATATATTTTTCATATTTAACAGTTTCTGCTTAAAGTCAAGAGATTGTATTCAGTTGAATGTCTATGTTGCCTTGGAATTAACAAGCACAATAATTATTAGTAACAAAGAAAAGGTTTACCTTGTTAAGTCAAAGAATTGTGTTTTTAATAGAAATCATTTGAGTTTCATTTTCCATTTTTGATGCGATGTTGAATGGTTTAATTCTGTAATTTAATTCAATGCATTATAAAATATTTTATCTTTTGAATTAACTCAATTTGAAAACAATTTTGTGGATTTTGATGTAGGCACTTTAAAGCCTTTTAGGTTCTGAATTCTACTTGTTCAGCAGATAAAGTTTAAAATTGTTTAACCTAACAGCTACTTTCTTATGCAATCTTCTCGGCGCTTGTCATATTGTAACTTGAATTATGTTTCACAGTCACGTTACCCTTATACAAGAAATCCCATTGGTTGTACTCCCCAGTAAAACCAATGGGATTTCTTAAGGTTTCAATAATTTACAAAAAGTAAAAATGAAGATAGAAATTCCTATTTTGTCTCAAATCTGTCACTTGCCTGAGCTCAAGAAAGGACCTATAGGAATTCTATCTTTACTTTTATTTTAACTTTTAAGTTAATTATTGAGACCGGCCGTTATGCGTTTTTTTTTATATCCATTACCTATTAGTACTTTTTTTCTCTTTTTTTTTGCATTGACATTAACGCAGTCTTTTAATACAACATCCATCTCGCTTTCAGGCAAGGGTCGTGGTTTGAAGCTGCAGCAACTGATTGACATGGCGGCTCAAATCGCCGCCGGCATGGCCTACCTCGAATCGCAGAATTACATCCATCGCGACTTAGCCGCGCGAAACGTGCTCGTCGCGGACGCTAATATTGTGAAAATCGCCGATTTTGGACTCGCTAGACTTATTAAGGTAAGATAGTTTTTAAATATCCTTTACGTTATAATTTATTCAAAAAATCCTCAGTTCTTAAATACAAAAACAAAAACGGTACGTCAAGAGATAGATATAATTCATACGTCACTAATGATATTCGTTGGGCAATGGAGAATAGATCACCAACATTGCTTGTGCTGCTTGACTTCAGTTAATTCGATAATTTCGATAAGTATCCTATATTGAAATCTCTTAATTTCTCTATTTCTGCATTTCTTCAATTCAATACATAAACATACAATAATTAAACTTGATAATTTATACAGCTTTATCGCTCTTTCAAACCCAGTTAAAAATTAATCGTCTTATTTTTAACGAAAACTCAGTTTACAAAAGAACTCTCCGTATTTCATATTTCTTTTAATCTTTTAAACTAGCACTGTAACTATGCATGATAGGAGCTCCGTTATTTAAGATACTATACTATATACTATATTATTTGTATGTAAATAAAATAACGTCGGAGTAAATCCACAAATTATAAACGACGACGACGTCACATAAAGATTATGTAAGCTGAATCGTAGTAAACTCTATTGTACGTACATTAAACCGTTGACGTTCAGTTGATTTCTAATTATCCATTAACATCGGTAGCTTTAGTGCTTGCGTTATTTCATTACCTAATACGTCCTTCGTCTGTGACGCAAACTTTTTATGGGCTCAATAGTAAGATTTCAGCGAAATGCCTGTAATAGGACAATTTAGGTTAAATTGTCTCAAGATTTCACGAGTCAGGCACATATAAAAACAAGTATAGGACCTTAATAATCGTTGCAGTCCCAACTTAAGCATATGTTCTTGAAAAGGCCATATTCGTACTATATCTGAAGCGTATGAATATAAGGATAAATACTATGTGTTTTATCAGGAATTTCTCTACCTTTACTCCAAATTTCAACTAAATCTGTCAAGTGATTTCGCCGTGAAATAATAACAAACATACATCCTAATAATAAGGTGTTCATTTTCTACATTTCAACAGACTCGTAATCGCAAATAAAACCTCCACCTTCACAGAGACCTTGAATTTTAAAAAGAACTAAAACATTAAAAAAAAAACAAAACAAAAGTAATATTTCTCAGTTTAATCTGAAGTTGTATCGCAGTTATTGCAGGAAATCTCATAAAACGCAAGCGCGCTCACGTTTCTATAGCGCTACTTTGATAGCGAGCGCCAATATAGGTCAGTGGAGAAAAAAGGCTTTATATCAATACTGTTTCTGAACGGTTTATTAAGTAAAACAAGACGACTCATTGAATAAATTGTTATTAATACTCACCTTGTATAGTATATATGATAAGGTGTAATGAAACTGGACCTCATTTTAATTCGTAAGAAGATAGACGTTTTCTCAGTTTTTTCACGGCTTAATAGCCCCGAAGGTCCTCGACAAGCGTGTCGTAAATGGCGACTATTCTGAGTGAGGCTTTCAGGGTTCGTCATCCGCCAAATCTGTCGCTAAATATCTCCGCTCCAGGGTGTGTGATGTATCAGGTAAAGTTCAAGCGCAAACTTAAAAAGAGTGAAAATTTACAAACTCCATTGTCTAGAATTCGTCGTATTTGCACAATTTATTAAAAGCTTTGATGGATCCTTAAAAACATATCAAGTACTTAAAATCCTTGACAATATTTTTGGAATTAACGGCTTCATTATGGGAACAAAACCATAGGATGGCTTATTACGATAATAGTAAATAAATGGAGTAAAGTTTGTTGTCTCAAGTTAAGGGACAGAGGTTTTATTGGCGTTTTTGCGGGCGATAGCTTGACTCCCTGTCACTGCAATAGTCTCTTTACATCATTATAATACCTCGAAATTTGTCAAACGTGACATCAGATGGTTTGGTGGCCTCTGATGTTCTGCCTACCCCATAAGGGATACAGGCGTGAAGTTATGTTATGTATCTTTTCTTTTTATTTTTCTTATTATTATACCCAAAATGTCAGATAGGACAAGTAGGTTCGTTATTTCACTTCAAACAAATACCTAAAAAGTCATATTACATCATTCATAACCTTTCAACTATTTACTTATTCTTTTTAACATCTATTGTATCCGAAAAGTTTAGTCCTAATAATGTAGAGTGCAGAATAAATAGCTACTTTTGTAGTCGTGGAAAATGTTTGTTTGTATCTCCACTTTCCATTAGGTGAAGTGATGATATCGGAATTATAATCTTTATAATAGTGCTATAGACTTAACAAATGCTCTCAAATAAGGAGCTTAATTTTACATTTTTTAATACTTAATAGGGTTTTCAATCATTGATATCCCTGCAAGATATTTGCTGCTATTTACAGCTTATTTGTGTGCATATTTATAAGAGATTGTTTGAAATGCAGAATCGAAATTATCAAATACTGGCATTCTTTGCAAATATTGAAACGGACACTTCCACTTTTGCGAGCGATTGGGAAATATTGAGTTTCTTTCCATGTGGACGCGTAAACATGGTGTTTTGTCCGTATTTTGGAAATACGCCTTGTTATGTGTTAGCTCACATTGGTTTCTATTTTCTAAACGTGTTCAAGACCGAGTTAGCGGTTTAATCTAGGATTGTTGATAGTTTGTATTTGAATTCGTATATTTTTTGTCTCTTGGTACATATACCTTCCTGTTTTGTTGTACCCTTAAATATTTAAGAAGAATAGACCTTGCTTATCAAGTATATGCGGTCAGGGTATTAATTATATATTTCGTATCAATAAATTTGCATCCCTAGTTAATGTAATTTATCATAGAAAGTGACAATTTTGATCATCTAACAAGTTTCTAGTCTCAAGAGTTTCTAGGCTGTCACCGCAGATTTATTTAATTTGCTATATTTTTTTATTTAATATCTCTTAATCATAACAAATCTTTCTTACATTAAGTTCTTTATGTTAAGAAGAACATAATTAATATAACTGTGTGACATATAGATGTACTAGTAATAAAACAAATAGATATCCCATAAATTCAAGTGGTGACGTAGAGAAAGATAAATTTAAAAAATCAAATGTTCTCTTGCAACACGAGATATTTTAAAACTTACATCACGGCACCATAATAGTATTGTGCAATGCTGCATAACGGATTGCTGTAAAAGTAACAATTTATGCCCAGAAAATAAATAACATGACTAACATGCACTGAACAGTATTTCGGAGATATAGTTGATACTTTATGTTACTCTCAAATAGTCAACTACAAGGTGGTTTTTTGATGTATTTTCAGTGTGGATTTTTATTTAGTTGCATTCGGTATCGAATTGTTGTATAAATTTATAAATAGGCTATGAAATGTTGATACTTACTGCAACTAGGGAACTGTAAAATGTGTTGCATGTACGTCTATGTGTAAGTCATATAAATGTGACTTTGAAAAGATTATCTGTAAACACGGAATCAGTTTTCAGAATGATAAAGTCAATATAAGACGTTACAGTACACTCAACGTTATTCTAATATTATGTATTTACACGACATTTTGAAAATCGACCTTTCTATAATATAAACCAAATATGCCATCTTGACGTAACGTGATCGCGTAATTTCTCTGTTCAGTGAAAACTTTTAGTAAGTATTTACGATATCCATTACTCGTTATTAATGAGCTTCGTAGTTACGTATTCGCCTATAACTTTATGACTCTATTGTTTATTGTGTTATATGACTATCATGTGTATGACTTATCGTTTCAGCGTTGTACGTCAACGGTTAGAAAGGAAGTTCTCGCTGAAATAGGTATAGAAAGAACACCTTATAAGTCAACCACAAACCGCGATATTTTGAGTTCAATCAAACCTACAATTGGTTCTTGACTTTATAATAGCTCTATAAAACGCGCATGCTTATATTATAAGAAAGATTATCTTTCATTAGCTCTTTGTAAATCATGTTTCTAAATATTCTCCGTATTTCAGTAGTCAATCGTGAGGTCGCAGGTTCAATTCCCGCACGGAACAAGAAAAAAAAAATTTCCCCTAATTTGCTACATGGTATCTCATATCATAACACAAGCTTTGCTTACTTTAAGACCATAAAGTTGGTGGTGTGATTGTCTGGGGGTTTTATTTTATTTATTTACCTCACAAATTCTAACTCCATATCCTTTACATCAACAGGAGGACGAATACGAGGCCCGCGTCGGGGCTCGGTTCCCGATCAAATGGACGGCCCCCGAGGCTGCCAACTACAGCAAGTTCTCCATCAAATCTGATGTCTGGTCCTTTGGCATTCTGCTCACAGAGCTGGTCACCTACGGAAGGATACCCTATCCAGGTTAGTTACTATGTTTTCGATGTAAGATGTTATGCGTGATAGTTTTATTTGTATATAGATGATGTCGCGTAAACTTCTTAGTATGAATAAAATACATAAATTGATACAGTTTAAAATAAAAACTATATGAATTTTGTTCTTAAAGTATGAACTCTTTTTCACCTGGTATTATTATTATTATCAATTGTAAATAAATGTAGTAAAAAAAAACGTTGGACACAAAAGAACGGAACAGTAGCGATCGAAATTAAATTTAAGAATATAAACGGCCTTTATATTCTTAGCTTCAATAACATACGTAGAATATACAGTAAAAGAATTAGCATGATCAGTGCTGGTATAGACTTTCATACAAATTTATTTAATTATTTTACAACAAAATATTTTGACAACCCTAGTCAACCTAATAAGCTAAAACAAGACTTGTGCCGCAGTGACCTTATGACCCTTCCCGCACCGGCTAAACTTTGTAGTATCTGTCTTAGTTACCCATCACTTTATTTTTATGTTATCGAATAGAGTTCATCAAAAGCTAACAGCTGTTTTAAGGGTTATGAAACCAACGATGCCAAGATCGATCAAACTCTCAAAATCACTCAATTCCAAAACAATTTTAATTTAAGAGTTTATAATTTTTTGAGTTTAAAAAAAAGTGAGTTGTAAAAGTATCTTTGGATGCTACTTTATACCCAACCCTAACCAAGCAATATTTTTCAAACCCAGGCATGACAAACGCAGAAGTCCTACACCAAGTGGAGCACGGCTACCGAATGCCGTGTCCACAGAACTGTCCAGCGGCCCTCTACGAGATAATGCTCGAATGTTGGCACAAAGACCCGCTCAAACGGCCCACGTTCGAGACCCTGCAGTGGAAGCTGGAGGATTTCTTCACTATGGACAACTCGGAGTATAAGGAGGCCTCGGCCTACTGAGCCAGGCCTTCCCTGCCGGCTTATCGACACGCGCACGCGCATCATGTAAGTTTACATATTCATACAGTTTTTTTAGGTCATCAGCCAAATCATTGTTTTTTTTAAATGAGCACCAAATTGTTGGGAACATCATCGAGTTCAAATATTTTCAAAGGATTAACAGAATAAAATAAAATTAAAAAACGATCTTGAGTGTTTGAGTGAATGAATTTAAGTATGTGTGGGAAACGATCGAATTGACGTTTTTTCAAGTTGACAGTACTGTAATCAATTCTGTTTCAAATTTCTGTATATATAATTTTTCATGTAGTCTGTTAAAGCAATATATAAAAATTGTACGTCCGTAACTGGCTGTCAGTGTTAAATTAAATGTAATTAACAAATATGTATAAGAGCTGTGGATATTGTAATAAATAAAATAAACATATTTTTAAATGGCATAAGATTTTGTCTTATTTGTGCTTAGTGCGGCAAAATGGCAAAGCACACAAAATACGAAAAAAGATACTTCAGAGGTGGTCCCATATAAATTTCATCGAAATGGATTGAGAATTCCAGGGAAAAAAATTGACTGAAATATGAATCTTGTAAACTTGAGATGCGTTCCATACATACTAAACTTCGCTGACTTAACATACACAACTTCAGAAAACTTCAATAATAAAAGAACTTTTCTTTGAATTCCAGACACCAAGCCTATACCATATGCCGCCCGAGCTACAGATGCTTCAGCACAGTGCATCCATGCAACAACTACAGATGCACCAACTGAGCCAAATGCAAGCTATACACCAAGCTAGTATTCAAGCTGCTCACCAAGCCAGCTTGCAAGCCGCTCACCAAGCTAGCTTACAAGCCGCTCACCAAGCCAGCTTACAAGCTGCACATCAAGCCAGCTTGCAAGCCGGGCATCAAGGCAGCTTGCAAGTGCAAGTCCACCCGGCTTTGCAAGTAGCTCACCAGGCGAGTATAAACCAACTCAAAACGCAACAATTACCCAACAGGCCGCGACAACCATGCCAACATCATACAAGAAACACCTACAGAGCTACCTAGGTATTTATACTTCTACTGGACCGCAAACGCCACCTGTAACCTCAATGCATTCCTAGTTATTATTATTAATTAATAATTATCCACCTCCTAACATTTATTGATCAAGCTTTTATAAGTCTCGAACTGTTTTGTATGCCATTTTGATTTTTCTATGCAGCTTTTTAACTTAGTGACATGTGATTGTTATATGAATGTTTTTAAAGTCCGTGTTTAAGCCTTTATAGGACTAGATCGAAGTTATTTCAATTAATAGCCAATTTTACCACGCAATTAAGCATACAGTTATATTGTAGTGTAACTTCCAATGTTAGTTTCTTATACTATCTGCGGATCGAAACCGGGCTTAAAAATCAGATCGATGGCTAAATAGATAATAAATATAGAAGAAACCTTCATCTCGAAAATATGATATCTTAACTGTATTGACATCTAATGCATAAATGAAAAATATTTTTAAATAAATGACTAATTTACGAAAGCCATCGATCCTATTTTAATTTCTCGGTTTACCTACATGACTAAACAAGGTAAAAGGGTATGTGTTAGTTTACTAAGCAACGTACAATAATTCAATACATATTAATGGATGGTTATGTCTGTGACCGTCCCTGTAATGTCTTACGCAATAATTCTAAACTTTAACTACCTAAATATATTAAGTCTAAGCGTGTGCATGTTGCCTACATTTCCCTTTCCTATAGCATTTTTTTTATCTTCAAATCGTAGTTACTACGTTGTTATCAAATTAATTATAAAATAATGAATTTTTCAGTTAAAATAATCGTAAGGAGAATTTTCATGAGTAATAATTAAAAACGTAGGCTTAATATTCTTTTATAGTAAACTAAAATCCCGCACTGCCTACAAATTTCTAAATATATGTAGCGTATCCATAGGTTTATACAACTGCAAATAGTTAGTCATCGTTTGTAGATTAATAATATCCAGATGAATAAAAATAGTTACGGTGAATGTGAAAGAAAGACATGATTGCCTCTAGACGTCAGGGAACGATTCGACATATCACCGGCTGTTCTATAAAGGAAAGTTGGCGCCCCTGTCATCACTAAATAGGAAATATAAAAAGATTATAACATGATTTGCATAGTTTGCAAGCATTTTTTTTTTGGCTTTCGAGTGTTTTCTTGTTGTGTGGAGTGTAGGTGGCGCTTGGGTGCCCAAAAGGGCGGCTCTTAAGTATTGTATGGGCTTGTATTAAGCGGGCGGAGTGCGTGCGTGCATAGATCGAAGGAAATTCAGACTCGGCAGGGATAACCCTCATGCTAAACCAAGCATGAACTCTTTTGTAAGTGATTTTAAGTTTTCGAAGAGGCGCGTAACCAATTAGGTACTTTCAAACTTCGTATACCATGTTTCGTAGAATATTGGTGATAGATGCCAAATAATCCTAATAAAGAACTGAATTTTATATACATTTTATCTGTTCTGAGGGTATTTTTAGACTAGGAACTTATTTATGTAATTTAAATGTGGTAAGCCTATCTAAAACGTTATTATAAAGTCGTTTCGCTGATTAGCAGTAACCTTTTTGTATAATGGCAGACTTTTATTCGTATATTTCTCACCAATACCGTAAATATTAATTACCATAATGTACTATTGATATTTTGTTTGTGCCAAGACTTTAGTTTTTAAATGAATGATTTTTATCATCACCTAAATTCTGTAAACAGCAAGCAAATGTTATTCGTACGAAACTTTTTAATTTTAAGCTTAGAAAAATATGTAATTGGCCTAAGTGATTATGTAATTTTTCAAGTTGCGTAGGTTTTGTATCCTATCATAGGCGTATTCGTAGCAATTTATATTTAAAATTAAATATCTGCAGCGCAAAGTATAATGTGCAATAATGTATTACCACAATACAGGTGCTTCAATGTTTTGTGTGTATGAGAATGATTTCGAAATCCTCAGAACATTTAACAGTAGTTGTGCGTATAAACTTCGAACTAAAGTAAAATTTGACCATATTTTTTAATATCATTGAGTGAAAGTTCTTATAAATAGATGTTTCATTTAAGTGTAAATAAATAATAGTTTGTTTCATGAGTGTGATATTACGATGTCCTGTAATAGATCCACCTCACCAAATCCATTCCAATTGGGTCCTTTCAATAGGTATAAATATGTTTGTCCATGTTGTTTTGAAATTAGATAGATGTTACGAAAGTTTCACAATAAAATATAAACAATTCGCACAATTGTTACACTAAAATGTTTACTATACAAAGGTGCCTGAAAGAATTTGTTCAAAATGTTTAGTCAACATATAGATAGCTCGCAATGTTTATATGTTGATGTGACGAGCCCTTTCAATGCACTGTGGATAATAAAAGCACTAAATATAGTTGATTATTTTAACAATATTTTGTAATAGTCCACCATTCTTTGTACTTTAAGCATTCTTTAATGATATTATGAAAATTGTATTGAAATAGATTAAATAAGAAAGGAAAGTTGATTGATTCGAGTGAACAGTAAGATAATGAATTCCAAGATGATAATTTATCATATATAATTTATTTAATATTAATTTCTTATTAAGTTTTAGCTGTATAAATTATGCTTTAAAGCCTCACGCTTTATAAAATTGTAAAATTAAGTTTTGCGATATCTTTCTTATATGGCCACATAAATCGTATTCATATTTTATACTTTATTTAGCAAATTTTAAGGATTATAATTTTTTTCTTATACAATGGCGCCATCACAATTATTATGAAAGATCAAGGAGAGTATAGATTAAGATAACGTGAAGGATATGAGTGTTTAGTATATTTAAATTAGAATTTATTGAATAATTGTTGCTGTGTTACATGACGTATAGGACATTTACAGTGCTGTACAGTTTGTGACGATATTATTTCGTCTTTGCTTTATAGGATCAAGTCATTTATAGTGCGACTGATGTTAATTGGTACGTTTCGACTATTGAACTATCGGTTCATATACCTCCGAGTAGTATCGATTAAACCTATCTTTATTATGTTTTTAAGTTTACTTGACCCGTCTTTCGCCATCATTATTATAATATTGATCTTAGCAGAATTTCGATCTCCTTGTTTTATTAATTAATTATAATAATGATAGTGAAAACAGGTTTTATGTATGGTTATGATAACGGATTATTATATTTCACTTATTTGTATAGATTTTTTAACACAACAATAAATATAAATGTGAAATATTATTTGTTTTATTTATTCCTGCTACCTACCGACCTGGATGGTGTTTCAAGACGTGACTACCCACTCTTAGGGAACCCTACTTGGGGACAAGTACCTTCATTAACCTCCATATAAAATCTACAATTAAAAATATAAAATACATTGCTCTGGCGATAATGTGTTCTGGCATTTTTCTATAGCTCCCCAGTATACTTTTCTGAACCAGTTTAATCAATCCACAGCATCATTTATTCTTAGATGGGATTGGGGTAAAAGTAGACACCAAAAGAAAGACAATGTTTTCGGTGATGTAACAAATAGTTTGACGACCACTTTGGCGATGGGGTAACACTGCCTCAGACGCCAGTGGTCACAGGTTCGATTCCCACAAGAAAAAAAAAAGTTGCGGGTCTGAGCGTTTATCTATATATGTATTTATATTCTAGGTTCCCCCCTAGTTCGTAACATGGTATCCCATATCACAAGCTGTGCTTAGTTTGGGGCCATGTAGTTGGTGTGATTGTCTGGGGATTTCATTATATTATTATTTGTCATACTTATAACTACATACGACTTTCGGCGGAAAAGACCTGACATTCGGATCAGTCGGTCGGGTATCAGGGCAAGAGAGAAAGCAACCGGCGAACGATTCGGGCAGTATCAAGCAATACCGCTTTCTGCGTACGTGTTGGAAACGTGTCCGTATCGACCGCGCGGCCACGGCGTTTTTCTTACATCTAACCATACCCAGATTATGTAAAAATTTGTAAAAGTCGATTCCTAAAAACATAAATTTGTAAAAGGTATAGTTAAAAAGTTATAAGGGCTTGAACGTGGCCGCGCCATTGAAACAATGCGAACCGCGCGGCCACGTAGATCTTTAAAACTAAACATTGCAGAGACCTGAAGTTTAGGTAAAACACGGATTGAATATGTAAAAAATTTGTAAAAATATAGAAAAAAATCCTGGATTTACATTTTAGAAGCTGTAAGCTTATAACACCATGGCCGCGCCATTGACCGATATAAAATTACGTTATCGTCGATATCTCGCTGGAAAAGCATAGCAGAGGTCTGAAGCTTTTTGTAAAACCTGCATTCGAATTTGTAAAAACTAGTAAAAATATAATAAAAAATCATAGGTATACATAATAGGAGCTGTAAGACCAGAAACCCATGGCCGCGCCATCGAAACGTTAGAAAAGTACTTTACCGTCGATATCTTGCTGAAAAAGCATCGCAGAAGTCTGAAGTATTTTGTAAAACCAAGATTTAAATTTGTAGAAACGATTAAAGATGCAAAAAAAACTCCTAGGGTCAAATTTAAGGAACTTTAGCACTGAATCTTTAGTACGGCTTGAATACGTCGATAGGGTGACCATGGCTTATTGATAATAGAAAACTTTCCACCCATTTAATAGAAATTATATCACAAATCCATATTTATTTCACATAGTAAATTTAATTTAATTTTAGAGCTCATCTGACCTGTTACCTGTTACCATGAAAAAGAAACAGACATAGTTACATTCGCGCTGAAGACATAACCCTCCTTTGCGTGCAGTAGTCGGGTAAATATAATTAGGAAACAGTTCATTTTAAAACTTTCCTTAACAATAAGTTTGCTATAGGTTACCACTTTATCTCAGCGACACTTTGATGTAATTTTAAAATAATAATATACTATGGTGCGTGTTTTGGTCGATGTCATAAAACTTTTGGAACAAGTAAACAAAAGCAAGACTATGTTTCTACGAATAACATTGTTTGATAATTGGCCGGCAAGCCTTTGAGTGAGCGGCATGGACTTTCAAACAAAAAACACAGATAAGGGTTGTACACCTGGTTTTTCCTGTTTCTTTTATTCCATTAGCAGGAGGGGATGTGTTAGAGATGGCATAGCTAATTTCTGAAAAAAACTGGGGGGAGAGGGATATTCTACAAATAATATCTCTGTATTGTTTATGCGGAATGGTAATTTAGTAAATTCTATCAATAAAAGTACGATAATTAGTAACACATGTGCTTTTGACTCAGTTTTTTTTGTTAGCATTTGCATACAAACAAAACTTTCACATTGAACAAACACGCGCAAGCAAATTAATATGTGACTTTATAAAAACATTAACATAGTCTTCAAATGTAAATAGTGCTTACAAACTACGGGAGGAAATAGTAGCTAAATATTATAAAAGCGAAAACAATAGTTATAGATGCGACAGTAACATGGCTTTTATTTTCGAACATATATTATTAGATGACCTATATAGTACCGGTGTAGTAAATGAATATTTAACCGAAACTTGCGCAAACCGGTCAAAAAGAACCATTGTATTTTTATCAATTAATTTAGAAATAATAAATCTATTCGGAATCGGAGGACTGGAAGATGCAGTCATTATCGATGACGATTCAAATTTAAAGAAATGTTTGATTTGTAACAACGAAACCAAGAGGTATATATACGAATTAAATAATATTATTTTATTTGATCTTAATGGCATAAATAAAATCAAACTCGAAGAAATACCCTATTTTATCAAAATAAAACAAAAAAAATATAAACTGACTAGCTGCTGCCCGCGACGTCATCTGCGTGAACGCTATGCAGCACCAAACGCACCTACGATTATAACACTGCTAGCGTGATAATATGTAGCCTATATGTTGACCCGACTTCTTAACTATCTTCATGCCAAATTTGAAGTAAATCCATGCAGTACTTTTTGAGTTTATCCCGGAAAGACAAACAGACAAACAGACAAAAATTCTAAAAACTATATTTTTTGTTTCTGTTTCGATTGTAGATCATACCCCAAGTATTCTTTTAAAAAAATATTCAATGTACAGTTTTGACTTTCCTACCATTTTATTATATGTATAGATAGGTGCTGTAGAATATGTTCCCCCGGTTGTAGGACTCATTGGGCATTATAAGTGTCATTGCTTATTAAATACCTCTGAAATGATTTGTTACGACGATAATAAATTCGAACACACGCAAGTTCATGTCATTTCTGTCATCAACAAACCATGGTCACCCTATCGACGTATTCAAGCCGTACTAAAGATTCAGTGCTAAAGTTCCTTAAATATGACCCTATACTAGACGCAAAGACTCGTGGCAGACGAGGCCATAAAACGTGTGAATGCGACAGCGCACATCATTATCTCGCTCGCACTTACACTGTTTATGGGTGACGTCACAACGATGTAGGGATGCGCGTCGTTTGGTTTCGACTGTATGTCGATGGTATTAGGTTTTAAGTGAGGCATATTTAATGTAAACAAAATATAGCTATTTTTTTAAGTTTATTCATGTAAAAAAAAACTAACTTAATTACAAACTTATATATAGGTAAATTAAATAGAAATTAAACAAATTAACAAACAAAATTAACAATAATTAAGACTAAAATAATTAATTAACATTATGCATCATCGTCATCAGTATCACTGTCGTCATCGCCGACATGTATTATTAAGGGTTCGCATAAATGCGCCTTCTTCAAGTCTTCTTCTTGCAGAGTTTCTGCGTGACGAACACATTTTTGCCAATTTTCTATAGTCACGTTTTCGATAGCTTCATTTGTCAATTTTTCCACATCCGCTATTTTAAAGGTGTTATTTTTTGCTGCAACTTCTCCTTTCACCTGCGCCCATACTAACTCTATAGGATTGTATTGGCAATGATACGGTGGTAAGCGGATAACTTCATGACCGTATTCGTTTGCCAACTGGTCCAAATGATAACATTTTTCTCCGCGATTTTCTTTCACCTTTTGGAGAAGTTCAACCTTGAAAGCTGAAGCTGCAAAGGATATCCCGTGCTGGTGAAGCCAATCTTGAATTTCGGCTTTTGTAGAGGCAGTTGTCGGAACCCTGTTTATTTGTTTAGAGTGGTAACTGGCGTTGTCCATTATTAACACTGAAGGCTCCTCGAGGCTTTGAAGTAGTCGAGTAAACCAATCGGTGAAACCCTCGGCTTCCATCTCAGTGTGATAATCTTCATTTTTGCTTTTGACAGCACGAAACACCCATTTAGCACCTGGCATAAACCCATATTTAGCGCATCCTGCGTGACAAACAATAAGTCTGCTACCTCTTCCTATGGGCTTTTGTAAGCCGCCTTCATTATTTTCGTCAACCCATACGCGCTTTCTAGAATGATTTTGGTTTACCCAGGTTTCATCTATATAAATTCTTGGACGAGAATCTCTGCTTTTTCTTAACTCATCTAGTTTTCTAAGAAATTGCATTCTGGCTGCCACAATATCACTTCGTTCCATGAGTTGTTTTCTTCCATCTGGCGCACTTTTAAATCGGTACCCAAGGTCATGTATAATTGTTCTCATGGAAGACACACTGCACTTGAATCCATCTATTCTCTCCCTTGCGGTGGTCAAAACCTTTTTTGTAGAAGGATATTCGCCTTTGTCATAAAACGAAGACACAATCTGCTTGATAACACTTTTATCGAACTCGTCCAATTCCGTCACTGGTCGTGGTTGATGGACTTGTTCCCGGGGAGAACTTATTTCGCCAGCAGTACTCTCCTTCTTTATTCTATCGACAGTTCTCAAACTAATTCCACACATCATTGCAGTTAAATCACGGGGCTTGTTGAAATTGAGTTGGTTTAACTTAACGGGATCATTTTTTAACTCTGTTAGAAAAATCAGAACATTGTTTATTATAACACGACTTTGATGTTCAATATTCCCTTTAATACTGGATATGTTATTTGTAACAAACGACTCCATCTCGAAAGAAATTATCAGTTGAAATGATTGTAAGTATCAGCGACTTGCTGTTATATACAAAAAAATACGCTCCATTAAAAGGGTAACCTATTAATTAAGGGTAACCTATTAATTTTATAAAAAAAATAACTATAATGGAAGGTAGTTAGCAATAATGGTAGTTAGCAATAATTGCTAACTACCTTCCATTAAAGTATTTTTTTTTATAATTACGAATTTATTGCTAACTACTTTCTAAAGATAATATTCAAGAATATAACAATCATTAGTTAATTATTATTAAAATATGGTGATTTATTTGTTCGCGTGTGTGCAGCGATGACTCACCCGGTTTGAAATTTATCGACATTTCTGCAAGTCTGCGTGTGCGCATCTCTATAACAAAAGTGATTTATGGCCTCGTCTGCCACGAGTCTTTGCGTCTAGTATAGGAGTTTTTTGTGCATCTTTAATCGTTTCTACAAATTTAAATCTTGGTTTTACAAAATACTTCAGACTTCTGCGATGCTTTTTCAGCAAGATATCGACGGTAAAGTACTTTTCTAACGTTTCGATGGCGCGGCCATGGGTTTTTGGTCTTACAGCTCCTATTATGTATACCTATGATTTTTTATTATATTTTTACTAGTTTTTACAAATTCGAATGCAGATTTTACAAAAAGCTTCAGACCTCTGCTATGCTTTTCAAGCGAGATATCGACGATAACGTAATTTTATATCGGTCAATGGCGCGGCCATGGTGTTATAAGCTTACAGCTTCTAAAATGTAAATCCAGGATTTTTTTCTATATTTTTACAAATTTTTTACATATTCAATCCGTGTTTTACCTAAACTTCAGGTCTCTGCAATGTTTAGTTTTAAAGATCTACGTGGCCGCGCGGTTCGCATTGTTTCAATGGCGCGGCCACGTTCAAGCCCTTATAACTTTTTAACTATACCTTTTACAAATTTATGTTTTTAGGAATCGACTTTTACAAATTTTTACATAATCTGGGTATGGTTAGATGTAAGAAAAAACGCCGTGGCCGCGCGGTCGATACGGACACGTTGGAAACGAACCACCACCGAATCCCAGCCTTTCGAGGTGTCTGATCAGTGTGGCTGGGGTCAAACCGTTTGCGGATATTGCAACCGGGATGATTTTGGTGGACATAACTTCCCACATTGCGGTCACCTTGTGTGCAAGGTCCAAGTACTTGCGTTGCTTTTCGGTCTCGGCCTTCACGAGGTTCGCCGAGCGGAATAATTATGTCCACCAAAAACACCTTGGACAACGATCGGTCCATTAACGTGTCCGTATCGACCGCGCGGCCACGGCGTTTTTTCTTACATCTAACCATGCCAAGATTATGTAAAAATTAGTAAAAGTCGATTCCTAAAAACATAAATTTGTAAAAGGTATAGTTAAAAAGTTATAAGGGTTTGAACGTGGCCGCGCCATTGAAACAATGCGAACCGCGCGGCCACGTAGATCTTTAAAACTAAACATTGCAGAGACCTGAAGTTTAGGTGAAACACGGATTGAACATGTTAAAATATAGAAAAAAATCCTGGATTTACATTTTAGAAGCTGTAAAATTATAACACCATGGCCGCGCCATTGACCGGTATAAAATTACGTTATCGTTGATATCTCGCTGGAAAAGCATAGCAGAGGTCAGAAGTTTTTTGTAAAACCTGGATTCGAATTTGTAAAAACTAGTAAAAATATAATAAAAAAATCATAGGTACAGGTACATAATAGGAGCTGTAAGACCAAAAACCCGTGGCCGCGCCATCGAAACGTTTGAAAAGTACTTTACTGTCGATATCTTGCTGAAAAAGCATCGCAGAAGTCTGAAGTATTTTGTAAAACCAAGATTTAAATTTGTAAAACGATTAAAGATGCACAAGAAACTCCTAGGGTCATATTTAAGGAACTGTAGCACTGAATCTTTAGTACGGCTTGAATACTTTTGCGATATAAACAAATATCACGTTAAGTCTAGTGTTTTTCATATATGTATAAATCGATTTTTGTTAAACATAAATAGAAATTAGATGAAAAGGAGAAAAAAGAAGACTTACAAAGAAAATTAGCAATACTAAGAAATAATAATTGACCTTACATAGTTTGTTTTATTTGTTTTTGTCATAGTATTTAAATGGCCCTATTCTGAAGTAACATACTGAATACACAGCAAAATACTAAAAGAACGGCGTTAGTATTTTTCTGTGTATTTAGTATATTTTGAGGATTATTCAATATTTTACATAAGAAACCAATTTGAATTTTCCCGCTCGCATTGTTTCTATTGAAAGGCCGCAACGGAGCTAATGTTGTGTATGAATAAAGCTGTGTTTGCTTTTTTTGCTGCACTTTTCTTACGCTGCTAGGGTTGCTTCACTAGGCAGCAACCCTAACAGCGTAAGAAAAGATAAGAGGCATGCGATAGAAAGAGACAAAATTTCTAGGTATATAAATTTGCAGGTACGTAATGCTGTGCGAGCTGAATTCCACCGTATCGCGTCGTAGCAAGACTCGAATTTATTTAGATCTTCTTGCCGAGTAATTCTTCTGTACCACCGGTACTATTACTTATTCTGTGCTCTAAGATACTATAAATTGTTTATAATTTCAAAATAAAACAACAAACATACGAAAACAATTCAGTGTATTAATGAATTTAACTTATAACATATATTTTTTATCGTTTCCTTATTATCTGCATTAACTAAGTGTTTTCCTATTTTACTTAACATATGAGTATCACTTTTCAGTCTTGCTATTATGGACTCGAATTCTTCTCTTTGTAGTTTCAATTTCTTGCTATCAGGCTCCGATTCCTCAATATCAAACAAAGAATCAACATCGGCAAAATCAAAATTACTACTACATTTTTTTCCTAACATTACATCTTTAGAATTTATTTCCTTGTGGCCAACTGAAACACATTTATGTTGAAATTGATTGTCATCCACTAAAACCAAAGATTCTTTTAAATCCATATATTTTTTTCTACTTAAATCATCTACTTTGGCCCATTCCTCAAATAACTCTGTATCTTCGTTAGCTAAGTTCAATATCAAACATTCTTCTTTTCTTTCTTTTAGTTTGTAATATAAAGCTTTGCTTGTAACTTCACTTCGTAATAGGCCTGATATAATTGTCCGTATTTGATCACTTATGTTAGTACCATCTTGTACACCATGCCGTAAAATATCAATAATTATATTGATGCATAATAGTGATAGTTCTATGTTTCCAGTGTCTATTATGTTGGATATCACATGTAGCACCTGAAAATGAATGTACACATTAAATAAAGTATGTTTACAGTGTCATAAAATTTCCTCAATTCGAACACATATTAATATTGTAAGTGTTCATGAATATCTAATGAAATACTAGCGAAACAGCGTCACGTGAATACGCGAGTTACGTAGCGTTTGCCCTTATAGTCAAGTAACAAGTAACAATTCATAGTTAGTAATAATAGAATAACTATCTAATATATAATTTTTTTTGCATTTAATAATGCTCAATTATTCTTAAATAACTGAAAAAAGTAAGTATGCTAAATGAAATCATCACCCGACTAGGACACGAACCTGGGACCTCTCGTTTGCCGGACGAGTGCTCTTCTACTGAGCTACCGGGGTCTGACGACAAGCCACGAAATTACTTAGCATACTTTTCGTTTTTTACTTTATATTGCTAACGTAGCTCCATCTAATGGATAGCTTCGCAGCTAAACGACCCGAGACTATTTCATTTCAGAAATTGTGAATCTCAGTTAAAGTGAAGCATTGCAATGTTAATGAAGCATTTACACTTTTTTCAGTTATTTATCTAATATATTTCAAATAAACCCATGTTTGACCTCATTGTCACCTGACGGTAAGTGAAAATGAGGTTGAACATGACACACGGGAACAGACTCTTCATAAAATGTTGCCAGGACACATGACCGCTGAAGCGCCGACATTTGGCAGCAGAAACTCTAACGCCTTTGAATATACAATAATTAACTAGAAATAAACTACGCATCAATGTATAGTTTCAATAAATGCATTTTATTATCTTGTACCTACTTATACTTAATGAAAATTCTTGAGTTTCAAGTTACTTAACATTCAATATAACATTGATAACTTACTTGTATTAAGTGATTATCATTGCTAAAAATATTCTTGTTTTGTCTAGTAAAGTAAATCAATGCTCCAACTAAATTAAAATACCACATCTGTCCTCTGTCTATATATTGGCTAAGATTAATAAAATTGTTTGTTGGGCACGCTTTTAACCAACTATTTACTAAAAGGTCTTGAATGTTAGGACCAAAATCGCTGGAACAAGATGATGCTAGTTTTATTGTGTCAACCTGGAAGTAAAAACATATCAGATTAATATGCAATGCAGAAGGAAAGACAAGAGGATAAGCCGCTTCGTACCGCCCTTGAATACCTAAGTAGTAGCCATAAATGGCGATTAATCAGATTGAAACTCGCACCACTTCACCAGTGGGCAATCGTACCCAGGAGTCAATACAGTCAACTAAACCACCATACCTACATAGTTGTCCACGGTAAGCAAATAGTCCTTATGCAGGGGCGACAGGACCGATCCGACATAGTCTATCTTTCTATACGCCTGGTCATATTTGAAAAAAAAAAAACTATTATATAGATATTGTAGCTATTATATTATAGACGTCTTCAATAAGTTGCCAAATAGATTTAACCCTTTAATGCCAAGTCGGATTAATCTTATAAACATTTTCGTGACCATTTTGTCAAGATCGTATATTTACATCGAAAGACCACTACTCGTTTAGTATGCTTCTTTTATTTAACAACGTTGTATTATATTAAAAAAATGTTTATGTTTGGTATAAGTAGCGGAACATTACTCTAGCGCTGAGGTAAAGTAGAGGGGAAGGCGCAGAAGTCACAAATAGGTCTCACGGGGACTACAGGGACGAGGCGCTACAGGTACTGATGCGCAGATATCTCCTTGATCATTTACAATTGATTACACTTTAATGTGTTAATAAGAAGTCCTAAAAATTATGTCTGAGGTTAAACAAATTACTGATATTATTCTTTAAAAAATTGTGAATGTACAGTCTGCAACAGAATTATGTATACCACCCAATCTCCCGCACACAAACAATATGCATGCATCGACATCGTACGAATGGTCTAAAATGCCCTAAGTGCATTACTCTTGATAGACCTTACAAGTTTGACTGTTTCAAACGAATTGTCAGCAAAGCGGATCATGATACAATTGGTTCGATAGTACAAATTTTCTTATATTAACATTGTAATGTAAACACAATTCTAGAAAATAGACATTTGAATTTTCTATTTTCTCACTTTGTTTGTGACTATCAGAACGATGCATTACGACTTCTATGACGTGATTGTTTTTTAACTGAGATGGACGTGACGTTACAACAGTTGCAAATAAGATAAAATAACTTACCAACACACAAAAATCTTCGACGCTCATCGTATCGACGGACAATAACATTTCCAATTTACTTTTTAACTTCAAACCAACAGTTTTCTCCGCTTTTCTCCGAACAACATCAGGCATGTTGTGTATCTTTAGAACATTCCAGATACTACTATTTCTATCGTCACACACGTTAAACTTATGAACAATTATAAGTCTTTCTTCATGTCCAATACTTTTAAAGAGATTAGTAATTGTGTGTCGTAAGTGCGTTTCTTGAGGGGAATGTTGGAAAAGTTTGTGCTGTTCCAGTTTCTGGTAAATTCTACAAAGTGTGCACACTTGTTCAGATATCAGTAGATGGTTGGATTTTCTGTGAATTTAGAGATTGAGCCTGTTTTATTAAAGACCAAAAGAAATCACTTTAAGGGATCGATCCTATAATCAATATACAACGTTACTTTTTGTTTACGCTAAACCTACTGTACCTTTTAGGAACATTATAATAACATGAGGTAATTACAAAGCCTGACCGTCTATAGCTTTACCGGCCCTAGATAAGCATCTCAAAAAGGCGACTAATCAGAGTGACCATCGCGGTAGCAGCGCCTCAGGGTCGGTCTAACTAGCGACCACCCCTCAATAAAGTACATACATACATAACATCACGCCTGTATCCCTTATGGGGTCAGCAGAACATCAGAGTTTATAAGACCATCTGATGTCACGTTTGACAAATTTGGAGGCATTATAATGGTGGAGAGAGACTATTGCAGTGACAGGGAGTAAGCCTCTCGCCCCCAACAAAACCTCCAATTATACGTCTGCCCCTTAACTGACTTTTACAACACGGGAAGACAAGCAGCTGAAACATTCTATGTTTTTCCTTTGCTCCCAAGTCCAGCATGAAAGAAATAAAGTCTACCAGGAAGAAATACGTGATGTATTCCGGCAATAATTTATGAAGAGCCAGTTCAGAGAGAAAAGGTTTACAACCGATAAAAAAAATATTTTACCTTGCCAATGCAACCCACAAATTAGAAGCGAATATAGCACTCATACACTCCGTGCCGAGGGTCGCTTCAAACAGCTTTCTTTCCAAGTGACAATATTGATTTGCATCAAATGTCACAGCTAAATCCACGACGTGAATAAACAAAAATTCTAACAATCCGAAACTTTGCGCTTTGTCATCTTCAAAATTTATCCGTAGGTCTAAATTGCACCAAACTTGACCTGTGAAAATACATTCTTATTACTTTTATACAGGGCGTCCAAAAAAGTATTTTGGAGAAAAATAGTCTTCCCCATTCGACTACAAAAAACCGTTTTTTATTTGGACTTATAGTTTTTCCTTTCACCTTTCACCTTTCCAGATAACTCGCGCGCCTTACGATCTGCTGGGAGATATTTACAAAATAGATCAAAATAAACTAAGTCATCTAGGTAGGTACTTAGTTGCACGCACTCGTACAAGTTTTTTTCGTTCCTACATTGTGCAAGTTTTAAATAATCTAAAGCCAGGTCCCTTGTCATTTATCTACAAACTCAAATTCACAATAATTTTTCCAAGTAGAGTTATGTATTACCCATAATACAACATAATATCATAAACTGGTAAGTAAGTTCTTATTCAATTTCCTGGAATTATATGATTTAATACAAATAGATACAGTACAAATTGGCCATAACATGACAAAAATACAAACACAAGACAGCTGACGACCACTTTGGCGATGGGGTAGCACTGTCTGCATCAGACGCCAATGGTTGCAGGTTCGATTCCCGCTAGGAACCAAAAAAAATATGTCCCGGGTCTGGTCGTTTATCTATATTTATCGGCACAACGTTGAACATACAAATATAGGGGTTAGGTGGGGTTGTTTCTTTAACAAACCAGCTCGAAAGGTTATGCCTAGGACACAAGTTTATTTTTTAATTATTTATTTTTAAACATTTTTGGATTGTTTCGTTTCCGTACTTTTTAAACAGTTTTTTTTTTATTCTTTATTAAAATTTGAGTGATTAGCAGGTACTTTTAAATTTGAATAATACTCATTGTACATTGCTAGAAATAAAGTTATGGACCCTCAAACATAAAAAAGGATTAAAAATTTTGAGGCTCAACTTCGCGTTGCATTTAAAAAAAATCAAAATAAGAAAAAAATCTTATCCTTTTGTAATTAATTACATTAGTTTTTTTTTATAATTGAATAATCCAGCATTTGACTTCAATCTCACCTGATGGTCAGTGAAGATGGGATCCAAGATGCATATAGGCTAGGAAAGAACTGGCTAGAGTAATTAATTACTCACATTTTACAACACTCTTATACAGGGGTGGTGGTTAGGCTATTCTAAGCCGGCCCTACACGGGCAGCATTACCGTGCCCAACATTAGGCAATGAGAATCTTAAATGTTTAAATGCGAGCTTTAGATAAAATTGTCTCTTAGAGTTCATTAATCTTATTAAATTATCTGCTCACTTGTCAAAATGGCGACATTCAAAAAATTTACCCGTTGATTTATAAGAAAATCGTAATTTTGACAAATAAATTCAATAATGAAAGATATACATTTTGGAATGTGAAAATTATAGGTGAAATGTGATCTCATGATGTTTCTTTGTAGTTTCAGCAGCATTTTAACAGGTAGGAATAGGGTAGCCAATTTTTTTTTCTAGAAATAAAGTATATTTGAGTCTGAAAAAAATATCAAACAGTATTTTGGAAAAATAAACAGTATTCAATTTATTTAACATTCTAAACACATTTTTTTAGAGTTTCTAGTACAAATTATTAATTTAAGTCTAGCATATAAAGTGTTTAGCTACTTATACTGAAAACAGTATTTATTTTTCTTCAACAGTAAACAGTATAATGAAGTGAAAAACAGTATAGGGTTGCCCCTAGGTAGGAACAGCATAAGACGGCATTTTAAATTAAAATACTCGTAAACAATACCATGACGGTTGCCAAAGAGTGACTCATCGTCGAAGCGTCAACACACTCAAGATTTGAGTATGTTTTGTTGCTTCAGTTTCTAGCGCGTTGCCGGATTCTGATTCATTTGTATTCTGAGGGCGTAGTTATGCTCACGCGTCACAATTACTACTCGTATATACGTAATAATAATTACGTAAAACAATTGCTTACCGATTCAGTGAAATGGAGTATTTAGAAATGATTCGTGTATACTGCGACGAAGCCAATGAAAATATGAACGAAACAGTGCGATTTTACCGCGAGTTTAGTGTTCCTTATTTAAGAAGTTGTGGGATCGAAAATGTGCGAGTGCAACATTGAACTATTGAGTTGATTTAATTAATTACTGTAAAAAAGGTTGATTCCAATTTTAACTACGCCAGAATTACTTTGGTATTGTGAAAACTATATCAAGGTCCGGTTTCATTCTGACGGTCTTAAGCCCGTACAAAGTAGAAAGGAAAATTGGAATCGAGATGAACGTGTAAGTTGAATTCAAGTAAATACCTACCTAGATGAGTTATTTTATATATTATGTAAATATCTCCCACCTGACCGTAAGGCGCGCGCGTTATCTGGATAGGTGAAAAGTCGCGTGTGCGCGTGCGCGCTTCCCTAGAAATGATTAAAGATTTTTTTACGGAATAACAATAAGTTCAAATTAAAAACGGTTTTTTGTATTTTTCGTATACAGGGTGACTGGTGACAAATTTTAGATATTGGAGGAGAGCACTCTGTACTCGATTCTGTACATAATTATGTACCTAATAAAAGTACATGCTTAATTTTTTACCAGAAAAAAAAAATTATACGCTGTCGCATGTGGACGGACCGCGGCGCTGCTGTAGGCATTTATTTCAACGATACGGCCGAGTTGAAATTCTGTATATACCTGTACCGTGCTTTCGCTTTAGTTTAGTAAATAATCAATATTTATTTATTATTTAATTTTTTCACTTCGTGTAAGATCTCAAACTATCACGCCCTCGAATTTCGAAAGTGGCCCACTAGTCACCCTGTATAAAAACTAAGAAGTCCCATTGCTTAAATAATTGGTATTTTGCATTTGTTCACATTGAGTAACTAACAATTATTGTCACTGTGACACTTGAGTAACTAAACACTTACTTGAGGACACACAGTGGAAGATCTTATCAAAAAGAGCTATCTTCTTTGCTTCCAACAACACCATATTATTTTGCTTCAAAGCTCTTGTAGCGGATAGTAATAAAAGAACATAGCCTAAATTCAGGTCTTCTTTTTGTATTCCCGTTGTACTGTAATTTAGAAGACCCTGAAAATATAATAACTATTAGGACTTACAGTTTTATAATTATTTCTACGAAATCTTTTCTATTGAAATGTTTTGCAAATATTACATTATGTAATATTTGGTGACAATAACCATGATAACGCTATTTTTTGTTTATACGAAACCTGAAAACGGTTTCTTCAAAATCGGTAACAGAATCGATTGCAATAGTTTATTTGAAATATATCATAACTAACATGTTTGTAAAAGTGTAATTCAAATGTGACTTTTTTATACTAATCTAATCTTCCTTGTATGACAAAATCTATCTCTTACTTCTGGTGCCACTGAAAATCAGCGTCATAGCATCCTTGCGATGCCATGGCTACAAAGCTGAGTGGTTACCAATTGGTGGCATAGATCGGTAAATCTGTCTTTTTTATTCTGTAATTTAATCTGTAATTTTTTATATGTTCTATGTTCCAATAAATATATTCTATTCTATTCTATATACAATATTATATTTAAACTCAATAATCTCATCAGCAGCGGTGCGAGCACAGAACTTTGTCGACTCGTATGTTTACGAATGTTCGTATAGTATGGAGTCGGTTGCAAGTTTTTCGTAACATTGTAATTTTTTATATTACAGTTATTTAAGAGTACAACATGTTTACGAACATTCAAAGAAGACACTCATTTATTTAAGCGGGCCATGCGGCAATTGATAGATTTCAATTATTGCGTACAAACCGTCTCCATACTATAACATTCGTTAACATACGAGTCGATAAAGTTCTGCGCTCGCAATGCAGAATCTTAAACTTTCATTTTAATAATTCTTTCAACGTAAATACTTGATCCGTGTATTTCGCATAAACTAACACTATTGTTGCATGTATAGTGATTTTTCAAAGCGTTTTAGTGACCCCCGAGAATAAACCTTGAGCTGACTGATGCTAACCAGATCAAAATCTGTTGAACAATTCTGGAGATTACCCCGAGCTGCAAGACTTTCACTTTTTACCCGACGAGGGTGAAGCAAAAAGGAGGGTTATGATTTCAACCTGTATCTATGTAAGGATGTATGGTATGGTATGGATGTTTATCTGTTCCCTCATAACTTCTAAACTAGTAATTACAATTGAACAAATGACAAAATCGTTGTCCCTGACCAGTATAGTCCTAGTACTTTTAAGCGTCGAGTGAATAGGTTTCTCGTGGATTGACGTGTACCTTAGTCTTCACTTAACATCAGGTGGCATGGAAGACAAACGTCCATACAACAACATCCATAATTTATAAAAAAAGCCTCTTGATTGTGCGCTGGTTAAGGCTACATGTAACGTTAAATTAATTATAGCGCCCTCTAGGGGACTTAAGAAAGAACAAAAAAAAATCTTGACGGCTTCGTGTGGAGTATCGAATGAAAGAGCTTTATTAGCAGTTAAAATATGTAAAAACTATTATTCCAAAGTAAGTTAAATAAAAAAAAGTTTACTTAAATCCGACTACTAAAAACACGTTCTAAGGAGCAAAACAAGAAAATAGTCTTAGCTGAAATATATACAATAAGATATTATTTAATGAATTTACGGGATTTTTACCACGATTTTTGATTTTATTTTCGGATCAAAAATTTTGGATCATGGAAATATCGGACGTGCGAAAATAAAATCAAAAATCGTGGTAAGAATCCCGTAAATTCATTAAATCATAATGAAACTAACTGCGATAGTTTAAAACAATTATTACTATATGATAGCCTATCGTATGCCACTTAGTGTAGCAAGATTGATTCATTATAATAATAAAATAAAATCAAAGTGGCATAGTGCAATCCTTTTAACATATCTCTATCATTATGACGTACCTATACAAAATTTAGAGCGTATTTTTAGTAGTCGAGTTTAAGTTTTTAAACATTATTTTTTCTATCTGTAGAAAACTTACATCAACAAATTCGTGATCCAGAACTAGCTCTTTGACAAGTAGTTCTGCTGGTTTGGTGACGTGAGAGCTGAATAGAGTTAATAAGGTTTGCAGCTTATTTGTCAGTTGCAGGTACGCGGGATCGTGTCTGAAAAGTTTTATGAATTATCATATTTATACGGCCCCGAAAAATCTAAGAAAAGATGAACCACTATAAAGAATAGAATATGTCCATGTTTCTTTAATGGAATTCAAATATTACCTATCATGGAGCGAAAAACTTACGGGAAAAGGACCGTTTAAAACCTATAATCTGATCTATATTATGTCAATTTTGTAAAAAAAAATGTCCATTGTGCAATAAAGTCGAATTTACTGGACACATTTTTCTTTTAATGCCCCTCCCCCCATTTCAATTGTGACCCCCTTCAATATTTCAGCCTGCGACCGCGCCTGCCACAGCCGGCAAGAGGACACTAGATTCACGTGATGTTAAGTAGTTACAAGGCGCCCATGGGACATCATTCTTATTACCATAATTAATGAAAGATGGTAAGATTAATAATGCGTTTGAAAAAATTAGGAGGTATTATAATAGTGTAGAGACTATTGCAGTGACAGGGGGTCAGCCTATCGCCCACAAAAACGTCAATAAAACCTTTGTCACTTGACTGGCTTTTACAGTATGCCTGGGGAGAGAAGCAGCTGGTACATTCTATCTTTTTCTTTCGCTCCCAGTCCAGCATGGAAGCAAACACTATAATAAGATGATGTTAATATCAAAAACTCATATCTACTAACTTCATGTGGTTGAAAGACTTTTAAGATTACCTTGCCATACTCTATCCATCATATTAACTATTTTTTATTTATTTATTTATTACATCAAAACACTTATAGATCTGCTACTATATCAGCGCTTTAGAGGTCTCATATAGGCACGTTGATCGTGCCACAGAATCTGATTGAATTCTTTTTTATCGATTTAGCCTCTATGGCTTTAGGAAGGAGTTAGGCCTTAATAAAACATTCTAGAACATATCACCGCCAGAACGGTGGTATTTGTCGACTGACTTTACATGAATAGCGGTAGCTAGCCAGACGAACCCTGACCTTGAAGAGTTCATTCCACCAAACTGGGTCATCGATTAGGTCAGGTTTTTAGGCCCGCTTATACTAGACCGCTTTATACGGTTATACAGGGTTCGGCACAACGTTAGACATACGTAAATGGGGGTAGATGGGGTGGTCTATAAACTAACCAGCACAAAAGATTTTGCCTAGGACTAAAGTTTTTTTTTTATCAACATTTTTCATATTTTTGGATTGTTTCGCTTATGAAATTTTTTACCCCGTCTAAAATCTTTTTTTCAATGGCAGTTCATTTTTTTTTCTTTATTACAATTAAGGTGATTGGTAGGTCCTTTTAAAATTAAAATATGCGCATTGTACGTTGCTAGAAATAAAGTTATGGCCCCTCAAACATAATTTTTAAACTCAACCTCTCCTTGCATCTAAAAATAAATAAGAGTGATAGATGACTTCAGAACTGCTAAAAACATCTCTGAAGTGTGAGCTTCTACCGATATGTAGGTAGTTTCTTTAGATAACTTTTCGTAAGTAAAGTTATTCGATCTTTTCTACCAAGGCGGATCATTTCGATGAAAATCTACTTATGAGCAAAGTTAAATGTTAAAGAAAAAAAAATTTACCTGCCGTTGAAAAAAAAATTTTAGTCGGTTTTAAAAAGTTCATAAGCGATACAATCGAAAAATATGAAAAAAAAATAATAAAAAAAAACTTGAGTCTTTTTTTTTGTGCTGGTTAGTTAAAAGACCACCCCAACTACCCCCTATTTACGTATGTTCAACGTTGTGCCGAACACCCTTTATTTAAAGCAAATAAAATAGATCAAAATACATACAAATAAACGTAGCATAGAGTTTTAACGATGTCACTATAATTCTTTGCATTTCCTTGCTTCAGCAATTTGCTTACTCTCAATAGCAGTTTGACTGCAAAGAACACCATTTTCAAGGATCTTACTGTAGCTTTTTCATCCTGGCTGTCCTGTAAAAAGCAATACAATTTTATGAAAGAAAAAATGTATTTATTTGCAGAATATGGTAATTATAAAGATCTTTAACTATTCAGGTGCTTGCTACATATTTAACTGTACATAGGTATGCAAATTTTTAATAAGTAGCGTAACATACTGCTTGAGCGCGCCTTATATTGAGAAATAAAGACGGCTATGGCGCGAACTAACAGTACCTATGTCATGGTTTTAATTTTAACGTTTGATTTGAATATTTTCGTTCTGACAGAGACGCTTTAGTTTTGTTAGAACATTCTCAGCCTTTCCTTCAGAAAGGGCTGTTATTTGTTTATTTCGGAGGAAAAGTCTTCGATTTTATATTCCGCGAATCGTATCGCTCCACCATATTTAAATAATAAGTTTGTGTCCCCAGTGTTAATATTTGTATTAGTGTGCAAAGTAAAGTGTTTCCCTAATAAAATAAATAACAGTGAAATAATAAAAGTCTTTAACTACTTACGATCCCACGTTATTACAATTCATTGAGTGCTAATAGTAATTATAAAATATTTATTAGTCCGTAAAATTAATATTTCAGTCATTTAATACATTGCTTCATAAAATAATGTCAAAATAATAATACAAAAAATCTTAACTATGGTACTTATTTATAATTGCATTGATAGTAAAATTTATGATAAGCTTATTTAAATGTTATGATAAAAATTCTTTGACACTGTAATAAGATTTTTCAAGTAAGTAAATAAACAAACGGTTCTTATTAAAATTGCGTTTTATTATACAGGATGACTGGTGGGTCATTTTCGAAATTCAAGGACGTGATAGTTTGAGATTATACCTACATAAAGAGAAAAAATAAAATAAAAAATAAATATGAATTATTTACTGAGTAAACTTGTACCGAAAGATAAGGAATTCATCACGCAACAATGGTTACATCAGCGTAATACAATAGATACATAGCGGGTGGTGGTGTGCGTGTGGCGGGAACACTACTGTGTGCGTGTTGACTGAGGCGGTGCTTCGGGAAAAGTGTAGTAATGTCTCTTTATTTATTAATTAAAATAGGAATTCTTGTGACTTTTATTACATAATTATGATGAGAATCGAATGTAGAGTGCTCTCCTTCAGTATCTTAAACTTGTCATCAGTCACCCTGTATATGTGACTAAACTCGTGTTTAATAATAATAATAAAATCAGTTTATTTGCTCACAAAAAAAGGGACTTAGAACTAATACAATATAAAATAATAAATTGAATGATAGTGCGAGCAAAAAGGCTTTGGCTCAGCTTGATGTTGATGCTGGAACAAGTTCAGCAACAACGCTGTTTATTCTGCCAAATCCTATGCGTTGAATAGCTACGCTTCGCTTCTATTTATTATACAAAATAGACCATCTTTTTAATTGAGGATACATCAATAATAAAATAATGAAAAACAAAAAACAAAAAATCTTAAACATAACTAACTACATAAATAAGGTTTAAAAATTAATAAATTGGTTCTTATATGAATTACATTCTTCAGATATCATGCAACTTTGGGAGGTAATGCGTTTTTTGCTGAGACAATAAATGGTGCTTAATTTTACTTTTAAATATGTTGACACTATTGACATCTCGCAGTGGAGGAGGAATATTGTTCCAGCACTTGGTTGCATGATATCTGAAGCTACCACGGAACGCCATAGTTTTATGCTTTGGAACCAGTAACTCGCTGACACACTTTCTGATTCCATAGCGTCTATTATATGATCTCCAAGACAACTTGTCGAATAAATAAGGAGGCATTTTATATTTTACAATTCCGAAAAGCATTGAGGCATAGAAAAGACGCTGTTTATTTCTCATATTTAGTAAACTGTTCTCATTGAGATAGGGTGTAACGTGAGTTCTTGGAGGGATTTGAAAGCAGAATCGTGCGCACGCATTCTGTACTCGTTGAACAAGACACTGGGTCCGCTCCAGAAGGCAAGGACCATACAGATTAATGGCGTAAGTCAACTTCGACAGTATAAGAGCCTCACATAATTTGATACGCAAGTCGGTTGAGATGTAGTCCCGCATCCTGTAAAGGATCTTAAGTCTATAGAAACACGCTCAATGTTTTGTCCCATCAATCTTACTTCACAATGAGAATATTTTTTTATATAGCAGTCAATATTGTTTTTTGAGCCAAATATCATAAATTTGGTTTTGATGGGATTGAGAACCAAACAATTTTCGGATGACCAAACTGATACGTGACTTAAGTCTTGGTTTAATTTATCAATGGCCCTCGGAATGTCATTAGGCCTAGCCGAGATGTATAGCTGAAGGTCGTCCGCGTAGATGTGATATTTGCAGTGTTGAAGGGTGGTTGGAAGATCAGCTGTGTACAAAATGAAGAGTAGAGGACCAAGTATAGATCCTTGTGGTACACCTCTCCGCACTGGAGCTGTTCTAGAAAAAACCTTATCACCATTCTGTGAGTCGACCACAACTTTTTGAGATCTACCCATCAAGTAACTGCTAAACCAGGCAGTCGCGTTGCTATCAAATCCATAAAATTCTAGCTTTGAAAGCAGGAGAGATATGTTAATGCAATCGAATGCCCTGGAGTAATCCAGCAGTGTTAAAATTGTGACCTCACCACTGTCCCGAGCAGACAATATATTATCGATCACATCAATGAGAGCCGTAGTTGTGCTGCGACCTTTCCTAAAACCCGACTGCAAATCAGGAAGAATGCCACTTTTTTCGCAACAGGCTATAACTTGATTGTACACAACTCTTTCGAGAACCTTAGACAAAAAACACAAAATACTAATTGGCCTAACATCTTTAAGTTCATTAGGATTAAGAGTTTTAGGGATAGGTCTAACGATGGCGGTTTTCCTTCCTAAACCCATGTGCTATCATGTTTGACCTCGATCTTATCTGATGATGAGTATGGATGAGTTCGAACATGATAGCACATGGGTTTAGGAAGGTACTGACTCTTCATAAAATGGGTGGTGGCCGGAAGGGTGGTCTTGGGACCGGTCAAAAGGGGATCACCCTAGGCAGGCTCGAGGCGAACCCTTGGCGTGTGCGGGTGGACTTTGATAATAGCAATTTACGATGTACAAAAGTGTAAAGCGAGTTATTTAAATGGATTATTTCCTGTGACTTTTAAATGGCTAGTAATTTATTAGGTCAACATTAATATTGGGTAGTATTTAATCGAGTAACTGTTAATAACAATTTTAGGTGACAAAAATAATGAATTTGGTTACTGTTTGAACAGCGACTTAAAAACATTATTAATTCAGTCGCACTATTAATATTTAAAACCATTAATTTTCATATTTTTTTCAAGACAGTCTAAATTTGTTTTTTAGTCGCTCGTTTTATTATTTCCCCTTTTAAATAGCTTTAACATTTCAGTGCTGCAACTTTAAATAAGACCGCTGTAGGCCTTTGGGTCTCTTCGCTGGACCCAGTGTTAGTTGATGTTTTCAGAATTTTCAGGGCGCAAAAATTGCTTTTTACAGATAACAGTTTAAAGTCCCGGATCCGCGAGCTTCACAAGCTGTCTAAAATCGTGGTACTAGCTTAATAGTTGGCAGTCACCTATTTTTATATCCCCAGGGGCCGAACGTCGCTTAGCTAGAATGATCCACCTAATCACACCCGAACCAGCAGTTCTTAATGAATGCAGTTATTAAACAACTTTGTCGACTCGTATATTAACGAATGTTCGTATAATATGGAATCGGTTGCAAGTTTTTAGTAACATTGTACTTTTTTATTTTACAGTTATTTAAGAGTAGATAATGTTTACACGTGTAGCGCCATCTTCCTGTCGCTAGATGGCGCTACACGTGTAAACATTAGCTGCTTATATTTTAAATTTTAAAAAATCATAATTAAAGTAATGTGCCTATAAAATACTGAAAACGTGTATAAAACTGTGTGAAAAAGGAGTACAAGTGAAGGCAAATCATACGAGGGGTGATCCAAAAGTAATGATAATCAATAATAAATACAATGAATAAAATAAAAATAAAAATTTATTTCTCAACATAGTCTCCTAGCAAGTCTATACATTTAGTCCATCTCTTTTCTAAACCTAAAATTCCCTTAGAAAAAAAATGTTTATCTTGACTCTCAAAAAAGTCCTCAACCGCGGCCATCACGTCGCTATCATCGTCAAATTTCTTGCCTCGGAGGTGTTCCTTAAGTCGTGGAAAGAGATAGAAGTCACTGGGGGCTAGATCTGGTGAATAGGGAGGGTGTTCCACCAGCTCAAAGCCCGCTTCCTGAATGGCAGCCATGGCAATTGCAGCTTTGTGAACCGGTGCGTTGTCTTGATGGAACAGCACTCCAGCCCGCAGTTTGCCTCGCCTTTTCTCCTTAATAGCCTCCCGCAATCTTCTTATTTGTTCTGCATAGTAGGAGCCTGTAATAGTGGCCCCCTTTTCCAAGTAGTCCACCATGATTATTCCTTCAGCGTCCCAAAAAACAGACGCCATAACCTTCCCTGCTGAGCTTGACACTTTGAATTTCTTCGGCGTCGGTTCATCGGATCGTTTCCATGTCATCGATTGTTGTTTTGTTTCAGGATCAAAATGGTGGATCCAGGTCTCGTCCATGGTCACAAAACGTGACAAAAAATTATCCTTGTCTGCCTGAAACTTTTCGAGATTTGCTCTTGACATGTCGACTCGTTTCTTCTTTTGCTCGTCGTTTAACATTTTCGGTACCCAACGCGCGGAGACCTTTCTCATATGCAATTCGTTCGCAAGGATTCTTTGAATGCTGCCATATGAGATCCCTGTGACCTCAGCTACATGCCTGATAGTCACTCTTCGATCTTCCAATACAACTTCTTCAACTTTTTTCACATTTTCTTCAGTGAGGGACGTCGATGGGCGTCCTTCGCGGTGTTCGTCTTCCGTCGATGTTCTTCCCAGTTTAAACTCCTTAGCCCAGCGTGCAACTGTGGAATATGGAGGAGAAGAGTCCCTTAATGTTTCCATCAAGTCGCTGTGTATGTCTTTGGTAGACATTTTTTTCAAGCAGAGGTATTTAATGACAGCTCTGATTTCGTGTTTTTCCATTTTGATGTTTACTCCTTGACAGTCCGTATTCAAATGAATTTAGCTCCCGGGAATCGTGGCCTATTTATATGATTTTTTTTTCCTGTACTAGTGGGTAACTGAGCAAGTGACTGATATTTTTTTTATATTTTTGTGTGCACTAGAAATAACTGATTATCATTACTTTTGGATCACCCTAGTACTCTTGCTTCAAACTACTAAAACAATAATTTATACTTCGGACTCATCAGATCTTTAGTGTGCATCATATTAATTTAACAGTGACAAATATTATTTTGTGATCTAATGAAGATATTTGATTAAATTAGTGCTCTCTGATAAAATACAGTGATTGTGAACGATAAGTGCATCGAAATTATAAGTGCGAGCTACAATTTTCAAAACACCCACTTCTAAGAAACACTTGTTAATAACGACTAAATTTGTGTATAAACTAAACGCCAATTTCATCGAAAGATACAACGTTACTGTGGACGAATGGTTGCAGTGTCTATAGTCACAGTCGCAAGGTTGCGGATTCAAATCCTGGATTTAATTTTTTTTTCTTTAACTTTAATCTCTTTTTTGCTTTAATATTTATATTTTAAAGTAAAAACTCAAGAAACTGACCAAAGCCATAACCTAAAAAATAAAAAAAAATAAGATGGAGCCATGTGAAGAATCGTTCGTTTCGAAGTTGGACGATGGTGTTAATTTTAGAAAACGGAACATTGGTAAAAGTTATGACGATTCATTTTTAAATAACACCTACTTAGATAAAACTTACCACAGCCTGCCAAACACTTTGACTCAAGAATTTGAAGAATTGAAAGAAACTGTAGAAAAGTTAAAATCATATCTTAAAATAGCTACAAGAGAAATAGACAATTTAAATTTGGATAATATGAATCTTAAAACTAAATTGACAGAGTATGAAAAAAAAATTAAACTTTATAAATCAGTTGGCATAGATGAATTTCAACACTGTTTTACATCTTCCTCGTTAAAGTTTTTTTCTCCTCAACTGCGTAAATCGCTTTCCTCAACTACGAAATTGTCAAAATCACAAAACCTAGCCGGTGTAGACAAATCTCTACAATTTAACCATTCAATTGGTGGTAGAACGGACACTACACACTCTAATCGTGATTTACGGGTTAAGACTAAACCCGTTGAGGGTTTGGCGACACTAATTGGACTTCAAAAGGACATTACATTGCCATCGACAGCGACAACGGAACGAATGACAGTTGGTACTGACAGTTTTCCTACGATGGGTGACAATATAGGTCGACCAAGCAAGGCAACAAAGCAGCGCGTGCTGATTCTTGGTGACCAAACTGCATATGGAATGAGGGCTATTTTGCAGAAATTATTAGGAGACAAATTTGATGTGACGTCTTTTATTAAACCATATTTTTTTTTTTTTTTATAAGTGGCTAAACCCGCGTTTGACCTCAATCTCACCTGATGGTAAGTGACGATGAGGTCGAAGATGAAAGCACACGGGTTTAGGAAGGAACTGGCTCTTTATACAATATTGCCGGAACACATTACCGCCGGAGCGGTAACATTTGGCGGCAGACTTTATATAAAGGGTGGTCGCTAGCCAGGCGGACCCAGAAGGGATCCTACCACCAAGCAAAAAATTGACAATATTTTAAATACAAGTGAAACCTTATGTAAAAATTACACTAAATCTGACTTCATCTTAATATTTGCTGGTACTAATGATAATAATTTATTAAAGCTGCAATCTTTTTACTATTTTATGTTAGAAAAAAATAAGCAAACAAATATTTTGGTAGGGGAAATTTGTAAAAATAAAACATTTAATGAATCTAATTTAAACAATGTAATAAAAACAATTTGCTCTTATTTTAATCATGTAAAATTTATCTCCTTGAATGGCAACTATTATTATAAAAAACTAAACATATGTAGACTGATTTTAAGGGATATTTTAAGTGTTAATTATAAAAATCTGTACATTGACTTTGTATCAAAATTAAGGGGTGGTAAAACCAAAATTGTATCTAAAGAAACTCAGACTATTAGAAAAAAGTCCACTCACACTCAAACAGATTCAGTATTAATAGAAAACATAAAAAATAACAGTAATGAATGTTCTGTAAATTCTAATAGTGAAGTTGAAACGTTTTTTCGTGAATGATGATATTAAAAGTGTTAATAATCTTTCTACTAAAGATCATCGAGTTGTAAGTGACTTATGTATTTACCAACAGAATCTTTGTGGTATCAATAATAAAAGGGATGAGTTGGATATTTACTTTGAAAGTTTGAATGTTAATGTAGATTATGTTTGTGTGAGTGAACATTTCCTCAATGAAACATCAGCCCCATTATTAAATTTAAAAAATCATTTAGTTGCAACTTACAACACTAGGGTTAACAAAAAAAAAGGTGGTACTATGATTCTAGTGCAAAGGGATCGCAAGTTTGATGTATTGCCTATTGCTAAAAAATTGTATAAAATGAATAGCTTTGAAATATGCTGCATAAAAGATGAGAAAACTAATATTAATATATGCTGTTGCTATCGAACGCCAGATGACAAAAATTTTAAAGATTTCTTGAGTAGACTTATGGAACTTCTGGAACACTTTTTCAATAAGAACTGTTTTATTTGTGGAGATTTCAATGTAGATTTGTTGACTGACAATATGAAACGACAGGAACTGGAAAGTCTCTTAAGATGTTATAACTTTAGAACTTTGGTCAACGAGGCAACCTTTAGACGAAATAATTCAAGCTCATGCCTTGATAATATATTGACAAACATTATGCCAAAAGAAAGTATTAGCGATTGTAAGGTAGATCATAATGGATTAGCTGCTGGTCATGCGGGACTATTATGTAGTATAAATGTACAAGGTTATAACAATAATGAACGGGATAGGCCAAAAAGGTATATTTTTCAAAGAGCATTTAGGAATAAAAACAAACAGTTATTTAGAGAAAAACTCATATGTCAGGATTGGTGTAACATGGGCATAAATAAGTTTTTAAGTACATTTAATTCTTTGTTTCAAAATACTTTTAAAAAGAGGAAAAAATGCATAAATTTAAGATCTAGTGTAGGTATATCATGGATAACTAGAGGGATTAAGACATCTAGTAAAATGAAAAGGTTTCTCTGCGATGGTAAAGCAAATTACAGTAGCGAATCGGTGAAATGTTATAGAAACAAATATATAAATCTTTATAAGAAAATAATAAAAAAAGCCAAGAAATTAGCCATACAAACTAAGATTTTTAATTCAAAAAATATCTCCAGGGATGTCTGGAAGATAATAAATAAGCAAAAAAACAAAGGGAAGAACGTTTTGCAAGACATGAGAATTAAAACTAATAACATCACCGTTAATGATCCACTTAAGATTGTTCAAATATTTGCGACACACTTTAATCTAGGTGCTGATGTTACTAATAAGGATGCAAAAAAAGTTAACTCATATATAGAAAAGTCTACGAGTAGGAAGAAATATGAAATGGAGCTTAATCTCACTACTTCAAACGAAATTGTAAAAATTGTTAGGTCAATGAAGTCTAAGAAATCTAGTATTGTCTTAAGTTTTCACGATTCATAATTTAAATAAAACTACTTTTTAACCGGATTAATCGCGTATAATTTATATTTTACATTTTAACTCGACGTTTCGGTGTCTTTGCAGACACCGTGGTCACGAGCGACTGAGGTGTCAGGCGTCAGATTGATAGTGGAAAAAGTTATACATCATCTCCATCTATTTCTCAGTCTTCGAGCGTAGCGTTCAGGGTTAACACAAAATGAGCTGACAGTGTCTCGAGTTTCAGGTCGTGCTGCTTGCTGGATGTTTGACTTAATATCTTTGAGAATAGGGTCCCATGCTGGTGATAGTTTCCAACCATCCACCAGTTCGAAGACTGAGAAATAGATGGAGATGATGTATAACTTTTTCCACTATCAATCTGACGCCTGACACCTCAGTCGCTCGTGACCACGGTGTCTGCAAAGACACCGAAACGTCGAGTTAAAATGTAAAATATAAATTATACGCGATTAATCCGGTTAAAAAGTAGTTTTATCTAAGAAATCTGCTGGCTATGATGACATACCTTTATCCATTATAAAAGATAACATTGATTTATTTGCAAAGCCCTTAAGTCACTTCTGCAATATTTGTTTGCAAAAAGGCATTTTTCCTGAACAATTGAAGATCGCCAAAATCGTACCAATTCATAAGAAGGGTTCCAAATTCGACCCTAACATGTTTCGACCAATTTCTGTATTACCTGCATTCTCAAAACTCCTTGAGAATGTTATGAAGTCAAGACTCATTACTCATCTAAATAGAAATACAATACTTAACTTGAGGCAGTTCGGGTATCAAAAAAATGTGGGAACAGCGGACGCTATTGACACATTATTGCAGGATGTTATTGATGGTATCAACAATAAGAAAAAAGTAGCCGCAATCTTCCTAGACCTAAGCTCGGCCTTCGATACTGTAAGTCATGACCTACTTTTAGATAAATGGAACTACTATGGGATAAGGGGTAAATCTTTTAAATTATTTAAATCATATCTAACTAGTAGGAAAATGTTTGTTGAAATTAAATTTCAGGATGTAAATATGTGTGAAAATGTAGTGAAGTCCAAATTTGAAAATGTAAATATTGGTGTGCCACAAGGGAGTATATTAGGTCCGGTTTTATTCAACATCTTTATCAATGATATGATTGATTTTGTCAGTTGGTATCTTCATGATAAAATTAAAATCGTAGTGTTTGCAGATGATACTAACGCTGTAGTAACTGCGGAAAATATGAAAGACCTAGAATTAGGAATTAATGAAGCTCTCGCACTGTTTACGGATTGGTTTACTGCAAATGGCTTAAAAATTAACGGTTCCAAAACTAACGTTTTGCTTTTTCGAAACAATGCAAAAAAATACGAACAACTAAATATTTCGGTAAATGGACAAACAGTTGCTTTAGCCGACACTGTAAAATTTTTGGGTTTGCACATTGACAGCTTCCTAAATTGGAAAAAGGAACTCAAAGATGTCGATCGTAGGATAAGTTCAGCATGTCACGTGCTCAGATCTTTAAGGGATTCAGTTGACGTTAATCATCTCAAATTGGTTTACTTTGCTCTTGTAGAATCGAAGCTACGGTACAGCATACTTTTCTGGGGAAGAAGCTATGATTATAATATAAAGAAAGCTTTCGTACTCCAGAAAAGGGCAATTAGAATTATGGTACGCATCCATCAACAAGAGTCTTGTCGCGAACATTTTGTGAGACTAGGTATTCTTACTGCACCATGTTTGTATATTCATGTTTTACTTTCTCACTTAACTAAACATATTTATGAGTACGAAACGGAAGACCAAAGAAAAAACCGGGAAAGAACCCGGAGGCAAGATATAATGTTGGATATCGTTCCTCATCTGGCCGTTGTAAAACATGGCGTGCGTTTCCAGTCATTGCGAATATTTAATAAATTACCAATGGATTTAAAAAATATTTTTTACACTAAAGAGTTCAAAAGCAAACTAAGGCAATTTTTATTGGAAAAGTGTTATTATTCTGTAGATCAATACTTGAATGAAAAATAGAATGTTACAATTTTTGACATAATAATATATTCTAATTTTGTATTGACTATTATTATATGAATACACTTGTTAATTTTATACTTTGTTATGTGCTTAGGTTAAGTTTTTGACAAATTTTATATTTTAGTTTTTTTTTTTAATATTTGACATAATTAATATACACTAATTTTGTTTGGACTATTTTATGAATACTTTTGTTAATTTAATATAATTTTAATATGTTAGGTTAGGATTTGACAAATGTTATGTTTAAATTAGTAAATTTAGTTAATTTCAATTTTAATACATCTATATATAATTTTATAATAACTATAATTTATAAATTTTCCACACAATTGTAATCACAGAACAGTTAAAAAGGTTAGAAGGGCCTTGTGGGCGTGGCAGGCGCGCCGCACTTATGAGCGAACGCTCATATGGTGACAAAATTTGATTCAACGGCCAACAGTCGTGCTCATATTGTAACAGCGTACGAAGCTCCGCGAAAAAAAAGAATTATGCCGTCTTGCGCTATTATAACGTGTCGGAAAAGAAACCAGGTGTGTAGTGTGGTTCGAGAAGGGATTTATTTTTACCAGTAAGTCTAAAAACCCTAAAATACAAGTGATATTTGAAATAATTACAATAGTATTACGTAATTTGAGGACAAAAATGATACAATCGCAAGCAGGTACAAAGTAATACATTGCTTGCTATACGTGAGTACCATCTTTTACTACGGGGGCGACTGCGCAATGTATTTCGTTCACTGCGATCGACGTGTGCGACGAGTCAAAGCTTGAATTCTGCGAAATCTATGGGTTGCGATAGTGTTGTACCCTATCGTAAGCAATGTCGATATTGAGTATTGTAAATGTATTCAAATGATTATTACCAGTAATATTGTGGTTAAAATAACTGTGTATTACTACCAATTTTTGTTTATTGTGGATTATTAAGTTATTTATAATTAAATTTGTTTTAAGTTTAGCCATTTATAATTAAAACATACATTTTAAATTATATTTTTAGGTTTCCAACAGATCCAGCTATAAGAAAATTATGGATAGAATTTTTTCATAACATTTTACCGAAAATGACTACATAATGAAAAAGTCAAGGAAAAGTTACTTGAAAATAGGAGCATATCCGCACAAATATATCGTTATGCTTTCTTCAGTAAGTAGTGTAAAATAAAATTTATCCTACTTCCTACTAACATAATAAATGCTAAAGTTTGTGAGGACATGGATGGATGGATGTATGTATGTATGTTTGTTTGTAACTTTTCACGCAAGAACTACTGAAAGGATTTGGATGAAACTTTACAGTAATATAGCTTATACATCAGAATAACTAAAAATTATCCAGGTACGCGAAGTTATCGTAGCAAAGGATAAAGGGGGTCTCCTGTATCCTTCAAAAGAACTGATACTAATCTGTAAAATGTCCGAAGCAGTTATTAAGATTTACACCGACAACCTTCAGAAAATTAATAAACATATGTTGATAACAAAGATTTTGCACAGCTTTGTCGGAACTGAATTATTTAACAACATTAGTTATCATCTTATTTTACATTTTATTTTGAAAAATTCAAATTAAAAGATAGCAAGCGCATGCTACTTAATAAATACGTTTTATTTTAGGGACAATAATATAAACACACATAGCTCAGTTACGGCAAATATCTAAATTAAACATTCTTGAAGAAATAATGTACTTAAACTAGCAAAACTTTTTTTTCTACTAACATAGACGACCGGCTGTTGTAGGGGTAACGTACATTGCCTTCTATGCCAGAGGTCCTGGGTTCGAATCCCGGCGGCGACGGATATTTGTGTGATGAACACAGATATTAGTCGTCAAGTCATGGACGTTTATATGTTTATTAAAGTTTATTTTCTAATAAAAAATATATATTTATTCAATATGTATGTTTATATATTTCTTAAGTATATCAGTTAATTAGTATCCATAACACAAGTTCTTTAAGAAACTTAATTTGGGCTAGATAATGTGTGTGTGAGTGTCAAAAATATTTATTTATTTATAGTTGTTTTAAGTCTATACTAACAATTTATATGGGATTATTGTCCGAAATAAAGATATTTTATTTTATTTATAGGTCTGTTTATTCTTATTTAAATTAATTTATATATTTTTTTCCAAAATTATAGAGAAAAATTACAAAACTTAAAGAAACAAAATTACAGTAATTTTATCGATATAAATTATCGACCTCTTGGTCGCCGTAACGTGTATGAAAAATTAATTGCTTTTGCGCGTGTGTGAGTGTTCGTCGAGCGCAGTGTTTAGGCTAGTGTGACAACCAATAGCAATCTCGCGATCTAAGTAGTGTAGTTTATTTGTGTGAGTAATGTGCGTACGTATTGGCCTCTTGCTTGTAGTGGAGATAGAGAGTGGGGCACAAGCGGCGACACGCGTCCTAATACAAATCAGGAACTATTTCCTTTCTAACCTTTTTTAACTGTTCTGTGATTGTAATGATTGTTATGAAATAAATGAAATGAAAAAGTACAACATGTTTACAAACATTCAAAATTAACAAGGCACACATTTATTTAAGCGGGCCGTGCGGCAATAGATAGATTTCAATTGTTGCTTTCAAACCGTCTCCATACTATACAAATATTCATAAACATACGAGTCAATAAAGTTCTGTGCTCGCACCGCAGTTTAGAAAAGACCGTTCGCCAAACTCGGAACCTACAACCTATCATACCATAACACTCGTTTATTGCGTCGTGGAGCCCGACATATTATAATATTCAATAGTATTAACTTAATTGATTGAATCAGGCGTTACTTTGGAGAAATCCATGACACAACTATAACTAAATTACCTTGCTAATTTCGGGACCCCAAAGCACTAGTGATGCAGGATTTTCGTGCGTTGGTGCACCAAAATCCCTCCCTCAAGAAGTAAGGAATGCTACGAACTTTGAAGTTCGGTGGTGGTCGTTGCACCCTGAGCATGCTTCTGGGTGAAGTGAAACACATGTCGGTAGTAGCTTGTGGTGCAGGTTATACCTAGTATTCCGAGTGGGTTCGTTGCATTCCTGTTGCGAGAACGGTGCACTCACGTACGAAAATCCTGAATCACTAGTGCTTTAGGTGCATTCGCGGAATTTGCAAGGTAACTTATTTATAGTAATTATTAACTTATTTTACCGAAGTCGAAAACTGTAAAATTTTTTTTTTTTTTATAAGTGACTAAACCCGCATTTGACCTCAAGACCCAGAAGGGATCCTACCACGAAGCGAAAATAATAAAATAAAATAATTATAACATACCTCCATACACTTTTCTAAGTAGCAATGAATCATGTTCAGAAGTATCTTGCTGGAATTCATAAAGATCTGTGTGTCAGCCAGGAAAGTGGCATACTTTTCACATATAAGGACAATGCCCTTCCATTGCTCGCCCATTGTTTTTATGTCCAATGTGTGGACAAGATCCGCAATGTTCAGATTTATTTCGAGCGCTGAAAATAATAAGTTACAAATATAAGTCAGTAAAAAGTGTAATTGAAGTTGTCGTGGCACGGTGGCTCTTGGGTATATCAATCAATATTGCAGGTCAAACAATGGTCGGCCACCAGGCCAATGGTGGTGGACTAATCATTTAATTTTTACCTTATTGAACATCAGCGACAATGCAATGGGTAAGTTATTTTTGGACAAACACTGTAAATAATAATAGCTGTACATAAGCTGATTTTAAGTTCATTTTTAATTTAATAAAAATCTAACTTGATAAAACAGTATTTACAATTATGAGCTCAATGATAGAATTGACAGTCCAAATCCTGTAAACGTGATAGGAAAAGTGAATCATCTTCTATCCTGATTATGTATTACTTAATAACAGCTGATTCCTTGCTATGTAGTTCACGCAAGGCAACAACCTTGGCTCGAATGCGTAGGTATTGACCACGTAAGATTGTGTTGGTGAATGATTTTTTTAGAAGAAATAGAGGCAAATGTTTTTATTTCTTGCTATGTTAGTAGTCATAAATTGTATATTTAACTAAAATTTTATTCACTTATTTTGAAATTTTAAGTTATGACATCCATTTAATTATTTTTTACGTTAATTAAACCTACACAGAGTTTACATAATAATGGAATGTAAATTAATGATACTTTACATGCTGACAAATAGTAGTATTTTAGTAGTTATTTGAAAGATAGAAGTGATTTTGCGGATTTAATATATGATAGGAGTATCTAGCTAGGAGTTGCACACTGCTAAAAAAAGGTCTCCCTAAGGATCTCCATGTCATTCGGTCACTCACTCGTACAACAAAGGATTTGACTTGATATGAATTAAAACCCTAAACCAGTTTTTTCTAGTAAATAGTGTAGTGTAAAAATATACTCACCATCTATTAGAATATCCATTTCTTCCCGTTCACTCAAATCAAACATGAAGTGTTTATCTAATATCATTAAATAGGTGAGCTGCAGTTCATGACATGTTCGGAATAAATCTTTCAATTCTCTCTCAAAATTTGACAAAATATTGCCATACACCACTTCACTGCAAAGATGACAAAAGTTAAAAACAAAGAATCTCGAAATTAATAATCAATTTTATTAAACAGCATTATTTATTTTCCACTATTATTGAGTTAATGAGAATTTTGTACTTTGCAGTTTCTAGAAGACACCATACTTGTACAACTTCAAGAGACAGATATGATTATTATTTGAAAGAATATTATTTTATGCATTGAGTGATAACCAGATGAATTGTCTCAGAAATTAAGCACTTTGATTAAAATAACAGCCTAATTAAAAACTGAGGTGAATAAAAATATGCATATATGTGCTCAATTAAGATAATTATTCTAATGAATGTATTTACTGATGTGCTTCGGCACCACTTAAAATTATAGAAGGTACACGCTTACTGGCCTAAAAAAAATATAAGAATATCCTACCTGTCCTTACAGTGTTTAAAAACAGAAAAGATGATTTGCCCTGTTATTGTCGGAAATCTCTTCATGGCACTACTAGCCATAGGGAGACTAGCTATTACATTTTTCAAATAATTTGATAACAGTTTTAATAGACTTATACAATTCCCCATGAAATCTTGCAAATCAGTATATTTTATATCATCTGTTTCTAGTAAACTTAAAATCAAATCCAAGCTCTGAAACAGATTGAATTAAAAAAAAATACTTAACAGTATGTAATATTATAACAGGGAACTGCTATTTTCAATTCCATATTGCACTGAAGCATAAAAAGAACAGAATATTTATGAGTAGGTATTATTCAAACATAATTTGATTTGAACCTGATTCACGCAGATATTACAATCTTCTATAAGATTAGAGAAGATCACTTGGAAAGAAGTTTTGTCAGCATCATTGCATACATTTTTGGAAAGAGCTTCTTTAGTACTTTTAACCAAATTTTCATAAGAAAAGGAAGTATCCATCTGCAACAAAAGTGATTCGTTTATATAAGGTATAAATAAGGCTAGTTTCTTTTTTATAAGACAATACTTACAGCTTCAAAATTAACTTCTGAAAATCCGGTTTCCTGAGAAAAGACTTCAGAACTTTGCGAATCATTCATTTTAATTGAAACTTTAAATGCTTATTGAAACATGCAAAAATTCAAGTTCAAACTAATGATATCAAAAAGTTACAACAAACAAACAAAATAAACTGTTTATTTACAACCAACTGTTTTCAAATCATATTCCAAAATTCCAAGTTCACCAACTAACCATAGACAACTAACCACAAATAACTATCAAATCAATCAACCAACTACGTCCGTCCGTTCAAAAATCCTATAAAATGTCAAAAACCCACTTTGATAACATTGACGACAAGACCCGACAGGGCTGCATCATTAAGTTCTCAATGGGCTGCATAGACCAAAGAGTGTGACAGAGATGAAAATGGTTGAACTCTTATTTTTTTTTATCTATCAACGAAAGTGCGAGAGGTAAGTCCTAGAGGTGAGACTTATTGTTCCCGCGCGGCAAATAAAAAGGAAAGGAGGTATCTAGGATAGGGGGACAGTTGCGGTTGCATAGAAACGCATCAATTTGTGCCATATTGGATTTGAGTCTAATAGTTCGACAAAATGTGCTGATGGCACTCTCTTTTGACAGTTGTATATAGTCTTTGATGACTCAATAAATGTAATTGAATATGGCGGAAATACTGTGAGTCCATTGCACTGCTGGAGGCTGTCAAGTATGTTCTGGACAACTGAATGAGCAACTTCCTCCCTAATCCTCTCTGACTCCATGAGTTGCCTTATGGGTCTCAAAAGTAATCCCTTCCACATAAGTTCCAAATTCCTGTCCATACTCCAAACCAAACATCTCCTGTTCCTCTGTAATCTGCAAGGCGTCAACATTACCCTGGCCAGAATACCGGGCCATTCAGGAATAAATTAATTGACGTCTATGTCAGAAATCGAACTTATAAATAACCATAGATGATAGATACCAGTTACCTAAATTATAGTATACAGACTTAAGGCGTATTCTTGCCCATACTAATTTCTTTTATCAAATATGGGCGAACAGAGCGTTATTTTACTCTGGAATGCTTGCATTAGCAATTATTTCTATATTTAGTTACAGCAAAATTACTTTTAAAATAAAAAATCTGACAAGAAATAGCTTAACTGAAGTATTAAATTTTGTTCAAATGTGTCAATGTATGGGTGGACGGTGACAGTGAAGTACGTTAACTGGATGTTTTAGTGTGTGTGCGTTCATTGAAGCTACGTTGCGTGTTTGGCGTTTGCTGAAAATGCGACGTTGCCGCTCAGGTCAGGCAACCTATGTATTTTGTCGCTCAGAACTTTGGAATACTTCGGATTTCAGCGCACGAGATCTCCACGCCCGCGCCCCGCTCCGCGCCGATTTCATTCAGTTGAAAGATTTTTTTTGATACTATCTTTTGTTGCGCGTAGACCGACCATGAGTCTAAGGTCGTGGGTTCGATCCTGCTCGCGTAATTTTTTTTTATTACATTTTTTTTAATTTTGTATCAATCTTTACCATGCATCTATCTTTACATACGTATGTATATATAAAACAGTAAACAATAACGTGTGAACATGAAATATTTTTACAAAAAAAATATGTAAGGTTATTAAGAAATGAAAAAAAAAGTAAGAATTTGAGAGAAAAAAATGTCTTTTTGTGTCTGTCTGTTTGTTGTTCTATTCTGCTGACATCTGTGGCTGACATATAATATTATAATAAATCCGAAAGATAGTTGGTATGTAGTAGAAAAGTTTACTATGTTGATAGGGCTAAATCATTAATAAATAAAGCTTCTTGCTAGATTTAATGTAGGTAGTGTACATACAGAGATATATTATAAAAAAGTTAAACGTAAAATAATGGAACTCAATATCGTTTAGGTTTTCTTTATTAATCGTTTCTGCCTCTTGGAAGTCAGAACTCGTAGAATTCTTCAGAATAAAAAGTGTTGTATGTGTCAAAACTCAACACAGGGCTTTATGAACTACCATACCAAATTACATTAAAATTGGCTAAGCCGTTTGACCGTGAAAAACAGCCAAACATATAGGTTACTAAACATATTAGGTATACACTCATCATGGCTAGGCGGATGGATTTTTGCTACTCTTTCACGCAAAAACTACCAAATGGATTTTTATGAAACTTTACAGTAATATAGCTTTACCTAGAATGTGACTTTGTAATGTATTGGTTAGGAGTTATACCTACATATTATATGGGGGAAGATTCTAAATGTTTATTTTTTTAGATAGGACCTTGGAGAAGAAAATAACCTTTTCGAAATACTAATTCAATGCAGACGAAGTCGCAGGCACCATCTATGTAATAAACTTACCTACATATAAACCTACTCTTATACATACCCCCATAAGGCTGCAAACTGGACGGCAGCGACAGCGAGAGCGGCAGCGGTGCGGGCAGCGACGCGAGCAGCGATTTCCGTGACACGATAGAAAGTATTGAGTTTGTATGAAACCGCGACAAATCGCTCGAGCGCCCGCTGGCGGCGTCGAGAACGGCCTAGCAGGACTAGCAACCATCGATAAATAGTCGAATCGACAAGATAAATATTATTTTGTTATTTTATCCTATTATCTATACTAATTTGTTTATAGTACTTTTTATTTCCTTATTTTTAATTATTTCTCAAAAACTCATAAAAGCAAAACTTGTACGTTATATTCTGTATATATTACTTGTATATATTAAGCTCTCCAGCTATAATTATAAAATGTAAACCCGTCATTGGACGTAAGTTTATTGTCAATCATGTACATTATTGATATACTTAAGGTCTGTGGATTTTGTTAATGATAATAAATAATACATAATAATTTATAAAGCTGAAGAGTTTGTTTTTTTGTTTGTTTGATTGTTTGTTTGAACGCGCTAATCTCAGAATCTACAAGTGGGATTTGAAAAATTCTTTTTGCATTTGATAGCCTGACTCTTGAGGAAGGTTATAGGCTATATTTTATCCCGAAATTCCAACGGGATCAAAAGTTACGCAAGTAAAACCGCGCGCGGTGGCTAGAGTAAGCTAATATGCGCACTATAATAGATAGAATTACTCGATTTGATACCATGATACAGAACCAAATATGTCATAGTCTTAATAAATTACTAACACTAAATACCATATTCTAAGAAAATATCGATAAAAGGCCTGATTTATCATTGTCGACGGTAGCGTGCTAGCACCGCAGATTCCCCACGTCGCGTCGCTGCCCGCGCCGCTGTCGCTCTCGCTGTCGCAGCCGTCCTGTTTGCAGCCTTACTTTTACCCAGTGTGCCTTTCGTAGGGTATTCCTGTTTGGTATATACTTTTTGTAGGTTACTTTTTCTATTTTATTTTTTGTAGGTCTTTTTCACAAAACCTAGGTGAAACTGCGAATGACAGCTTTGTTGTAACAGTTTTTGAAATAACTCTTTCTGTTTATCTATCAGTAACGCTTTCACAGCTAAACAACTGAATCGATTTTGACTTTGAACTTCAAGGACGATATTATAATATTATTTATCCAACTCCCATAACCGATATTCACGCGGACGAAGTAAAAATCGGTCCAGCAGACAAAAATTAAAAAAAAAAATTGTTTTGGTTATATGTTTTATACACCACCTTTGTTTAAAATTCGCATTATGTATTAGATAAACTCCACCAAAAGCAAGATATTAATCCCTTAAGATTAAAAAGGTATCTTACAGGGAATAAAAAATACTTTAATCCTAAGGGTTATAATGTCATTTGATTTTGGAATGTCAATTGGAGCGAAATTTAATAATACCTACATGGACATGGCTGTATGACTAGTTCCTTTGCCTAATAAAAAAATATAAGGACTTTAAATTTGGCTGTATAAGTTTGTGTACCTTTGCATTTGGAACGACTACCAAGAAAAATTAAAAATCCTCGTAAATGCCTGTACCTATGCGACGGTTTCTTTTGCCTTTTGAAAAAGACAAATAAGAAGTAAAATTGCGCGGTTTTTGAAAAGAAAAGTTTTTCAGAGTTTTTATTTCAATAGTTTTCAAATAAATAAAATATGTCGAGCTCGAGTGACGATTTAACACCAGAAGATATTAGAAATGAAGCAAATAGTATCGTCGATAATATTTTGCCGTGTAAATCAAAGCATTTGTACATGACATTTTACGAAGATTTCCTTGCTTGTAAAACTAAAAAAGCCGTGAAAATTATTTCGGACTCATTGCTTTTAGTATATTTTCAACAGTTGTCTGCTACAAAGAAACCTAGCAGCCTATGGACTGTTTATTCAATGTTGAAGACAACAGTAAAAAATGAATATACCAAATAGAAATATCACTTTATCTTTACATAACTGGTCAACTGTTTCTAATATTATCTTTAATTTCTAAATTATTAAATACCTAAGTACTTGTTTTAATTCCTGCGTTTCATTACCTGATTATCTTACAAGGTGGTGTATAAAGTAGAGTAAGCTCCTCGGGGATAACAGTGTCTTAGTCTTGGGCAGTTTTGAATCCCTCGCTTCATTCAGGATTCTTACCATAATTCCCTCACTTCGTTCGGGAATTAACATCTTAATTCCCTCACTGCGTTCGGGAATTATCTACAGAATCCTTCATTTCGCTCAGGATTCAATATGATGCCCGTGACATAATACACTGCTTTATCCCCTTGTTGCATAATCTACTATTATTTGTAGGTATAGATAAAGATAATCTGTTATAAGATTATTCTTTGTTTTATAGTAAGTACTTACCAACTATTATTTCGATGTAAGTAATTGAAATTAATTTTATACATCGAAAAAAGTATCAAATCATAAACGTACAATATTTAGCATTCGCAAATGTATCGAAAATAATTAGCTCCGCGCGCACGAGCGTCAACGACGTCTGCTCTCACGTGTCTGTCCATTCGGGTAAGCGCAGTCGAAAACCTGCCCCCCGCCCTTCGTGTGTCAATGTGTGCGTGAGAACTATGCTGCCACTAAGAAGTTGTTATTTAAATCAAATATACGAATTTCGTGACTTAAAACTCAGCTAAATCTTGCTTGAGACATTACAAATGTTATGTTATTACAGCAAAACGTATAATTTTTAAAGAATTTAAACATTATCATTCATTAAACAATTAAAAACGTTCAAATTTTCGCATCAACGCCATCTATGAGCGCGAAGTGCTTAGCTGATGGTGAGAATCCACCTTAACGTTTTCGGATTTTTAGTGCCATCTATGAAGGTTTTTATAAACTTATTTATATGAGCTGTCAGAAAAATCCATCAAACACCATTCAGAAAATTCCATTCATACGCAGGCATGCACACGTACGCACTTATGTTCCAATAACTCGTCATATCTTCTATAAAATGTATCAAACTCAAATATTCTTTATTTCGTAAGTATTTAAATACATTTGAAGTAAGTCAAACAATTTACAAATTGAACTGAATCTACCACCACTTCGGAAAGTCGATCTATTGAGAAGAAGTGGCAAGAAACTCAGCAATCATCTTTATAAAATACATAATAACAGTTTACAGCCAAGGAGTTTTATCTTCCACCGGCCTCTTCGACGGTGGGGGACGACGAAGTAAGACCAGGAGACTTTTTTTACAATAATCAATTTATTTCCATTTAGTTATCACCAACACATTTATTAATAGAATTATAAATAATACATCTTAACAGTTTGACGGTTTTACAAGAAGTGTTTACACAACAACAATCAGTGTTGCCAGTCGGGTCTTATCAGAAATTACCAGAAATTTGAAAAAAGTAACCTTTTTGTATAAAAAGTAACCTTTCATATTATTTTTTTTACTACAAAGGTTTTATCATTTTATTTGTATTCATTTAACTTTGATAGAATAGAATATTAGTTTTAGGTATTGACTTACAAAAACATCGTTGAGTATTTGAGCACTTGCCTGCATTTCTTGATTTCAAGCGAGTGAGCTTGATTGATACAAGTGGTATAAGTGTGAAAGAGTACCACGTGTTGTTGCGATAGAGGGCTATGATTGTTCACAAAAGTCTGTCTGTTCTCCTACTAACATGGCTTACCAAAATGAAAAGATCTTAAACGAGCGTACCGTTTCAAGTTGCTTTTATGTAAGAAATTAAAAGTAAATCCTACAAAGACCAAAAAATCACCTAATAGTAACCTTTTCATTTGTGTAACCTAAAAGTAACCAAAGCAGTTCAAAAATCACCTAAAAGGTTACAAAAGTAACCTTCTGGCAAGACTGAACAATGCTGCGCATGTGCAGAGCAGATTGTCACATACACTTTAATTCAAAATGAGAACGGGCCATCGACCCTCCACCGAGAAGGTCGAATACCTCATAATATCAATCAACTGAGATATTTTGATTAACTTGGATTAACCAATCGTTCATTTTATAATCGTTTTTTTTTCTCATATCTTTAACATTCATGGTCAATGTTAACATTTAAGCCTAATGCCCTTTTTACACCGTTTACTTTCACTCCGTTTTACTAGATTCGTTTTTGTACCATAAATATGTATTCAGTATACGTATTATATATTTCAACACACTTGCTCGTAAAGTGAGCGTTATTCTATTGAATTTAGAAGTATAAACTGGGCTATAAGTCACGCGTGCATAATATATTATACCCTAGTTCATAATATAATGAATCCTACAAAGTTGAATTGTACCTTTGTGCAAATTACATGCGAGTAAACAGAGCATATTTTATTGGTTCGGGTTATACACTAAATATTTTCAGAAACAACAAAGAGGTTTTATACCACTTCAAATCCATATACATTTTTAAATGTTTGCGCCTTATATTAGTAAAACAAATTTGTATATCAAACAAATTATTCACAATTCACAATAATATGTTATAAAATATTAAAATATTTGCATTTACCACTCCAAATTAAACATTTTCACTTAAAATAGGCTGTATATGCTATACAGACATTGACACATTTGGCGGAAAAAAAAACCTACGCGCATGCGCGAGGTTCGACGCCATTTTTCAATCACAATTCACAGGTTTGTTATCAAATGTGTTTGTTATTTTATGACCACGTATGTCTGTCTTTTACTCACAAGTGTGTTGAAAAAACTTCGCTCACTTGTTACATAATATACTATTAACGTATTATATGATAAAGGATAATTCAAAGGTGGTTCCATATTTTCATCGCAATAGATTGAGTAGGTACTTCATGATAAATTTTAAATTGTTGAAAAGATATGTATGGGTATAACATGGTTCATTAAAGAAAGGAATTGAAAATGGCGGCGCTTATCATGTTTTCTCGCGATCTATACTCACTATTGCGCGTACGGTCAGTAAAAACATATTTCAGTTTAATACATTGTTAAACCTATTATATTTTTTAATATACATACATACTTATTAAAAAAAAAAATATTATTAAATACATACCTACTTTTTACCTAAATATTTAATTTTTTTATTTTACTGGATATCCAATGGTCGTTGTTGGTATATTTTGGTACCGATGTACATCGATGTTTCTCAACCAACATCCGTTATTGAGATCTTTTTTTTCCTACGATGTCGATACCACAAATGTTACTAATTAATAAGCGTTTTAATCGGTGGGCGTTTGTGAATACATTGTGTTGCATAATTGCATGGAATGAAGTTGTTGCACATCGAATTAATGGCATACACGCAACTGAGAGTGTTATATGAATCTTTTAATTTTATGAAGACTATTTTTCATAAAATTAATTATATATTTATAAATTATATATTTTATTGCTTTATGATTGGTTAATGCATATCAAATTTATAATTACTTTATTATTATTATAAAGGATCTAAATTTTATTTATTTATTTTTATTTAAGCTTGATATTTTGTTGGCCTCTTCTCAGGGCCATATAAGTAGGAATCCATTTTTAGAAATGAAATTAGCGTTTAAATCGATTCATTGCTGTTCAATAATAACTAAAACTAATTTACATAATCACAAAAAGGTCTGTAAGAAGGAACATAAATTAGTGTAAAGTAAAACATTATCAATAAAATGTTCCTCAAAAGTAATTCCAAAACAAACTTGACACAATATTTATAACATCCATTAGTTTCCCGTCAAAACATTTAATAAACTTGGTTTTTATTTTCTGACATAATGAGAGGTTTTCTCGTTAAAAAAACAAAACGGTACCAAAATGGTACAAAAGGCTTCGATAGATGGCACTTTACAAAAGGCGAAGTCTTGTCTGTCATTAGCCATTTATTCCACACTGCTTTTTTAAAAGTAAAATAAATTGTTTGACGTCTGTATGAAAATTTGAACTTATAAATAACCTTAGATGGTACATACCACTTATCTACATTATAGATTATAGTATACAGATTGAACGCCTTCGACTTTTTAAAAGTGCCATCTATAGAGATTTTTTGAACTAATCTTTATGAGTTGTCAGAAAACTCCTCATTACATAAAACCTCCAAAATTCTCAACCTCCAACATGATAAACTCGAAATAAGTTAATGACTATCAATTATTTTTACCAAAACTGAAAATAACTCAATATATGTAGTAAATATTATATTTAATCATATTTTAGGTAGACATTCAAACCAATGGTATGCTTTAAATGCTCTAAATACTGGACAAGAAAAAGAGATTTTTTTATATCCAGAAAGCAGAAAGCAGTGATTTTTTAAACAGATATCGAAAAGTCATTTGAAAATAATGAAAGCGAAGACTCTTGGGTTGCTGAAATGTTGGGAGTTTTGTTGATCCCGGAGAAGGACCGTCTCACATATTGTATTAATAAATAGTATTCGTGTTTTATTTTACCCACATCATAATAAAATTTTATTTATAAGTTTCTTTTTGTGTCTTTGTTACACGATACTTCGGACAATTATGAATCGATTTTGTAAATTCTTGTTTCATATTATAAAGGATACTTCATAGTTGGTCCCATATAAATTTCATCGAAATCGGTTGAGTAGGTACTTCATCGAAAATTTCAAATTTTTGAAAAAATATGATTTCGGAGAATATTAAATATTACGATTACGTAAATTTTACGATGATGACCAACTCAGCCTATGTTTTGACGTGAAGTCGGTTTTTTTAATGCTCTGCATTCGTTGATTATTACTACAGAAACTTAAATTTTGCTACAAAATAACTGAAAATGCACTGTTTCCAACGCAAGTATAAAGTTATAAATAGGAATAAAATATTAAGGGATTAATACAAAAGTATGCAGATCGGTATGCATAGCTTATTTCTTCACCGTGCCTTTTTTTAAACCAAACAAAAAAATCAGAGTTCTACTTCCTCTTTTAGTTATTTCAATTTGTCTTGATTTCCTTGATACTTCATCTAGCAGCGTCGCCGCCATTAATTTTCGACGTACTAAATTCTTTGTTCATATAGTCAGAATTCAACTGGTAAAGAACACTTGTTAAATATTTAAATCTTGTAAGTATGAGAAAAACTCAGGCAATCACCTGTTTTCTAAAACAAATTATATTTAAATGCACGTGTGTGAATTTCTGGTTTTGCCGGCTTCGGTTATTATTTTTCAAATTTCGTTAAGCTTATTAATTTTTTCAGCATCAATTTTGGAGTTGGAATTTGAATTTTTCAATTTGTTCAATCCTTGTTTTATCTTTTTTACATGGTGAATTGTAAATATAGAAGTATAGTAAATAAATACTTAGTAGAATGATGAGCTAGCAACAAACAGCATGGTCATCAAGCTCTAGACTTTTTTCAAAGGTGCTTTTACAATTTTTGCAGATACAATGGCTGATGATGAATGGGACGATTCTCCTTCTGTAGCAGTAAGTATCAAAAATTACATCAATTATTATTAAAAATGCTGAGCTTTTAATTTGTTGGAGTTTTCTTTGTTATTAAATGTAAATTTTCTCGTAACTATGCAGTGCAGTGAAATACTCACTTGGGAAATCATTGAAAAGTTCGTAATATTAAATATTTATGCAATTTCCAGGTACCACCTGCACCAGTATACAATAGTAATAGCTGTAGTAATAATTATGCAGATGATGTAGATGATGGACACAGCTTATCTAGAGGGAGAGGATTTCAATCTTTTAAGGAAGATGGTAAGAAACCATTAGTCTTTAAATGTTTTTACTTTTTCTAAGATCACATTCCTGAACCATTCCAGTGATTGAGGGATTCCCTCTATTAGTGCTCAAGCGCTTAGATCTCTAGGACCCATTTCACAAATAAAATGTTTATGTTCATTAATGCTTAAAACTTTGCCACAAATAACTAGAGATGAAACAGATATCCGGCAACTATCCGGTATCTGGCGGCTTTAAAGTATTTATTAGCTTTATTTAGTTAGTCTTAGTATCACTTAACAAATATAATAAGTGTAATTTTTTTTAATTTAATCAACACAATCGTGCCCCTCGATGGGGTGATGCACCAAACGGCTAAGTCCCGCCGGATATCCAGCTATCCTCCCAAACTACTATCCGTTTCATCTCTACAAATAACCTCCTTTTTTGAAGTAGGTTAATTATACAACAGTGTAATCCACAATACCCTCAAGTGTCAGATGCTGTACCATGGCAAGATAAAAAATGCTGTGAAGTGCCACTTGCCATGGCACAGCAATGTGTGAGTTGTGTTACAAAACGAAATACAGAGTCTTTCTTCTTTTCTATGCATTGGAAATCGTCCAGGAAGTGACAGCCTAGCTATATTGCCTAGGCGTTTTAGCTAGCCCCTTAAAGTTATGAAAATGTAACACTTTATTTGAACCAAGATTGTTATTCAGTTACATTTTTTAACAAAAATCATAAAAGTTGGTTAAGGAATCTTATGTAGTTTCCAAAAATATATAATTTGTTTAATGAAGATTTCAGCGTATATAATTTTGACGGCTGAGGATTTTTACAGTGGACAACCTTATTATTTTCTTATATTTTACTTCAAAAACACTTAAATTACACAGCACAGCTATAATTCATAAAATATGTAAGCCTTATACAAAGTTTATATATTTGTATGGAATAATAAACATTTACACAGAAACACTCTGTCTTAGTAAGATGGCCGCCAAGGACTTTTAGAATACAGCACTGCAGTCTGCTCACATGTGATAGGGTTTCCCACCTTCAGCATTTTAATCATAATTGCCTACTTTATGTTTAACTACATTAAGTTATGTGATTGTAAATAAACTTTTTTATCACATAAATAAAATAGTTTCTGAAAATAGGAAGTGTTCAACATAAATGCATTTTGTGTCAAAAAACCATGTATATGTTTGAATAAAAAATTGCTCTTATAAATTAGTTATAACTCATGTTTTGTCCATTTGTATGAAGTTGAAATACTGTATACAAGGTGTTCCACTTGATTTCCCATAACTCTAGGGTATTAACCACAAAGCAGATACATAGTAGAGCTGCTGTAAGCAAAGTTGCACAGCTTCAATTTGGGTTGTCCTGACGTCACAGCCTTTAGTGCAAGCTATTCCTCGCTAGAGGCTCTGGCGTCAGTTCGTCGCTGACTTCTGTGAAGTATGTACACGCGTAGATATTAAAAAAAAATTAAATCCTCCATTTGTTTCTCGATGTAAAATTTTGTTTCCTATACTTTTATAAAGGAATTACATTGACAATCCAAATAAAATTAACTTACCACGAAGATAATTTCATTCATAATTATTTTTTACAAATTGTATGTTTTCCAATTATTTGTGTCCAAAATTTCAGATTGTTATTTGTTGCCTAGGTGATTTTTATGCCGCGAAAAAAGGTTGCGTTATCTGCCGTCAAGTAGAAATACTTTTATTTCGCGGTTTTTTCTGACAGATTTGAAACGTATGAAATTTCGTTAAAAAACTAGAGCCACCTAGTAAAGTATAGCTGAACTTTTTTGATGATCATGTGAATATTTTAACCTTATGTTTCAACCGGTTTTTACTACTCGCTACTAGGTGACTAATGCCATCGCCTGTCTGGCTATGATTGGCCATAACCCACCGCTTACCCCTCCCGCACCCCGCGCGTAAGCTTCACTTGAGTCCCTAGAAAAAACCGGATAGGGCAGCTCCTCTATATATTTCCTCCGTGGTATTAACCCTTTAACCGCCACAGTCAAATATAACCGACAAATATTTTCGAGTCCATTCTGCCACGGTCTTATATACCACCTATATACATATTATATACCACGACTAAAAACCACCATTCATTTCATATGCTTTTTTTATTTAAGAAAGGATTATGTTTAAAAAAAAAATATTAGGTAAATGGTTAATCAAGTAATCATTTACAATTGAGTCTCTTAATTAGAATACCTTAAAAATATGTCAGAAGTTAGATACATTACTGATTTTATTATTACAAAATTGCATTGATGTCCAGTGCCATTGTCGGTTTAATCCGACCATAGGGACGGGACATAAGCAAAGATTTACTGATACGAAAATCCACTTAAGTAAAAATATTTCTGCTTAAACTGACTATTTTTAACAAATAAGTTTAAAACTGTCAGTGACTGAGTTGATGATTCCAATCCCTAGCGTGCATGTTTAGAAACAAATTTTGCTAGTACAGCGCATAACGTCATAAGCGAGTGCGGGCTTGTGGAATTTTCCATTAGTATTGTGCTTACGCATTAGTTATGTTCGTGTTATCGAAAAATGTGATTTAACTACATTATAAGATGTCAACTTAATCACAGTACAGAATCATAAAAATATTCATCTTTGGCCTAGGTATATTGTGAGGAAATCAATAAATCTTTCAAAATCTTTTAAATGATTTTTGTTTTGTTTGGTTATTGAATCATTGTTTAGAAATTTAATTTCAAAGTTCCTCTTTCTATCATTTGTCACTTCTATCATTCTATATATTTGTTGTAGGTATTTATTTTTAGATTTACTGTGCTTGGCGCTGGGAGCACTTCAACTGATATCGAGTCTAGCGGGTAAAGGGTTAATGGGTCCATGAAATAGAATCTTATAACATGTGACTAATTTTTCAATTAATTTTTTTTTGTTTTTATTATTCATACATCATAATTAAATAACGTCCAAACATCTTATGCAAAACATCTTTATGCCAAGTATGACAATGTGGCATTTGTATCCCTTTTTTTGCTCTACACAGGTACAGTTCGCAACGTTTGCGTTGTACATTGTATGCAAAATTCATCAATGTCTAAAATGTTTTTGTTGTTTACTGTATAGCTTCAGTGATACGCGTCTTTTGAATTAATGTTAAAGAGATTTTACAAGGGTGATAATTTATGAATAATCTTATCTATTATCTTAATAATATAATTATTAAGATTGATGATATCTTGGAAAGTATGCACTTCTAAACGACATATTCTTTGGCCAAAAGTATTATTTTTTAGTAAGGAGCAAAACCTCAAAGTTATGGTATATCAAAAAGAACACCTTGTACAGTATTACCATGTTGCGGTTTTTAAAAAAATCATTCAATCTGTTTGCTCAAACACCTTATGCACCTACACGGTACACAACTTTTAATTTTCCTTATGTACTTATTCTTATCATGTGGGCAATAACATACAAAATCAATTTGTAAGTTGAAGTTACAGCATTATTTTCAAATCCTCATTTTATTAATTTGAAATGGGGCAAAGTTCAATTTTATAGTTAAGCCTAGGTTGTTGTCAACAAAAGAAGTGACATAATGGATGCTGAAATTTATATATAACAGCATAAATTATCAATAAATTCTTCTTATAAATTAGAATAGTATATATTTGTAGCCTTGGCTAGTTCTAATATATTCAACTCTCACTAACCAAATTATCTGCAGATATGGATAATGGGTTCAGCAATGGCTTTGGTGACCGCCGTGGCAGAGGCGGGCGCGGAGGCCGAGGCGGTCGAGGAGGAAGAGGCGGGCGCGGCGGCGGCGGCAGGGACTTCGAGAGTAATGGCGGTAAGTACCTTAATTACTATTGGCTACACATTTTTATTCAATAATTCAAATCGGGTATGCCTTTCGAGACAACTCGAGGGGACTACTGGCATTGGTGCAATGAGATGTTACGACTCTCTTTGCCAGCATTCTACTGCCTATATTGCATCAATTTCAGCTTCAATGTCAGCTGTTAGTACCCAGTTGCAACCCAGCATAATTTTCCAAAGAAGGCAGGCGAATTATGACCTGTCAAGTCAACTGATTCAAGTGATTGATAGCCATAAGACGCGTCTTAGTTTCAAATATATCACTAAAAATATAATATTTTTTACTGATTTTAAAGCAATTAAAACCGTGGTCAGACATTGAAAAAAGAAAATAATTTTTAAATATTTTCGAGAAATATTGTTTAGAATGCAGCCAATCTATTGTTTTAAGTTTTACAGAAATCAACCTTATGAATGCCAAAACTAAAAATTATATTTAAGCAAAGATCATATAACAATAAAAATACTATTATGTCAGTAAATACATACTTTTAAGTATTGTTATTAAATATTAAAGCTGAAAGTAGCTATAACATGCTATGCGGGTTCTGTCACTCACATAGACCAACCAGACCTCAACGTCAGATGTGATTGATATGTATTTTCTTGCAGTCCTTTGTGTGCCTTGTTTACATGTAAATTCTTTTACACTGCAGTAGGCTTATTATTACGCAAGGATTAAGCTAATATCCTGATTTTTGATACTATTCGGCTGCAAAACAAAATTGTTGTTTTTATAAGTCTGACATTGACAGGTAGGGGCTATGTATTTATTTTATGAAATAATTTTGTTTCTGCAGCGAATTCATAAATATTGATAATATATTGAGATATTTAATACAATTAACAACCATTTGAAGCACCAAGACAGGGTCAATAAAAGAATTTAAGCGACAGGTTTTTAAATGTATGGATGGTGACCAGTATTCTTTTTATATAAGCATTGTCAAATAATGGTTTAAAAAAGTCTAATTTTTCACTATTTTTTTTTTAAATATATAAAGAATAAAGTGTTCAACTACATGTAATTAAATATAATGAAACAGCATTCATAGTGCTCAATGCAGTTTGTTTATCACCAACTCTTAAATACTTATGTCAAGTGTTCATTAAATTTGTTCTTAAAATTTGATATATGACACAGCATAGTAAAATAAATATTGACAAGGTAGGTATCAAAGGTAGTTTCAGATTACATTATTTATGTTGAATGTTAGCTAAGAGGTCTCTGTAGGTCCAATATAATGTGTTCTTTCTACAATGGGACATTGAAAGTATAATAATGAGCACTTACAACTTATGCCTACTAAGATTGTAGTTGACTATAACATTTTCTATGCCTAGCTCTTCTTGAAATAATTTGTTTTTGTGATGATTACAATGTATCAAAATATATGATTAAGTACTGCATTTACATATATTATAAATGCAAATATTGATGTATATTTTATGTTTAGGACTTTGAATTATTAAGTAGTTGGTGTGGTGATGCAGATAAAGATTATCTGCATCCATACTTTGAGGGTATTGCCTACATAGAATATACAGGGTGACTGTATATTCTATGGGTCACTTTTGAATTTCATGGAAGTGATAGTTTGAGATCACACATGAAGAGAAAAAAAAGAGATACAAAATAATTATTAACTATTTAATGAGTAAACTTAACCGAAAGTTAAAGAATTGATTACACAACGCTTGGTTACGCCAGGTCACGCCAGGTCACGTGCCGCGATCGACTCAGTTGTATGTAAAGTAAATAGTAACATAGTAGTATTTATTTATAGGGAATTCTAGTGAAAAATGAAGTTCCTACTTATCTATACTAATATTATAAAGAGGAAACCTTTGTATTTTTGTATTGAATAGGCTCAAAAACTACTAGACCGATTTCAAAATTTCTTTTACCATTACTTAAAGGGATTCTTCCGAATCCGTATAGGCTACTTTTTATCCCGAAAATCCCGCGGGAATCGAAATTGCGCGGGTAAAACCGCGCGCAACAGCTAGTATTACATAATTATGGTCGGAATCAAGTACAGAGTGCTCTCCTTCAGTATCTAAAATTTGTCACCAGCCACCCTGTATACTGGAGGGTTGTAAAAAGTTAAACTGCTGGGAAAAAGATTAGTTTAACACTTGAACTGACTGGTTGAACTAGTGGAAATTGGCCTAAGCAGAGCAGGTACCTATTGAACATTAGAGCAATGCTGCAAAGGCCGTCTTTTAGGATACAATTTAAGATTTTTATCTTTTGCTAGGCGACAACTACTCTGATGAAGACAGACGTGACCGTGGGGACCGCGGGCGCGGGCGAGGCCGCGGCGGGCACGGGGGCGGCCGCGGTGGCAGGTCCGGAGGCGACGGGGACAACGAAGAACCACCAGAACTTGATGAAAATGGTGAAGTCAAGAAACCACCCGTAACCTATGTACCACCAGAGCCAACTGAGAATGAGACGGAAATATTTAGTAGTGCTATCAGCTCGGGAATTAACTTTGACAAGTTTGATTGTATTGCAGTTAAGGTAAGTTTGTGTTAAATTAATAATTTATAGGTTTATTAAATTAAAGTAGGTACATTTTTGGTTGCCTGAAAGAAATCGCTTAAAGAGATAACACCATCTAAATTGTCATTTCTTTTTTTAAGTTTGAAGACAATAATGAGTATTTATTATTATTTAGGACTAAGAATACCTCTCACTGCTCTTAAAAATCCAAGTGACCTCTTTTGGCTTTTCAAAATTATTTCTGTTTTATTTTCTAGATCTGTATGCTTTATATTATAGGATTATATCTAGGGCTGGCAGTAAAACACACATAAGTCAAAATGCGTACTTTTCATTGTTTTATTATGGTCTACAAAATAATACCAACATGCAACTAAACTTGCCGTAAAAACAAAATTTGGAAAAACCATTTTGTGACTTCTGTCATTAAGTATGGCTACCTTATACCTATAACGATATCTTTACTTATGACTTAGGTGTTTAAGAACAGTCTAGGTGAACAAAAAAGAAATAAAAACAGTGTTAATTAATTACCTACCTATTTACAATAAAATATATAAGTATTAAATAGCTCAAATCATTCATCTTCCTCACTATCAACAATGTCAGGGTCAGTGTTTTTATATCGGTTGCAGTAGGTAAATTTCTGTAAAAGCTATGAAAAACATCAGGTATTAATGAAAATAATGAAATTAAATCATCTTTTTTTTCCCTAGATATTGGAAAAAAAAGATGATTTACTCCACATGTATCGGAATAAAATATTATGTGTTTTGTGTTTGCAGGAAGATATGTTTGAGGGTGCTTATAAAGACATGAGGCTATCTGATTTGCTCCTCTTGCAGCAATGGTTTCATACCATATGTAGCATACAACTTTGCCAGTCTTATTGTCGTGTACAGTTAAATTAAATGTCCAAAGCTGATGTTTATAAAAAGCTACAGACGAACTAAGTGCTGGAGTCGTGAGCATTGCTGCAAATCGAAAGTGTACACTTATCGACTTATCGACGGAATTATCAATCTTACACATTTGTGTATCAGTTTTTTTTCTTTCGTATGCTTGATCAGCAGCAGCTTTGTGCTCATTGTGTTGAGCAAGTAATTCAGTAGTAGTCTGTGTGTCCTGAGACAGCTGAATTTGCATTTTATATCGATCACACGTATAACACGTATCGGCACGAGGTTTTTTAAATGATTCTAATATATTCCATAAATTAGGATAATGAATCCTAATTTATGGAATTCATGACTGTAAATTTTTATTGACGGCGAATTATTTCGATTTTCGCAGAATAAGCTGTACATTTTATTAATAGTTACATGAGAAGGCAAATATTTCTTTGATGTAGAGTACATCATCATCATCAACATCCTTGACGCTCACGAGGCTCATAGGCTCACGCTTGCCGTCAATTGATAAAAAATATTTATAAGTCTTAGTCCGACACTTTTGGCGCTCAGGATCTAGTGTTCGCTGTCTTTGAGTGGCCTTTTCTAGTATCTCCATTAAAGAAGCTATATACGTGGATCTTTTGAGATATGTCCCCATTCGCCAATATTCTTCGAAAATAGCCTGTCTGTCGATTAATGATAAGCGCTCTTTGCATGTCATTCTTGAAAAGTCCATTGGTTGAGCAATATAAGACGTCATGTTACCTGTACGACCTGATGAAGTGGAAGGCATGGGGTCATCTTGCAATATTGGAGTTCTACTTCTCTGGTCTTTCTGATCACCTAAAAACCAATATCTTATTAAGAAGTATAAATACAATATCATCTTTATTATTTTGATTAATTAAAAAGTTAATCGCGGTAAAATTATTAAGTAGGTTCTATGACGGTAGAAACTTCGTGGTCAAATACTAGGTAAATAATTGCCTATTTAATCATATTAATAATACGTTGCGAAAGTTTAAAATCTTATAATTAAAAAGTTCTTACACTTACCTTGAGTAGATGAAGATTCTAACACCATCTCGACTAATTTCTTTCCTCGGCGGGCATCCATATTGAATAACAAAATAAGAAAGTTTAAAAGTCTACACCAAACGACCAAACCAAGCTTTGAGTGAACTAATTGAATTGAGTTCCATGTCCCATGGCACACTCATAAATTATATTTTTAATAAGTACCCTCAATATGACAAAAAATTACTTCACCCACTTAACATTCCAAATCACATAAGTATGACTTATGTTGTTTATAATATCGTAAGGTGTAAAGAGACTGATAAGGTTGAAAAGGTAGATATTAAGATCAACATTTTTCAATTTTTGAAGACTATGAAAAGTCAACATTACAATTACATTTATTGTTTTATTAGGTCAGTGGAGAGAATGCACCTAAGCCAATAGAAAGCTTTGCATCCGCCAATTTAAGAAAGTTTGTTGTGGACAACATATTAAAGTCAGGTTACAAGAGGCCGACACCTATTCAGAAGCAAGCTATTCCAATTATAATGGGTGGGCGAGATCTTATGGGTTGTGCCCAGACAGGCTCCGGTAAAACTGTAAGTACCTGCAAAATATGAGTTTTCACCTAAAATGTTATTAGTACAAGGTATTTTAGTATTTCTTCTCATTCTAGGCTGCTTTCCTGCTACCAATAATTAATGTACTACTTCAAGATGAAAGAGAATTGGTCACTTCTGGAGGTTGTGCTCAACCACAGGTAATAAACCCATTTTCAAATAAATAATTCGCCCTGAAATAGCTCCCTTCTTTAAAAAATTTTTAATTGTGATGCTACTTGTCATGATTGCTAAATATTCATTATTAGCATCAAGAATGGAAATCAAACTTACCAATGAAATACTACTGAAAATTTTGTTATAAAACCATTTTAAGGAATGTGGGTCAAAGTACTACCTACTTATTTTGTAGGTAAATTAAAAATGCACAAGATGATTTTTTAACAAATTATTTTTTTTAGTTTTAAATATATCCTTAAAAACATGTGTTAGTGATAGTTCCCTATAATAATAAAATAAAGGACTCTGCAAATTCATGCAATTATCTATTTCAAAGAAATTTCAATGTAAAACCTATGATTTTCAATATTTGCAGAACAAAAATAAAAAAAGATTTTGGTAATATAATAAACAATCGCCTAGTAGCACAATAAAGATCTTAACAACAATAGAAAGTACTAGAATGCACAAAAATTGTTACAGATATTTAATTTCATATCAGTATAGTTTACCAACAGCAATTTTTTCTTCATTACAAATACAATGAATTTGTTCAGGTCATTATAGTGTCGCCGACGCGTGAGCTGACATTGCAAATATTCAATGAAGCTCGAAAGTTCTCGTATGGATCCATCATAAAAATCGCTGTTGCTTACGGCGGAACTGCAGTCAGGCATCAGGGGGATCAAATTGCAGTAAGTTTCAAATAACATTGCATTGTAGATGTAAGATAAGTTGGCAGTAAGCTCATGTCATAAAGTGAAATTTGATACAACATACAATGTTGGAATTCGAAAGTTGTAACTTCTTTCTTAATAGAACCTAATTCAATCATATGTAAGGTACTTTAAAATATTACCTTAAATTTATATTTGCGAATTAAGCTTATCACAAAAACGTTGTGCTATGAAGTAATAATCTTTAAAACATTTAAATGTATTATTATTCTTACGAACACTATTATTAATAAGTATTAATTCAAACTCCATTCCTTTGCAGAGAGGATGTCATATCTTGGTAGCTACGCCGGGTCGTTTGCACGATTTTGTAGATCGAAACAGGATTTCTTTTGGCAGTGTACGTTTCATAGTTCTGGATGAGGCAGACAGAATGCTTGACATGGGCTTCATTCCTAGTGTTGAGAAAATGATGGACCACCCTTCAATGGTGCCTGCTGTAAGTAAAAACCAAATGTTATGCATCTACTATAATGCTATAGGTACTGAAACCGACATGCCAATGCTTGTGAGCCTCACTATCCTCCAAAACAAGTTAATAACTAGGAATTAAAACAAGTCAAGCTTTGGAAGGTCTACTATTGATTGACGATAGATAGGTTCGTACACATCTGGTAAGACTTTTTACTATGCACATTTTTTCAACTAGTAATCAGAGTCTATTGAAAAAAAGCATGAATATTGAAGTTTTTACTGCTGAATAGATATGTGATAGTCGATTTATAATGAAAAAGGAAGATGATAAGAAATAATGGTTAATATTTTTTCAGGACCAGCGACAAACTCTTATGTTTTCAGCGACATTCCCTGAAGAAATTCAGCATTTAGCTGGTCGTTTTCTTAACAACTACCTCTTCGTTGCTGTGGGTATCGTAGGTGGTGCTAGTACTGATGTCGAACAAATATTCGTGCAGGTTACGAAGTATGAAAAACGTGGTGAATTAAAGAAACTCATAGAAGAAAATGGTAAGTACATGTCTTTCAAAGATCAGGCCCATCCCCAGTAAGTTTCTATAGGTTTTTATCTCCATTACATCTGATTAGTTGCAAGTATTACAAAACTGTAAATGCTACTACACAAAAAACATTCAAATGATGATCTTTACCAGATCCATCTTACTGCTTACTAATACATATTATAAATGTGAAGAAAGTTTAGATGTAGGGTGTTTGTTCCTCAATCAGAGGAGAACAGCTCAACGGATTTGGATGAAATTTGGCATAGTGATGATAGTGTACGGTCAGGCATAGCACATACGCACATTTTATCCCAAAATTACCGCGGGATTTAAAATAGCGCGGGTAAAACCTTTTCTTCCTTTCATGCAACTATCGAATTAATTTGTTGCAGAGGGCAAACGTGTACTCGTTTTCGTCGAAACCAAACGTAATGCGGACTTCATAGCCGCCATGTTATCTGAACAGCAACTGCTAACATCTTCTATTCATGGAGATCGTATGCAGAAAGAACGAGAGGAAGCTTTAGAGAACTTCAAGAGCGGACGACACTGCATCTTGGTTGCGACTGCAGTAGCTGCAAGAGGATTAGGCAAGTTACATAACATTACTATGAGGAAATAATAAAATTCTTCTATACTTCATTCCGCTTTTGGGGGTTTGTTAGATTGTACTGCTGATATTTTTTTTTTCTAATTGGATTGTTGATTTTAATCTTTGAATTCAGTAAAAAATTAAATCTAATCCAAAGTCAATAAATTATTGTGTTCAATATTTTTTTCAGATATCAAGAATGTTGACATAGTAGTCAATTATGATTTACCAAAAAGTATTGACGAGTATGTGCACAGAATCGGTAGAACTGGACGTGTTGGGAATCGAGGCAAAGCGGTTTCTTTCTTTGACTCAGAAACGGTAAAAACTTTAATATTATAATCAAAATATACTTTCTTTTTACTCTTTTTGCCCTATTTTAATTAAAAGTTAATTTGTAGTTTACTTGTTTCATTGTTGATAATATTTAAAAAATATGTACACAGGATAATGGGCTAGTAGCGGACTTAGCTAAGATACTTCGACAAGCTGAGCAGCCAGTACCTGACTTCCTGCAAGGAGGAGGTACTGCCAGTTACCAGGGCAACAAGTATGGAGGCAGCGATATTAGGGTGAGTATCTCTGGACTAAATAAATGAACAATCTACTTAATTTTTTTATTTTTAATTAAATTATAGATAGCTTTCATGTATAATATTATGTTTCCATACATAACATTCTGATAAGGTTTGAATATTTTTCAATGCTGCTTATAGAGGATTGGCTTTAATGAGGTAAAAATATAATTATATTTACTTTTACAAAAGCCCACTATACAGTAATTATATGATGTCGCCTTATTTTATTAGTAATATTTTTAGGTATTACACGGCACTGCCGACAGTGCTTTATTTACCCTTAACTCAATTGATATTTTTTATATCTTAATATGAATATTCATACTTTAATATAAATTTTGTCAAATTGTCCATTAGCTTTTCCATATTGAGCATGTACTATAAAATTAATGTATAGTTAGATCCAAGCATTATAACTATGATTGTATTGTAATTACAACGGTAAATTACCCATGGTGAAAATATTTAAATGCCTGTGCTCTGTTTTTGAGTGATTTTTATACATTTTAGTCCTGTAATAATACTAGTGGGTTCTGTCATTCAGTGTAGATCAATTCTGAACTTTATATTATTTTCTTTAGTGACTAAACCCATGTTTGACCTGATCTCACCTGATGATAAGTCAAGATGAGGCAGACAGGCTCGGAAAGGACCTGGGTCTTATTACTATATGCCTCTCCTTGGGTAAATCATATGTCTTATTGCCATTACTAGAAACTAAAACTAAGACACATATATTAGTTACATATTACATATCTCTTTCAGAACTTTAACAATGCTGCACCGGTTTCTCAAGGTGAAGAACCTGAAGAAGAGTGGTAAATTTAACTCTTGATATTATTGTGTAACTAAGTGTTTGATTGTGTACAACTAGTGTTGTGTGGGAAAGTTACTTTGGTGCTTCTTATGCCTAGTTTACATTCAAAATGTTGAACACCCACCAATCTGCATGGCAAGGCATTATAGGTTGTGCTACCCTGGAAAGCTTTTGCCTTTGACTTTTCTGAGATTACAGCTAATTAGTAATAAGTTAAGCAAAAAGCAGTTTAAGGATTTGGATAAATTCGTCATAACAGTCTCACTATATATTTTTATAGTCTGACTTAGACTATTTTTTTTTAATTTTAAATTGTCAACATTGCTAGTGATATCCAAAATTTTAATAATAAGCTAACTTGCTACCTAATCATAATTATGTAAATAGTGTTAAATATGTTTCGCCTACTGACATAAATACCATGACTTTTCAAACATGCATCAATTTGTTGTACCTTGATCATCACAGAGTTTACCATTAAGTTTTTGTTTGATTTTTAGAGTTCTATCTTTACTAGTTTTAAGTTTTTTCTTTTTGTAAGTTTTTCATTAACCCTTTATTTTTAAATAAGATTTCGACAAGGTATCCATAAGTTTTGTTTTATTAGTAATAAGCCAGTTTTCTTATATGTGGGATCTGTGATTCAAATAAAACTTAAAAGTTGCTCAGTATAAAGTTAATAAACCTTAGGTTTTAAACATACAACTGTATTGCAAAAAAAAACTTATTTTGATTTGTTGTCGTTTATTTGTAAGTTGATTATGTGATTATTCTTTAATTTTTGGCCTTAATTAATTAGAAGGAAGTATTGTTGCAGAATCTCTAAACATTCAAAATAAGCTTATTTTGCAGGTCTTCCGTTAAACGCCATTTCATATTCAAGTCATACATTTTAATTTGGTACAAAGTGTATTTATAATCTGTGATGAATACTGTAAGTAGAATAGGTCTAACATCTGTTATACATTACCCAAGGTAGTGTAATATTGATATTTAGGCTAACAACGATAAAAATGTATAAATTTTGTACTTGAACAATTCCAAACCTGATTGTGGTTCTAGTACCAGTGTTAGAATTTATTAAATGTAAGTTGTACATATTGTTGTTTTATTTCTTGAATCCGAAAAATATATGAAACTCTCATGCCTACCTCTCGTTTGCCAGACGAGTACTCTTCCACTGAGCTGGCGGGGCCTCGAAATTACTTGACACATTTTTGTTTTTACGTTACATTGCCAACGTAGCTCTTTTTTTATTAAACACATTTTTTCATTTATTTGAGAATAATCAAATCATTGTGAACGTCAAGATGACGGGATCACGTCGGGTTTTTCGTTAAGTATGCGTTTCGTATTTAATGCAATTCTACCAATTTATACCTTCATAGAAAAATTCTACACTCATATAGAATCAGAAAAATCCACAAAGAAAGTTTAAATTATTAAATTAATGGAAAAAACCCAAAAAGTCAAACTGAACACATCAAATTTTGGTTCAAAATAATGTGTCCGTATCGACCGCGCGGCCACGGCGTTTTTTCTTACATCTAACCATGCCAAGATTATGTAAAAATTTGTAAAAGTCGATTCCTAAAAACATAAATTTGTAAAAGGTATAGTTAAAAAGTTATAAGGGTTTGAACGTGGCCGCGCCATTGAAACAATGCGAACCGCGCGGCCACGTAGATCTTTAAAACTAAACATTGCAGAGACCTGAAGTTTAGGTAAAACACGGATTGAATATGTAAAAAATTTGTAAAAATATAGAAAAAAATCCTGGATTTACATTTTAGAAGCTGTAAGCTTATAACACCATGGCCGCGCCATTGACCGGTATAAAATTACGTTATCGTCGATATCTCGCTGGAAAAGCATAGCAGAGGTCTGAAATTTTTTGTAAAACCTGGATTCGAATTTGTAGAAACTAGTAAAAATATAATAAAAAATCATAGGTATACATAATAGGAGCTGTAAGACCAAAAACCCATGGCCGCGCCATCGAAACGTTAGAAAAGTACTTTACCGTCGATATCTTGCTGAAAAAGCATCGCAGAAGTCTGAAGTATTTTGTAAAACCAAGATTTAAATTTGTAGAAACGATTAAAGATGCACAAAAAACTCCTAGGGTCATATTTAACCCTTAAAAGAGCATTGTAGTTTAAAAACAACATTATGATTAAAACAGCATAACGTCGGCATTAACTTTTTTTTTTAAATATTTACCATAAATAATATTTCTTTCTGAATATTAACACATATTTGCGCTAGCAACATTGATGACTTTTTATTTTTTGATAACTTTTTAGACTGTCACTTTATTGGCGGTAGTCTGATAAAAGTTTGTCGAAATCATCTTGTGTTCTTGTGCAAATAAAAGTTGTGATTTTTGAGGTAAGTCCCATATTATGTTTTGTTATTGATAAATAAAGGTTCGTTTAGTGATTTTGATATTTAGAAAACATAAATATGCTACGCGATGGTGTCAAAAATGAAGAAACTTTTGTGTTGTGTGAAAACAACAGCGCGCCTTCTTCACATATTGTGAAGTATGGGCAATAGACTTTATTGAAAAGTTTATTATTTTTTTTTCAGTATGGCTGGTTTATCGGAAAAAAATATTGCTGATATGTTACGAAACTGGGAAGAATCTGAAGATGATTCTCAATCTTCAGACTCTGAATATGAAGATGAGGGTAACCACTACAGGTCTATACGGGAAATTTAGCAAGACCTTGAAGATGCAGTATCTGAAGATATCTCTGAGGATTTCGAAGATGCAGGCATCACACCGGAAGAGCAAGATCCACCTATAATTTGTGGGGATGACCAGGTGGGTTCTTCTGATCCTCCTCTTGTCAATGATGGAAACCAGCTTGACTGTTCTTCCGATGTTCGAAGTAAGTCGAGACCTGTTATATGGCGCAAAAGAAATCTAATTACTGCCGCAGAAGACCTTACATTTAAAGGTAATATGCAAATGCCATCTGATTTATTAGAATGTCAATCTCCGTTACAATTTTTTCGCTACTTTTTTAGACCTGAACTAGTAAATAAAATAGTTGAAGAGAGTAATTTATATTCCACTCAAAAACAAATTTCAAATCCTGAATGCATAGATGAAAATGATCTTAATAAATTTCTTGGTATTCTTATCTATAGCTCAATAATCCGTTTTCCAAATAAAAAACTGTACTGGAATAACAAATTTGGCTATGAATTAATCAAAAATACAATGCCTTCGAAGAAATTTGAAAAAATGTGTTCAATTATTCACTTCAGTAATAAAGATAACAACTTACCTAACACTCATCCTGATCATGATCGACTATACTTGGTTAGACCTGTCATAGACTCACTCAACGAAAGATTCAGCTTAGTACCTATGGAACAAAGATTGTCTATAGACGAACAAATGTGCGCAACAAAGATGAGCCATTATATGAAGCAATATTTGCCTAATAAACCCCACAAGTGGGGTATTAAGCTCTTTCTTATTTGTAGTATCTATGGATATGCCCATAGGTTTGAAATTTATACTGGTCGAGGAAAATTATCTCCATTGCCAAATGAACCTGATTTAGGTGAATCTGCAAATACAGTAATAAGGCTTTCTCGTATGGTACCACGAAAGGCGAACCATATAATATATTTCGATAATTTTTATACAAGTCTTCAACTTGTGACGTACTTAGCAAAAGAAGGTATATTTTCCCTTGGCACAGTGCGTATAAATCGCCTTCGTAATTGCAAGCTTCCAGATAAAAAAGAAATAATGAAGAAAACAGTTCCAAGGGGATTTTACGAGGAAAATGTAGCTACAGTTGATGGTGTCGACGTCAGTGCCATAGTTTGGAAAGATAATAAACCTGTAAACTTAATATCAACATACGTGGGAGCTGAACCTGCTACGACTGTCACTCGATTTGATAAACAGAAAAAAGAAAGGACTGCCATTCCCTGCCCTAAAGCCATAAGGGAATACAATATACACATGGGGGGAGTAGATTTATTAGACTCCTTCATTGGTCGATACCACATTAAAATTAAAAGTCGTAAATGGACTATGCGACTATTTTATCATTTATTGGATGTTGCTGTAGTAAACGCCTGGCTAATATATAAAAAAGTGGAACAAGAAAATTGTATGTCGAAATCAAAACCACTAAACTTATGTCAATTCAGATTAGATTTGGCCGAGTCACTTTGTAGGATTGGCTTGTCAACCAATACTGGAAAACGTGGTCGTCCTTCTAGCTCTAATCTTCAAGCTGAAATAGAGCAGAAAAGACGCAAGGGTCAGGTACAATCTGCTCCGTCAAAAGATATAAGATTGGATCAAATATCTCATTGGGCCATTTGGAATGAAAAGCAGGAAAGGTGTAAATATCCTAGTTGTTCAGGATTTACGTACAGAAAATGTATAAAATGTGGTGTTTCATTATGCGATACTAAGAGTAAAAACTGTTTTTTTAGATATCATAATGAATAAAATTATTTTGTATTTGCCATACTTCGTGTTCTCTATTAAGGGCGCAATGTTGTTTATAGACAACATAAAGTTTTTTAATAAAAATTAACACTTATTTTCAATAAATATTTTTTTAAATATTTTTTCCTGTCTTTTATTGCTATGAATAATTACATATATTTATTACACAAAGTTTAAAAAAATCGCTATTTTAAGGGTTAAGGAACTGTAGCACTGAATCTTAAGAACGGCTTGAATACGTCGATAGGGTGACCATGGTTTGTTGATGACAGAAATGTCCTATATAATATAAATGATATAAAACTACTTTTTAACCGGATAATCGCGTATAATTTATACTTTACATTTTAACTCGACGTTTCGGTGTCTTTGCAGACCCTTTGGTTACGAGATCAAATAAATTATACGCGATTAATCCGGTTAAAAAATTACTTTTATTTAAATTATAAATCGTGAAAACTTAAGACAATATTATAAATTATATCTAAAGGATTGTAAATTGAATAAAATGAATCGATAAAGTAAAAAATATATGTTTATTTCTTTAAAAACACAGATAATCTTAGTCTTCGTCTATTAGACCATATGTCAAATTATGGATTGTCATAGGTTGTAATGAACTTGCGTGTGTTCCGAATTTATTATCGTCGTAACAAATCATTTCAGAGGTATTTAATAAGCAATGACACTTGTAATGCCCAATGAGTCCTACAACCGGGGGAACATATTCTACAGCACCTATCAGTCTATATTTTTTTTGTTTTATTTTGATAAAATGGGGTATTTCTTCGAGTTTGATTTTATCTATGCCATTAAGATCAAATAAAATAATATTATTTAATTCGTATATATACCTCTTGGTTTCGTTGTTACAAATCAAACATTTATTTAAATTTGAATCGTCATCGATAATGACGGCATCTTCCATTCCTCCGATTCCGAATAAATTTATAATTTCTAAATTAATTAATAAAAATACAATGGTTCTTTTTGACCGGTTTGCGCACGTTTCGGTTAAACATTCATTTACTACACCGGCACTATATAGGTCATCTAATAATATATGTTCGAAAATAAAAGCCATGTTACTGTCGCATCTATAACTATTGTTTTCGCTTTTATAATATTTAGCTACTATTTCCTCCCGTAGTTTGCTGAGATAAAGTGGTAACCTATAGCAAACTTATTGTTAAGGAAAGTTTTAAAATGAACTGTTTCCTAATTATTTTTACCCGACTACTGCACGCAAAGGAGGGTTATGTTTTCAGCGCGAATGTAACTATGTCTGTTAGTTGTTCATGGTAACAGGTAACAGGTCAGATGAGCTCTATAAATAAATTTAATTTACTATGCGAAATAAATATGGATTTGTGATATAATTTCTATTAAATGGGTGGAAAGTTTTCTATTATCAATAAGCCATGGTCACCCTATCGACGTATTCAATCCGTACTAAAGATTCAGTGCTAAAGTTCCTTAAATATGACCCTAGGAGTTTTTTGTGCATCTTTAATCGTTTCTACAAATTTAAATCTTGGTTTTACAAAATACTTCAGACTTCTGCGATGCTTTTTCAGCAAGATATCGACGGTATAGTACTTTTCTAACGTTTCGATGGCGCGGCCATGGGTTTTTGGTCTTACAGCTCCTATTATGTATACCTATGATTTTTTATTATATTTTTACTAGTTTCTACAAATTCGAATCCAGGTTTTACAAAAAATTTCAGACCTCTGCTATGCTTTTCTAGCGAGATATCGACGATAACGTAATTTTATACCGGTCAATGGCGCGGCCATGGTGTTATAAGCTTACAGCTTCTAAAATGTAAATCCAGGATTTTTTTCTATATTTTTACAAATTTTTTACATATTCAATCCGTGTTTTACCTAAACTTCAGGTCTCTGCAATGTTTAGTTTTAAAGATCTACGTGGCCGCGCGGTTCGCATTGTTTCAATGGCGCGGCCACGTTCAAACCCTTATAACTTTTTAACTATACCTTTTACAAATTTATGTTTTTAGGAATCGACTTTTACAAATTTTTACATAATCTTGGCATAGTTAGATGTAAGAAAAAACGCCGTGGCCGCGCGGTCGATACGGACACCAAAATAATACGACTACTTTTGTATCATTTATTTATTTATTTAAAAATTTATGTACACATAAGTTTGGACACAATTTAAAGATACATGGATCATAAGTACAAAGGTACAGCTTATCTCTAATGAGATCTCTTCCAGCAGACCTAGGACAGGAGAGTTTGTTTAGGATGCAATGATAGTGTGCACACAAATCTATGATATCGTATAAACTGCTTAAAACACTTACATACATAACGTCACGCTTGTATCCCTTATGGGGTAGGCAGAACACCAGAGGTTACAAGACCATCTGATGTCACGTTTGACAAAGGGGATTGGCGGCCACGGTATCACTTAATTTTAGAGTTTTCGAGCGTATCAAAACCGGGCTATATGTAGTTAATAGGTCAATATCAAAGATTTGTTAGCGTCAGAACCCCTGGACCAAGTACGATATTTTATATTTGGATGGTAGCAAGGTTTAATACCTTTTTGGTACTATTTGATACCTAAATCAAATTATGTAGTACCTCGACGAGCAGTGAAAAAACAAGAAAAGAAAGTGGCCAGACATTCTGACGTCAGGTTGTCTGGACCACATTTTTTTCATATAGTCGGAGACCATATATCTTAACCCTTAAATTCATAATGTAGGATGCAGGCTACATAATATTCTGAAGGCTGAATGATACGTGCTAAGCCTTCAAAAAGAAAAAAAAAGTCACCTGTCAAACGAGAACAGACTTATTATCGAATTCTTAGGTTGGCAGTATTGTATTTTATTGTTTATTTGAATTTGACAACTAAAACTTTTTAGCGGGCTGCGTTTGGAAAAAAGTGTTTGGTGAACTGATTTTGTAAACACATATTTTATTAATTTTTAAGGTAAGTTATGCTGATTTATAAATATTTCGTCTATAAAAATTATAAATATTGAGTAGACTCATTAGGAGTTACAATTTTATTGGGAACCACCACTAAATCTTCAAATTCCTTTGTGTAGGCTATATCCTACACTATGCATTCAGTACTAAAGTTAACTATCGTATGAGATACATGTAATTCAGGTATAATTTTGTTATTTCAGATGGCTAATCGAAGTTGGACTGGATCTGACGATCAAATAAGATCTTACTTATCCACCTTAGATGGCAACGATTCAGATGATGGGGCTGAAGAAGACGAAAGTGAGGAAAATGATGAAGAGGTGCAGGCTTATAGGGACCGATCTGAACTACTGAGAGTTTTGGAAGGTGAAAGTGAGGAAGTTGAAGATGACCCTCCTTTGGAAGACGAATTCAATGGTGGCGTGGTAGATCCTAGTGAAGAGGATCCTCCAATAATAGAAGACCCAGAAATTTACCAGGAACCTGCTGTTCATAACGGGCAAACTCGGCGGCGTCAAGATATGAGAAGATTATTGTGGAAAAAACAGGGTATGAGAACTTCTGAAGATGATATAGCTTTTTTAGGCGACGTGGATTACAGTGAATTAGGGTCTATAGACACAATGTATGGTTTTTTTTCGTTTTTTTTTATCTGATGAAATCTTAGAGAAAATTGTTCAAGAAACTAATTTGTATGCAATCCAGAAAGAGCCTAATTCCACTTTTTCAACCAGTGTCACAGAGGTCAGAAACTACCTGGGTGTATTATATTTTATGTCTGTTATAAAATACCCTAATGTTAGGATGTATTGGTCTCCTAAGTATGGATTTGCTCATATATATAATTGCATGACCCTAAACCGTTTTGAGAAACTAAAAAGTCTACTACATTTCAATAACAATGACTCACTGCTTCCATCTGATCACCCTCGCCACGACAAATTGCACAAAATCAGACCAATCATAGATTATTTGAATAATCGCTTTGCACTTTTCCCTATCGAACAACGGCTGTCAATCGATGAACAGATGTGCGCCACAAAAATATCGCACTACTTGAAACAGTACCTTCCTAATAAGCCCCATAAGTGGGGCTTCAAGCTGTTTTTGTTGTGCAGCATTACTGGTTATGCTCATAAATTTGAAGTCTATGTTGGTGAAAATAATATTCAAGAACCCAATGAAACAGACTTGGGTGTGACTGGAAATGTTGTGGTGAGACTTATGAAGGTGGTACCCCGAAACATCAATCATATAGTCTATTTTGACAATTATTATACATCTATTCCATTGGCTTGCTATTTGCATAAACAAAAAATTTTCTGCTTGGGTACTGTCCGAACAAACAGGCTACCTAATAATAAGTTGCCAAATCAACAAACTTTCATGAAAAAATCTATACCGAGGGGATCTTTTGAAGAACATATGACAACTTACGATGGGACTGATGTATCTGTAACTATGTGGAAAGACAACAAAATTGTTACATTGTTATCTACCTATGTGGGAGCTGAGCCGGTTCAAAAAATAAATAGATTTGACAAGTCTAAAAAAGAAAAAATTTTGATTGACTGCCCACAGATTGTCAAAGACTACAACTCCCACATGGGTGGCGTAGATCTTCTAGACAGTTACATAGGAAGATACCACATATCCATAAAAAATAGAAAGTGGTATATGCGATTGTTTCATCATTTATTGGACCTAGCCATGATAAATTCGTGGTTGGCTTACAAGAAACTTATGACACAAAAACCTGGATTTAGTGGAAAGCTATGTAACTTGGGTACATTTCGTCTGGAAGTAGCTGAGACTCTTTGCCTTTTGGGAAAAAAAAATGAAGTAAAAAGGGGAAGACCAAGTTCTGCTATAGAACATGAAATTCAGGCGAAAAAAAAGAAAGGTGTTTCCCAGGTTGCACCAGTAAAAGATGTTCGACTAGACCAAGTAGCCCATTGGCCAATTTTTTGTGACAAAAGTAATAGGTGTAAGATGCCTAAGTGTACTGGTTTTACCCAAACCATATGTGAAAAATGTAATGTATCACTTTGTTATAATAAAAGAAATAATTGTTTTAGAGAATATCATAATAAATAAATGAAAAACAATATCTGGTTGCTCTTATTTTTCAATAAAACTACACTACATAAACATCTACTTACATACATATTCATTTTACTTGGAGTGCATAGTGTAGGCTGCATCCTACAGAGACAAAATAAAGAATTTAGCGGTCTGGACCTTCTCAAATATTTTTTTTACTATTTTTCCCGTTATACCTATACCATGAGACACCACATACGATTTTTTAAAATAAAACATAAAAAATCATGCATTTAAGGGTTAATTATTTATTTGTAATTATTTAGTACCTTTTCAATACCTCAACATATTTTATTTTTAAAATTTTAGGGCGTCCCAGAAAAAAGTTACGGATGAATGAAATTATACTATGTACAATTAATAATAATAATAATCTTCATATTACAATTAATTATATACATTACATTATATACAAGAATGAAGTCTCTGATTCCCAAACTAGACAAGTCTGTATCTTGGGGTTCAGCGGCCTCTCCCATTAGGTGTACTTTTTGTTTAAATAACAAACATTCTTAAAGATAATTACAATTAACAATTTCCCTCTGAATAAGATTAATAATAAGTAAGTACTGTACTTATTACGTCAAATTTTAAAATAATGTAAAAAAAAAACTTTTGTTAACAAATGAGGCATTATTTCTTTTTGTCATCTCCTTTAGTATTAAGAATGGTATCATGTTATACCATATTAATTATGGCATAATATTAATTTACGTACACAGCATCACTGAAACCCTATGTACATTATAGATAATTGTTGATTATATTATAAATGTAATAGAAATAATTCATACAATTAATCAATTATCATTAGCTTGACTTCCGCATTACTTACTGGTTATCAGTATAGTCATTTGATCTCACATACAGCTGCATAATAATATTTATAATTTACCTTTGCCCGTTACTACTTATCTCGTTACTTACTAATTCCTATACCTTTTTTATTTACATCGATAGTTGAGGGTAAGCTCAAATTGTTTGATTGCTAACTACCCTCTTATTGTGCTATTAAAACAATTTGTCTTGCAACTCGCGTGTCACGTCGCACAGCAGCTCCTCCGTTAATTATCTTTTTTCGAAAATAAAAATCTATTTATTTGTTTTATTGCACACAGTTATTATATAACCATGAGTATGAGTAGTAGAGGGCGGAAAAGTGCAGTTCCGTTGGAAGAACAAAAAAGTGTTTTGAGTGAATTTAAAAAGTATTTTCCACATAAAAATGATTTACCTTCCCCGTGTGATCCAGTTTTTCAAGAGATCAGTGAGAGATTGTCTTACAAAATGTCTACCAAATCAATTTACTTATCAGTTCAAAAAAATTACGAGCTCTTATTTGGTAACAACGGGTCTGATGCTTCTTTTTTTGATGAAGAACCTATGGAGCTAAAGGACACATGTGAGTGCAAAACATATACATTTTTTATTGATATTTATCAATGGAATAAAATAAAGCCCATTGACCGTTGCGTTAAGCGTACAAAATCTTTATCCGATTTTCGTCGTAAAACTTTGTTGCCATCTCACCAGTGGGCTCCTCTTTTAAGAGAAGAAATATGGAAACATGTAGCTGGATATTTCAAAATTATTCAGTTAAAAAGGAACTCTTTGTTAAGTGTTACGGTTCTTGTAAGGATTGCAAAGCAAAGGTTGAAGTTACGATTAATTGGCCGACAGAAAAAATTGCGCGTTGCGTTTGTACCATAAGCGATTTTGACGAGAATTTCAAACATACTCACGCAAAAAAAATTAAGCTTTCCCCTGTAAAACGCTGTGAGCTAAGTAATGATTTAAAATTTGAACATGCTGTGACGGTACGAAACAAACTGAGTGATACTACAATGGACATAAATGACGACTTTGAACCGGCTCACTTACCTACGCTCGGTTGTTTAAGACAGATAAAGTATGAACAGCGGAAAAGCACGTATTACGATCAGAATTCAATACTAGCGCTGTGGATTATGACTCAAATACCTCCTTATGATACTCTGATAAGGTTCATCTCACTGTTTCCGGTATGCATTTACTATTGGTCTAATACTCAAGAACAATATTATAAAGACTATAGAAAATTTGAGAGAACTGTATTAAGTATTGACGCTACAGGAAGTATCTTTAAGCCATGTGGACCGAATAAAGATTTAATACTGAGTAAACAGATGTTTTTATATGAATGCGTGCTATTATCAGATTATAGTGCAAGTGTTCCAATGGCACAAATGATATCAGACAATCATACTTTGGAGACTATACATAAATGGCTCGCCACGTGGTTTAAAAGTCAAAACAAAGCAACTCCGAATGAAGTCGTCGTTGATGATTGTGCAGCTTTGATTGGGGCTGTAGTAAAAGCTTTTACAAAATTTAAATCGACCGCAGAGTATGTTTATGCCTGTTATACAAAATTAGAAACAAAAGAACAAACACCAGAAGAATGCTTCATTCGTATCGACACCAGTCATTTTATAAAAATTCTTTTTAACTTAACATGTTTCAAATGTGTCGATCAGAGAGTAAAGTTTTTTTTATTTCAAATGTCTTCAAGAAATCAAGCTTTGTGAAGATTATGATATATTAAAAGGTATATTAATTGATCTGATTACAATGTGTACAAACAAATTTGATGGACGAAATAGCGAAGGAATGTTAACAAGATGTGAACAAGCTAAAATGAGGTTAAGGCGACTGGCTTCCTTCAAAAACACCTCTGAATCGGAAATTGAAATAGATGACGCTACTAAAATTTCACAGACGTCATCGAACAAGAAGTCTTTATTTTCAGGTACCCAATCGAAAGACATTGGTAATAATCAGTCTAGAAAAAGTCCTAAATGGTACTATGATGCTATTGATACTGAAAATCTATTGCTCACTCTTACTGATGGTGATTGTGAATTACACGACAACTTGTATTATTTCCCAGAATTTCTAACAACTTTAACACGACTAATGGGACAACTTCCGTTGTGGTCGAATGTTATGAAAAAAACTTTTCAATCAGAAATATCAGCCCCAACTTCGTCGAATGTGGAAGTGTACTTCAAAATGGTGAAAAGGTATTTATGCCAGATAAACACAAAATCTGAGAGATATCGTATAGACGAATTTATTGTAAAACACTCAGAATCGATTTCGGGACAACTGAAAACGGCTAGCAGCAAATTAAATGAAAAGAAAAAAATACCAAAAGAAAAGAAGAGCATTAAAAATGATGATACGAAAATGAATACTCAATTAACAAAAGGAATAAACAATGAGTCAATTTTTTCAGATACGCCTTCTATGCTAGAAAATTGGAGGGGTTTAGCTATTGGCAAAAAGGAAAAGAAAAAAAGAGAAAAAATTAAGAGGGTTACTTTGTTGAGAAATGGCTCCTTAACCACTTGTGCTGGTAAAAATACTATTGTTTTAAACACGTGTGCTTTTGATGCAGTTGCACAAGCGATAGCAGTAGGAGTTGCTGATAACTACGCCTTAAATAGCATCATAAATACCAATGAAAATGATGAATACTTTAAATTAATTAAAATGATGATTTTAGACAACGATACACTAAATGTTTACAAGCTGCGCGAAGAGATACTGAAAAAACATTTTGAAACAAAGTTCATAGGCGACAAAACGTACGTTAGCTGCGAATGCAATGTTGCATACATATTTGAAAATATATTATGGGATAAAATATATAGTGCAGACATAACAGAATTATGTACGAATTTCAATTGCCCTATAAACAACGTCCGTAGGAAATGTGCTTTTTTACCCCTTGATTTGAACAAAGATACATTAAGTGAAGCTGCAAATACAATGCTTAACAGTGATAGTAATATGTCAATTTGCAGACACTCTGACTGTGATGGCATTAAAACCATAAATTATAATTTGAAAAACATTGCTGTTTTTGAGCCCAATCCTGAAGTACAAATATGCATTAATGATTTACCACAAAATATATCTTTAAAAGGTACTGTGTACCATCTATTGTCTGTTATCGAATTTGTGCCATCTGCGACTCCCACAGATGTAGGACATTACAAGTCACACTGCAGACGTGGGTCAAAATGGCAATGTTATGACGATATGTCAAGTAAAATTACTGTAAGTTGTAAAAAAATGACTGCTCATTGTTTAATATACGCCAAAAAGTGTTAATTATTTTTTCAATTATCAATAATATTAGGTATGTTTAACACAATTCTGATTATTAAAATTATTCTTTTTTAAAACCCAGTGTTATTATTTCTTAAACGTATTACTCATATATTATTATAAGATATACTGCAAAATATGAAGAGTTTTGCTTCTTAAAGAATTAAATTTATTGGTAAATTGGTAAATTTATGAATAAAAATATTTAAACTAATTATGCCAAACGGGTCTATTCGGTTCACCTATTATCCCCAATATTTTTCCGAATGGTAAAAATCTCATACGGTATAAAAAAATATCTTAAGGTATTGAAAAGGTACTAAATAATTACAAATAAATAATTAAGATATTTGGTCTCTGACTATGTGAAAAAAGTGTGGTCCAGACAACCTGACGTCAGAATGTCTGGCCACTTTCTTTTCTTGTTTTTTAACCCCCGACGCAAAACGAGAGGGGTGTTATAAGTTTAACGTGTCTGTGTATCTGTGTAGTTGTCTGTGGTATCGTAGCGCCCAAACGGATGAACCGATTTTCGTTTAGTTTTTTTTGTGTTATAGATAATTTTATCCCGAGTGTTCTTAGCCATGTTTCATGAAAATCTGTTCAGCCGTTTGAAGATCATCAGCTCTTTTCTAGTTGATGAGGGGATCTGACTACCTTCCATATGTCCTTTCGATGCGAAATTTGGTACCGTATTGCTTCAATTATATTGAAAGTATATGGTAAGGTTACAATGTCCTGATCAGCCGTTTGAAGGTCATCAGCACTCTAACAGTTGATGAGGGGATCTGACTAAATTCCATATCTCGTATCGATTCGAAATTTGGTGCCGTATTACAAAAATGATATTCATAGTATATGGTAAGGTAACCATGACCTGATCAGCCGTTTGAAGGTCATCACCTCTCTAATAGTTGATGAGGGGATCTGACTAACTTCCATATGTCGTATCGATTCGAAATTTGGTGCCGTATTACAACTATGATATTAAAAGTATATGGTAAGGTAACCATGACCTGATCAGCCAATTGAAGATCATCAGCTCTCTAATAGTTGATGAGGGGATCTGAATAGCTTCCATATGTCGTTTTGATTCGAAATTTGGTGCCGTATTACTACAATTATATTGAAAGTATATGGTAAGGGAACCATGACCTGATCAGCCTTTTGAAGGTCATCAGCTCTCTAATAGTTGATGAGGGGATCTGACTAACTTCCATGTCGTATCGATTCGAAATTTGGTGCCGTATTACAACAATGATATTAAAAGTATATGGTAAGGTAACCATGACCTGATCAGCCAATTGAAGATCATCAGCTCTCTAATAGTTGATGAGGGGATCTGAATAGCTTCCATATATCGTATTGATTCGAAATTTGGTGCCGTATTACTACAATTACATTGAAAGTATATGGTAAGGGAACCATGACCTGATCAGCCGTTTGAAGATCATCAGCTCTTTTATAGTTGATGAGAGGATCTGACTACCTTCCATATATCCTATCGATTCGAAATTTGGTACCGTATTACTTCAATAAAATTGAAAGTGTATGGTAAGGTTACAATGACCTGATCAGCCGTTTGAAGATCATCAGCTCTCTTATTGTTGATGAGGGGATCTGACTACCATCTTCCTAATATTAAAACCTACTTTAAAAAGTACAAAATAAAAGTAAAATTAAAAATTTAAAAAACCCCCCGACACAAAAAAGACCTTAAAAACTAACAAATAATATTTTAAACCTATTCTAATTATTATCGTCCCATATATAATTGACTGTAAGACTTGTACTTTAAAATATTTTTATTTTCCGAGCGTCGTCGCCGCGTCGGGGGACCGCTAAGTGAGAAAAACAGTTGTCAGTTGCAGATTGCATCAAAAGAATTCACTCCGAAAAATTCGTAAAATCGACACAACCGTCAACGTCGTCTGCCCTCACGTGTCTGCCCGTTCGGGTCGCCGCACTTGGTGACGCCCACCCCCGCGCCGCAAGCCGCACACTGAGCTCGCCGCGCTCTTACGTAGTCTACGCTCTACGTAATGCGGCATTACGCAGAGCGTAGACTATGCATGAAACTTAAGATCGCTCATACCTAAATGTAATAATAAATTAGCTGTTGTTGGCTTTATACTTTATATAGTTTTGTCGACGTTCAGAGTTTGAAATAAGAGATTACCAAATTTATCCTGCGCGTCAACTGCACTGCAACGTTCTCTTGACGCGCGTACGTTCACTTTTTATTAAGAGAATCGGCCTACTGGCCGGCCGCCAAAGAGCAAATAATCAGATAGTAAATAAAAGATCAACTCAATACTTTATTCAACCTATTAAAATCATAATAGAAAACCTTTGAAGTTTTTATTTTACTTTACAAAGCCGTCGTATTTTTTGACTATTTAATGTAAGTAGAAAAATATATTGGTTCATTTTATTAACATATTTTTCTACACACTTGCTCGTAAAGTGAGCCTTATTCTATTGAATTTAGAACTATAAACTGGGCTATAAGTCACGCGTGCATAATATATTATACCCTAGTGCATAATAAGTGCTTAGTGCAAATTACATGCGAGTAAACAGAGCATATTTTATTGATCCGGGTTATACATTAAATATATGCTGTGCGGGCCGCGCCTGCAGTGGCTGCACGGCGCCTCCAAGCAACAATAGCGTGTGTACGTGTAATGGGACAGGGCTACTGACGCGCAGCAGCTAACAGCTGCTTCAAATAAATTTTATGACCACGTATGTCTGTCTTTTACTCACAAGTGTGTTGAAAAACGTCGCATGTAACTCGTGAGCGTTGCTAATTACAGTCTCGGCTCATTATTAAGCCTCGACTGTAATTAGCAACTTAGCTCACTTGTTACATAATATACTATTAAATCATAACGGTTTTAATTAATAATTTATAGTTAAAACTTCTTCGTTTTGTCAGCTACCCAACAAGGTATAACAATCTAGTCTTTTATTTAAATTCGTAGAAAAAATATTAGTTTCATCGGCGCTAGTGGACGTAAAAATAATTTAGCTTATTGAGCCTAATCCATTATTTAGCCCAGGAAAGTAAAATAAACGAAGGCCCAACGAAGATTTAGTGTAAACGTGTGAATGGACATCAATATATTGGTTCCAATATGATGGCTGCGCTGCAAATTTTCGAGGGAGTGTGAGGGAACGAGATAGGACGAGGAGGATCTTCACCTTGGCCAGCCAGAAGTCCGGACCTAACCTCCATTTTTTATGTGTGGAGGCACATGAAAGCCTCGTATACGGTGAGCCACATGCAATGGCGTCTGCTGATGGTGGATGGTGTGATAATCAACGCGGCAAATGAAATGCGAAGAAATTTGACCACTGCTGCAGTAAAAACTAGGCTTCACTGAATAATGCGAAAATGTATCCAAAACAAAGGCGGACGCGTTGAACGTGAATTGTAATGTGCAACGATAATATATATATATATTTTATAATCTTAGCTTTTGTTATATTTTACTTTCCAGGGCTAAAAAATTAATTTAGCTCAATCAGCCTAATTATTTTTACGTCTAGTATCGACTATGAAACTAAGATTTTTTCTATGAATTTAAATAAAAGCCTAGATTGTTATACTTTGTTGAGTAGCTGACAAAACGTAGATGTTTTTAAGCACTTCCGCTGAACATCTTCCATACAAATTTTTGTAGGTATTCTTAAAAGAAAAGTAAACCTATTAAAATTTTTTGATTATTTCAACTTTCAATCGCTCAGAACTATGTATTTAGTAATCTTACGTAGAATTTTGGTTACTCAGATCATAGAACATCTTAATCTGCATTTGAGAATCAAATAATAATAATACTAAAGTGCACCAATTTTAAAATACGACATTTAATGGCAAAATTCGGAAATTTTATAAAAAAAATTAAAAGTTGTTTATCTCGAAAACGGTTAGGTTTGGGGTAGGGTGTTTCATAGGTAAATGAGTTAGAAAAGACGGGTACTATACGCCCTTAAAGAATCTAGGTTGACTTAACCAGAATTCCTGTATAAATGTAAGACTCCATTATTTACATTAAAAAAAACACACAAACAACAGAACGCCAACAAATTAAGAAGTTGGTGCTTTTTGCAGGTTAAGTTAACAATCCTTTAGGTATGTTTTTAATAAATAAACGATTTATAAATATTTATCTTTATTTTGATTACTCTGTAATCCTTTTAGGCGTATTTTCAGCGTAAGTTACATCTGATCTTATTCTATGACGTTTGTTGACGTGGACGCGCCGTGCTTGTGTGAGTAAATATGACAACCTTAAGACACGTACTGGCAAATCTATGGATTTAAATCTTTGGTCAATATGAGACACGTTTTTTCCAACATCTATTGTTGTGATAGTTGTTGGGAATATTTAGAAATACAATAAAATCAAATTAAACTTGCCGAAAGCACATTTTTTAATTTCCCGGCAATAAAAAATAATAGTTGTAAAGTCCTACTGTCAAACATGAATTAAGCCGCCCGCGCCGCCGCGCCGCCCCGTTTCAAACCTCTGGATTGGTTAATTAGTCCATTGAAAAGTTACATTTGGGGTTGCGTTTTTCAGAGGACGCAATTTTATTTTTTTGATGTGTAGGGGGTTCAGTGTAAAGCTAAAACCAAGTTTGTGGGGTCGCCACCCTTGTCCTACGGCCGCCATCTTGAAAATAGGGGTTGAAATGGTTTTTACGATATATCTCTTAAACTATTTATCTGATAAAAAAAAATATTAACATTGTTTGTTGAAAATTAAATATTCTACATTTTTGGTCAAGTAAATTTTTGTCGTAGAACTATAAATAAAAAAGTTATGAGCGAAAATGTTTAGAAATTCGAGAAAATAATTTATATTTTTTGATATAACTTTTTTTTATCATTTTACGAAAAAATGATATCAGACCATTTTTGTAGATCGTTTTTTGAGGAACAACTTTCATAAGCAACATTTTTTCATTAAGTCAATAGTTAAGGTTTTACAGCGCTCCGAAATGTGTAGGTACTATTTTTCAGTACTCTTAACTAGACTTTTTTTTTTGTTTTTATGTTATTATTATAATTTTTTTAATTATTAATAATTAATTATTGACTCTTCTCCCCACCACCCACGAGGTAGTAGTCTAGAGGCGCGTTTTTTTTACGTGGTATCCCCAATAGGCATAATCCACGGTGATTTTCTAAATTCGAACTACTCCGTCCTCAGTCTTTTCGATGGACCAGGCTGCGGCTCAGCATCTGATCGGCTTTCTAAATTAAATATCAGTGGGATAACTGGAGAAGGAAAGGGTGTTAATGTCGGCGGTTCATCATCAAAGTGATTTTCATTTATTAATTCTGAGAGCTCCATTACGTTGCTGCAAGTCTGTTTATAAGGTCCATAATACTTGATTTTGTACTCTCATGACGTACAACACAAACCCGCGCTTGTCGGCTTGTACGCGAATTACTTGGATCCTGAACCGCTTTGGCACAGATGAAACAATTGTTCGCAAAATCGAAGTCTGGCTCTGGAGCTTCTGAATATGACGATAAACTACTGGAGCTGCTGCTGCGACAAGGAACAACATTATCGGTTCGATTGTCCACGTAATAACAATAACACGCAATATGTACAGTAACTTCCGAAACAGTTCGTAAAAATTATTCATTAGCCTCATCATTTATTGCTACAGCTCGGTCTACTAAAGTTTTTACACCTTTTGCCTTCACAGTTCTTATTTTATTTTCACCTAAAGGTTTTTTACAAATAAAGCAATCACTCATTATGAAATAATAGAAAAAGCACGCTTAAAAAGTCTAAATGCTAGTCGAAAAAAATAAATAGGTTTCACTGAAGTTAAAATCGTATCTAAAATCATTCGAAATCGTCTTCACAATTAAAAACAGAATAAAATACATCCGCACGTGGAGAAATATGTAGCACAACTAAAAGGTATAAGTTGAACGACAACTTCAACACAGTATCATCAGCTATTTTTACAATAAGAAAGGTTAGAAATAATAATAATAATAATGGCAGGCAGATATTCTTTTGTTCCCTAATGGTCGCTTGGGTATTTTCTACCTGGACAATATTCTCGGTAACGGGCATCGGATTTTAAAAATCAATAATTGTCAAATTCTGTAATGGAGTGGAAAAGAGTCAATAATTAATTATTAATAATTTAAAAAATTATAGTAACAAAATAAAAACAAAAAAAAGCAATTACTGATGACACATTATTAGTACACACGTATAATATAAGTCTAGTTAAAAGTACTGAAAAATAGTTTCGGACTCATTTCGGAGCGCTGTAAAACCTTAACTATTGACTTAATGAAAAAATGTTGCTTATAAAAGTTGTTCCTCAAACGATCTACAAAAATGGTCTGATATCATTTTTTCGTAAAATTATAAAAAAAAGTTATATCAAAAGATATAAATTATTTTCTCGAATTTCTAAACATTTTCGCTTATAACTTTTTTATTTGTAGTTCTACGACAAAAAGTTACTTGACCAAAGTTGTAGAGGATTTAATTTGCAACAAAAAATGTTAATATTTTTTTTATCAGATAAATAGTTTAAGAGATATATTGTAAAAACCATTTCAACCCCTATTTTCAAGATGGCGGCAGTAGGACAAGGGTGGCGACCCCACAAACTTGGTTTTAGCTTTACAATGACCCCCCCTACACAACAAAAAAATAAAATTGCGTCCTCTGAAAAACGCAAGGTTAGGCCTAAAAAATGTAACATTTCAATGGACTAAATATAATTCATTAAAAATGAAATCATGTAATGGTTTCAAAATACGACGCCATGTTAGAAAAGACGGACTATAAATTCCTGTAATTTTTAGGTTAGATTAATGTTTTGACTTTTTATTCCCAACTTCTGTATAAATCTAATAATTATATTCTGATTACTCGTCATCTAAGGAATAAAACGCACATATTAAGTTTGAGGTACGTGAATGCTATGTGAAATAAAAGCGGTACCTACTGACAATGTATGGGATCTTGCCATTCTTCTTTGGAGGTATTAGAAAGATGGAAAGAGACTACTGTAGTGACATTGGGTCAGCCTATCGCCCACAAAAACGCCTTTAAAACCTCTGTCCCTTAACTGACTTTTACAGTATGCCCGGGAAGAGAAGCAGCTGGCACATTCTACGTTTTTCTTTCGCTCCCAGTCCAGCATAGAAGCTTAAAATACTTATATACATATATAATATTATATAAACATAAATACATATACAATATTGTTTAAATTCATAACTTACAGTTGAGAAAAGTAGTGATCTTTGACTTTCTTTTTAAAATTAGATATAGTTTTACACTCACGAATTACATTTATATACTTTTAAATCTATTATTTTATTAAAAATCGTTACATATATTTTCACCACAAAAGCGCCTGAGAAAAAGTATTAGTTTGAGCCAAATATCACTTGATTGCTCTTACAATTGGTTTAGGCGCTTACGACGCTAAGGCCGGATATCATTTTTATTTAAAATATTGATACAATTTAAAATATTCTATTTCTTGAGTTTTTCAGTATAAATAGAGATCGATTTAGGTTTTACTTATAATTTAACATTTGATTCACTTGTTTCGCACAACCAGAAGTAAACTGACAACAAGAATACCTACTTTATGTAAGTACTTATTTGACTTGCTTATACAAGGTGTTCCTGTTGATTTCTCATAACTTCCTTACTAAAAAACAATACTTATTGCCACAGAATATGTGGTTCAAAAGTGCATAATTTCCTAAATCTTAATATTAGGTACCTATGAAATTGCCGTTTTTCTCGAAATTAATGAAGCGTAATTTTTTTATATATTTTTTACTTCTATTAATCAAAGTAATCACCCATGCAATCAATGCATCTTTGCTAACGCATTGGTAGCTTATTGCTGCCTTTCTTGAAAAAATCAGCTGGAGGCAACAAATTCTTCAAAGGCATTTTGTACTGCCTCTCGGGTATTGAATTTTTTTCCCGCTAAGAAGTTATCCAAATTCTGGAAAAAGTAGAAGTCTGTAGGCGCAAGGTCTGGTGAGTACGGCGGATGACGGAGAACTTCCAACCCCAACTCTCGTAGCTTGGAGATCGTCTGCTGTGCAGTATGAGATCGCGCGTTGTCGTGCAGGAGCAGTGGAGCCGAACGATTGACCAAAGCTGGTTGAAGACGTGTGAGCTTCTCCATCATTGTGTTCAATTCTTCACAGTACACATCTGTAGTAATGCTTGTCCCGTTTGGCAAGAAGCTGTGATGAATTACACCCGCGTTAGACCTCCAAACAGTGACCATCACTTTTCTAGGGGTAAGTTTTCGTTTAGGGCATTGTTTGGGTTCTGAACCAGGGTCCAACCAACTTGCTGAGCGCTTACGATTGTCAAACAGGATCCATTTCTCGCCACAAGTAACAATGTGGTTCAGAATTCCTTCATTTGTATGCCTGCTGACCAGTGCAAGGCACGTCTCCACGCGTACTTCGCGCTGACGGTCATTGAGTTCGTGGGGTACACTAATGGGGACCGTTAGGCGGCAATTCTGTTCAGCAGATCTTATCTAATAAACAAACACTTATTCCAATATCACTTCTTTTATTTAATATAAATTTTGCACTTTTACTTTAAGACTATGATTATTTATAAAGATGTGGCGGGGCAGTATCAGGGTCTCGGGACCCTTCTACTTTTCGAGATAAAAACAAACATAGGAGTAAATATTTTTCTGACGGACAACCCGCGTCATTTTTATTATTTTTACTTTTAATCTTTTCAAATGAAATTCTAACATCTGCCGTAAGGTTGGTGTGCGCTTATAAACTCTTTATTTACAAAAATGTAAGGCACAACCAAACCTTACGACCGCCCCCTTATATTAAATTTATTCAACTCGATGAAGTCGGTTGAATAAATTTCCCCTAGATACATAAATGTTCCTTAATAGTACGATTTCTACCTATAGCGGAAGTTTACAAAAATACGAGAGTGTTCATAGATGAACCCCCTACTGGTAGAGTTTCACGCATGACTACAACCCGAAACAATATCCAGTATATTACGCGGCGTAATATACTTGCTGCTTACTCAAAAACTCTCTCAGTAGAGCCTTGCTCGCAAAAACCGTTAAAAGCGGCCAAGATCTCGTCTAATTAAACTCAAATACGATCATTGACTCCATATCGATCAACCGTGGCATATCATTCGACTTAGATCAACAACAAACAAAACAAATTTTTTTTTAAAACTAAATCTCTTCCGAGAGATTCGTTATAACGCCCTGCTATATTTGATAAGTTCGGGCATACTTCGGTAAAGCCTCAACTCCACAGTAAGCGTGGATTAATAAAGCAATCATTAATTAACTCTAAAAAAAAAACAAACATTACCACACTATTAACTCCAAACAGTTATCCCGACTTATAAGTCAATGAACGTCCTTAGGTTATCATCGTCGTTATATATTAAGTTGACGTTGACTCTAAAGTCCAAAATACAAAGAAAGTGACAAACACTAAAATAAAACTAGGCTAGGGATCGAACCTACACCCTCATAATTCAAATTTACAACAAATTAACACCTAGGCAGAATGTCAAGTTCTACCAGGCCAAAGTCAAGAATACATTTACTATGGGTTGTCATCTGTCGTGGGAGCTTGTCAAACCCACATAAATCAAAATAATAAAAATAAACAAACGGATGACGTCCCACAACGATAATATTATTTTCGTAAACTTTACTTTACTTATTTCTAAAGTTTACAATATACCTACCTAACCGAACTTTACCTGCCTACACTAAGTTCGCGGCGAGCCTACCTATAAGAAGAACACCAAACAGATTCAAGGATATTTTATGAAAAGTAACTGCTTCTTATAGAATGTTACATAATTCAAATTCTAAATTGTAATAGTCACCCATCGTTAACAACCCTTGAATCGTTTTAAGCATCGAAACATATTATTCCGCTGGGCAACAATGATACGCTATCGTAAAAACACATAAACTTTAACCGCATAGTCAAATCGACTATCACCCTCTCTCTTATGGAGATTTAATAGGTGTGGTTTTAGTAATATATGTATATACTCCAACGAGACATTGCTGTCCTAGTAAAATTTTCCGCGGGGTGTCGGTATTATAATTTTAAGGTTGCATGCAATATATGTCTACACATATTCAGCTGTAAACACGTAATGTTATGTTTACATATATTCAGCTGTAAATACGTAATGTTACGTATATACCCCCATGTCCCAATAATTGGTCCCTTTCGGCGCGCGGAAATGGTCACCGTTCCCTGGTGACGATGCAGTTTGCCCAGCTGTGGGTTGCACGACATTCGCCGCCATCGCCGTCGAAGTGATGTGGACCGGCAAGTCGAATCCCGTTTCCCGCCGTTCACAAAATAACATTTCTTGTAGTTGGGTGATAGTTTTCTTCAGACTGTTCTTGTCTTGATAGACTGTTGAGGCAAGTCTACATTTATTTTCATACGTGCACATTCGCAGAAAATGCCTTATAAATACGTTGTCGGTGATAACCGACCCTGCCTTGGACGCACATTCTTCCAACGCATAATAAAATGTCAGCAAGTCTTCATCAGGATGCTGATTTCGTGCATAAAATGCGGCCACGTAGTCGACGTCTCGTGAGAATTCTATAATTAATTTATTTTTTATGTCGTCGAACGTCTGGCACGAGTCGACGATTGCCCTGTAGAAATATAGCGGTGGGCCGTCCAGGTAAGCAGCAATCACCACCTTCTTCGCTTCATCATCGTAGCGGTTCACAGCGGCTATCAAATTAAATTGTCTTAGGAAATCACTTACTTCGGTGCTGCCACTGAATTTTTCCATTCTGGCGTTCTTTGATTTACCTTTTTTATATTTTACCTCTTCTTCTTTTATTTTGACCCGCTCAGCAATACGAGAGGTAATTTACTTTGTGATAAATTCTCTGCAACAAAAGGAAAGCCCTACACAACATACGCGGCTGCCTCCGCCAACTAATGGGGACCGTTAGGCGGCAATTCTGTTCAGCAGATCTTATCTAATAAACAAACACTTATTCCAATATCACTTCTTTTATTTAATATAAATGTTGCACTTTTACTTTAAGACTATGATTATTTATAAAGATGTGGCGGGGCAGTATCAGGGTCTCGGGACCCTTCTACTTTTCGAGATAAAAACAAACATAGGAGTAAATATTTTTCTGACGGACAACCCGCGTCATTTTTATTATTTTTACTTTTAATCTTTTCAAATGAAATTCTAACATCTGCCGTAAGGTTGGTGTGCGCTTATAAACTCTTTATTTACAAAAATGTAAGGCACAACCAAACCTTACGGTACCCATTTGTCAAGCTTTTTTACCTTGCCAATTTGACGCAAATGGACCAATATTGTTTTGATGCTAACGTCGAAAGCTGCTTCTAATTCAGCCGTGGATTGAGTTTCATCAGCTTCCACAATTGCCTTTATTTCGTCATTCATTAATTCTAATTATTTCTAAAAATGACACTAAAAAGAAAGGTAAAAGAAAACAAAATCAGAAGTTTGGTTTTTAGGGGTGTACTTAGTTTAGTACAATGGGCGGTTAGAAGTGGTACTGAGCAAAGCGTCCTTCATCCAGGCTGAGCGTTTTCAGGCACTTGCTACAGGCTGTTTACCATCTGTTAGCACACAAAATACATCTTTGACTGACTTAATAGTTTTTCTGGATTATGATGATATTTTTTTTCTTTCTTCCCTGTCAATTCTAGGAGGTGACTGCCTGGTGTCATTAACCTTTTAGGTGCCCAAATATGAGCTTTATGTCTGCAGAAAGCTAGCTGATCCATAAGACTATCTGGGTTTGCTATGCAGTGTAGCCCTGCACCTCCCTGCATTTGAAATAGTCATGTCCTCCATATAGGTAAACAAGACCCACCACTACTTTTTTCCTATCACTCAAATTTGGCAACGTCCTCGTGGGTAAAAGCTTTTTTATCATTTCTACCATTTTGCCCATCATATACCTACTGTGCTTTGGGTCGTGATAAGTTTCAGCAAGTCATCGTCAAAAAGATGTTCAAAGACTTGCACGGGGGTGAAATATTTTAGGATAGTCGAAAAATTTGAACATTTTTCTTCAAAAGTTACTCGATTTTGAAAAGATCAAGAAACAGAATATACAGGGACACACTTTCTCTAAGTTAGCAATTCCAAATATGGGAAAGGATGGTTAAAATTATTTCCCAATAAAACTTAAGTAATTAACTACAATAAAATTCAAGTGTAAGCAACAGCCATGTAATTTTAGAATAAAATATAATAAATCATAAATGACATTGTCAAATAGACACTAAGTTTTTCTACCAGTGTAGCAACCTTTTTGCTTTCAGCTACCTATAATAAGGTGCGCCACATATTCCCCCTCGCCAGACCGTGACTACGGTCGGTAAAATTGTGTGAAGCGAACTCTTCTGCCGCTGCGGGTCCTCTTCTCCTCCGAAGGTGATGGCGCAGCGGAAGTGGTTTGGAGTGCGTCCTCTTCAGTAGCGGTGATAGGCGTAGGGTTTTGAGTAATCTTAGCCATATATGCCGGTTTTAGTCTATCAAGGCTTATAGAAGTTGGCTTGCCCTTGACTTCTATGGTGAAGTATTTCGGCTTTCGCTCGATGACTCGATAAGGACCAGCATAGGGAGATTCTAAGGATCCACGCACGTGATCTTGGCGAAGAAATACATGCGAAGAAGTTTTCAAGTCCTGTGGCACGTAGAATGGTGCAGAAGTGTGCCAAGCAGTAGGTCGAGGTGACAGTTGTTGAATGTGGCGTCGAAGGCGAGTAGCATACTGCGTGATGTCATCAGTGCTGGAGTTGTCAGTAGGAGAGAGAAACTGCCCAGGTAAGCGAAGAGGCTCACCGTATACAAGTTCAGCTGCTGACGTCTGTAAATCTTCCTTCCAGGCGCTGCGAATGCCAAGGAGCACCAGCGGGAGGGCTTCAGTCCACTGTGTAGTATTATGACACATAATAGCTGCCTTGAGTTGTCTGTGCAGTCGTTCAATTATACCGTTTGCGGCCGGATGGTACGCAGTGGTGCGGAAGTGGCGCGCACCAACTAGTGCAGTCAGTGACTTGAAAAGATGGCTCTCGAATTGGCGTCCGCGGTCAGTGGTGATTCGAGCAGGGCATCCGAATCTGGAGATCCAGGTTGAAACAAGGGCAGCTGCGCAGGTTTCTGCAGTGATATCTTGTAGTGGAACCGCCTCAGGCCATCGTGTGAATCTGTCGATGACGGTAAGGCAGTACCTGTAACCACAAGACAAAGGTAAAGGGCCCACGAGGTCTAAGTGGATGTGGATGAACCTCGCGGAAGGAGTAATGAAGGATGAAAGTGGAGTTTTGGTATGTCGGGTAACTTTTGATTGTTGGCAATGCAAGCATTGCCTAGACCACTCTCTACAATCGCTGCGTATCCCTGGCCAAACAAATCTTTGCGTGACCAGTCGCACTGTAGCTGAGCTTCCAGGGTGATGAAGGTTGTGTACCATGTCGAAAACTTGCTTGCGGAGCTGTGGCGTTATGTAAGGACGAGGTTGTCCATTCGAAATATCGCAGAAGACTGATACATCACCCTCGAATGGTTTTCTTCTTTCCAGCTTAAGACTGGAGCCATTAGTCATCAAATCTTGCAGTTCAGAATCTGATTCCTGAAAATGTGCAAGATCTTGATAGTCTATGCATTGTATTTCTGTAACGCGTGAAAGGGCATCGGCTACAACGTTTTTCTTTCCCTGTATGAATCGGATATCAGTTGTAAATTGACCGATAAAATCCAAATGGCGGAATTGACGTGGTGAACAATTCTCTTTATGGCGTACAAAAGCAAAGGTTAAGGGCTTATGATCGGTGAATATAGTAAAAGTTCGAGCTTCGACCATATGCCTAAAGTATTTGATGGCTTCGTAGACGGCAAGTAGTTCTCTGTCATAAGGGCTGTATTTAGATTGAGCAGTAGACAGTTTATGTGAGAAGAAACCAAGAGGTTCCCAGTCCGTACCTTTTCTTTGCTGTAAGACTGCGCCTATAGATGTGTCTGACGCATCAGTTACGATTGCTAACTCCGCAGAAATGTCTGGATGAGCAAGAAGAGCAGCTGTTGATAGTGAAGTCTTGCAATCTTCGAAAGAACGCATCAAATCTGCTGCTATTTTAATTTTGTGTATTTGTCAGTTGCAGGTGGGTTGGTAATTATGTCCTTGACTTCGGCAGCATACTGATGATCCAATTGAGAGACAATATAACAAAATTTGGTTTCATCCGTTGTTATTTTAGAAAGTATAAATTGACTCTCAACTTGAGCAAACCAAAGACCTGGCTCTTGTGGCCAGAAAGGCGGTACTCGTATACCCACGCGCAGTACTTCGTGGCCATAGTCACCATCATTAGCCATCTAAAATTTTTATTTAAGCACCAACAAAAAAAATATATCTAAAAATTTTTCGCTCACCACTCGGTGTAACCACAACTTTATAATAATAAATCTGGAAATTTCCGCTGCAATCCAATCAGAGGTTTTTCTTTTATTGTGTTCCGTAGGTCACCAAATATGGACCAAATATGGGAAAGGATGGTTAAAATTATTTCCCAATAAAACTTAAGTAATTAACTACAATAAAATTCAAGTGTAAGCAACAGCCATGTAATTTTAGAATAAAATATAATAAATCATAAATGACATTGTCAAATAGACACTAAGTTTTTCTACCAGTGTAGCAACCTTTTTGCTTTCAGCTACCTATAATAAGGTGCGCCACACCTCTTTTTTTTCTATTGGCATATCTTGAGAAGAAGATGATGATGCAAATGTTGAGAGGTTCATAGTCATCGCTGCTCCCTTCATCCTCGACGGCCGCAGTACGTTTTTGAGTAACAACTTCTACATTACCAGGAACATCTTGGGGTAGTTAATTTTGATATAAGTTATCCTCACCACCTTTCACTTCACCGGTGACCACGTCTGGATTAGGTGGCAGTATAATCACGTAGCTCTTCGTCCATATCCTGGATAATAGGTAATAAGTTATAGTAGTTGATTCTTGAAGCCCGGTAACCCCTGAACAATAGATCATGTTATTGAAGAAAGAAAACATAAGCAACGTTTAAAATTCATGAACAAATGGCATAAAACTAATGAAATGTATATGTCGCAGTCATCTGGATGAATTAGCCACTCAATTGGACGCCTAGACCGAATCAACGGCCTAGGCCGATAGTTGATTGAACACGAAAAACTCAACGTTTAACAACTTGGCGTGTTGAAAGTTAGCCCCTTGAAGATGGCTGACCAAAATTCAGCCAAGTGATTTAAATTTGGTACAGTTTTGGATAAAGTAATAAAACAAGTAGGTCATGGTAAAATTATCTGTCATGACGGAAAAACCAGTCAAGCAAAATTTTTTTTTATAAGAATTTTTTTATTTATTTCAATTAGGTACAAGGAAATAAAATCCATTGTGGCGCATCGCCGGGTGCTGCCGCACCACGCTCGCTTCACTCGCTCGGCTCGCGCGTAAATATAAATATCATAAATATAATAAAATAAGTTCCGTTTTAATATTTAAACCAAACATCATAAATTTAACAATATCCAATTTAACTAAATGGCTAAACAACGTTTAGGCAACTGGTTATACGTTGCGATCAACGACTTGACTAATTGTCCTTAAGCCCCGGTTGAAACGGCTTAGGCGTCCAATTGAGTGGCTAATTCAACCAGATGACTGCGACATATACACTGTATTATCTCGCATCGCCTTACGATATCATGCGCCCATTGTGCTAAATTTTGTACAGTGCGGCACTTTGCTTGTTATAGCTTGCAGAACTTTCCTTGACTGTAACTTTTTAATATATTTAATATTAGACTATGATATTACAAAGTAAATGAATAACCTTTAAGGCATTTTGTGTAATTCAAACCTTGTATAAAAAATATATAAGTACTCAACGGGAGGTACGAATATAACATTGACACTAAATTGCAAGATACCCTAACCTTATTTTATAAATACCTTTTGTTTTATCTAAGCAAGTAATGCATGGATCTTCATAAGCCGATTGAAACTGTTGCAAGCGTAGAAAAGTCATTTTTTTTATACACAATAATAACTACATATTTACACCACTAGATAAATAGACTCAGGTAAGCGCTTACAGTTGCAATTAAGGTGGGAACTAAGGCAAACCTAATAGACCACGGTCTGTGCTAGGGTTAGCCAGGTTTTAAGGAACATAGTTTTTGACCAGAGCAGAATAAGGTGTATATTGCTAAAACCTTTTAGTATTTTAAAATAAAATAACAGTTATTTAAAATTTAATAACTCATAGATAGCTACTATAAAAAGTTACTTTGCTATTTCCGCAACTTGTACTTGCACTGATGAGCACTGATGTGATGCCAGGTGATAGCTTGTGGTGTGGGTTCCATCCAAGTGTGTGTTCATTGCATGTCTAGCTTCTTGCTTGAGGGAGGGAGGGCGGTGAACCTACGCATGAAAATCCTGCATCACTAGTGCATGTACAAGTCGCGGAATTAGCAAAGTAACTTTTTATAGTAGTTGTCACGGATTTCTGCAAAGTAACGCCTGATTCAATCAATTATACTCATAGATAAAATTGTTATATTGCTATAGTTAATACACACATACATACATGGGTCTGCTGTAAGAAATTTCGATAGAGATAAGCTGTACCTTTGTACTTATTTTGTTCTATGTATCCTTATATTTTATCTTAACTTATGTGTACATAAATTGTTAAATAAATACATATGCGTATATAAAATATAGTGTTCATTTTAAATACTTAGATACAAATTAGTACACCTAGTTATACAATGTGTTAGGGTTCCGACTTTTGATACTTTACCTACGTGATATACATCAAATTTCATCGACAAAAGTCACCTTAGGGGGGGGCGCACCCCTCACCCCTCGTGATGGGGGTGATTTAAAAATTTCGTTTCTCTGGTTTGCTTTAAGTTCGTAAAACCATTTTTTTTTCATATTTATTGTGTGTATCTTGTTGAATTACATCTCATTTTAAAGCTTATTAAATTTACCAACTTTTGATACCACATTCACTAAAAAGTCATAAGAAGAAAAGAATTAATTTTAATGACTTAGAAAAAAAATCTTACTTTTTTGTAGTATTTTTTTAGTTTTTTGTCATTAAAAAAAAACGAAGCCCTTAACAATGCATTTTTTTCTTCTTAACTAGTACTATTTGAGTTTATCTTTCTAACGATGCCAAAATTTAGGCCCGGTTCAGTAATTAGTTAAAAGGAAACACGAAATTAAAATATCAAAAGTTTATTTTACTAAGGTCCTAGTTACAAAATTTAAGTACTATCAAGACTCGCGAGTTAGAGCGCGCGCGCAATGCGGTAGCAGGTTGCTTCAGGTTTTCGCCTGACTGCCTCTGCGCTCGCTGCGTTGGCGAGGGATGATCAGGGCGAGGCCCGTGCCGAAAGGCTAGAGCGCACCAATCACGTCGCCCCGCGCATCGTACGAGTCGAAACATGAATCTCTTTCAGTCTAATAGTGAATGAGATAACAATACTAAGGTACTGGTTAGGATTTCTACTTGCTAATCAGTTGTCCTTCGTTTCTCGTTGCGATTGCTACAAAGTTTTACTTTCGAATTTAGCTAAGTACTACTTACTCGATACTATGGCAGTTAATTATTCACCAAGTGAAGTGGCCGACATTGTATTTATTTATGGATACGCCAATGGAAACGCTGCGGCTGCTGTTCGGGAATATCGAATTAGATTCCCTACAAGGCGCATACCTTCTGCTCCAACTTTTGCAAGCGTTTTTGCAAGATTGCGCACTCATGGAATCCGACAGCCGCCTAATGAACGTGCTGTTGTGGGGAGACCAGACATGGAAGAAGAAATCATTGAAATGATTGCCAGTGACCCGCGACTTAGCACTAGAAATATTGCCAGAAGACTTGGGATTTCGCATTGGTCGGTGTGGCAAGTTCTACGTCGGGAAGGATTACGGCCGTTTCATTTTCGTCGAGTTCAGAATTTAATTGAACCAGATTATGCTGCTCGCTTTGTGTTCTGTGCGTGGCTTAATAGGAAAGTGAGACATGATGCAAACTTCGTACGGCGAATATTATGGACTGATGAAGCCAAATTCACAAGAGCTGGGATAACCAACCACCGAAACCATCATTTGTGGCTTAATGAAAATCCCCATGCTGTGAGGCCCGCCTCGTTCCAACACGAATTCTCAATCAACGTGTGGGCAGGCATTATTGATGATGAGCTGCTAGGTCCCATCGTCTTACCAGACAATCTTAATGGTGAGAGATTCTTGGAATTTCTAAGAGGGGATTTCCTACATGAGCTACCATTGGAGTACAGACGTGAACGCCGGTCTTTTTATTTGCAAATGGATGGAGCTCCTGCCCATTTTGCCTGGAATGTACGAGCATATGTGGATGAACACTACACCCCCTGGATTGGAAGAGGAGAAACAATTGCCTGGCCGGCTCGTAGCCCTGATTTGACACCTCTAGATTTCTTCCTGTGGGGGACCATGAAACAGCGGGTTTACCTAGAGGTGCCTACAACAAGAGAAGAGCTGCTGCAAAAAATTATGACCGCAGCTGATGAATTAAAAGCCGACAGAGCTATGATTAAAAGAGCTACACAACAAGTAGCATTAAGGGCTACTTCTTGTTTATTAAACAATGGTGGTCACTTTGAACAATTGTTAAATTGACTTACAATCGGCAAAACTAAATAAAAAAGAGATTGTAAATTTCGTGTCTTTTATTTTGATGTCATTTTAGCTTAGCAGTTAGGACTGTTTCTTTGAAGTTAAACTGTCGTATTCTGTATCGTTAGAAAGATAAACTCAAATAGTACTAGTTAAGAAGAAAAAAATGCATTGTTAAGGGCTTCGTTTTTTTTTTAATGACAAAAAACTAAAAAAATACTACAAAAAGTAAGATTTTTTTTCTAAGTCATTAAAATTAATTCTTTTCTTCTTATGACTTTTTAGTGAATGTGGTATCAAAAGTTGGTAAATTTAATAAGCTTTAAAATGAAATGTAATTCATCAAGATACACACAATAAATATGAAAAAAAAAATGGTTTTACGAACTTAAAGCAAACCAGAGAAACGAAATTTTTAAATCACCCCCATCACGAGGGGTGAGGGGTGCGCCCCCCCCTAAGGTGACTTTTGTCGATGAAATTTGATGTATATCACGTAGGTAAAGTATCAAAAGTCGGAACCCTAACACATTGTATAAGTTTATTATGTATAATATGGAGAATTCTGAATAACTTAGTTCCTGTAGATATGTTTTTACTTTAGATTTTACAGCGTTTGTTATACATTTAATTTGCGTTTGAACAAAATAGTTCTTAATGCTATCAATAAGCTCTCTAACATCCGCCGGCAAGTGTTCGTGCATCCGGGGAGCAATTTGTAAGACATGTCTGCGAGTTGCTAAAAAAGTCTGAGTGGGATGTGGTAGGTCTTTATTGATGTATTTCTTAAATTTCAAGTTTTACTGTTAATTGGGAATTTATCCGAATGTTGAACTAAATAAAGAATAGATTGCCAAACAAATAACCTACGAGGTGACAGTACTTTAGCCAATTTAAATAGTTATTCAGTTGAAACAGTTCTAGGTCTTCTTTCAATTATTTTTTTGAGAAACTTCAACCTTTTTCATAAGAGTTGAACCGCAACTACCCCAGCCTGCAATAGCATATAAAAGTAAAGATTGGGAAAGAGCAAAATAGACAGACTTTAAGGTGTTTTTATCTAATATGTTTTTAAGATCGGAATAAATAAAAGATAATCTCCTGAGACGTTTTGCCAATGATTCCATATGTAGGTCCCATCTTAAGTGTTCATCTATTTCAATACCACATGAAGGTAGTCTTATCTTCGTTAAGGGATAAGAGATTATTATCGTACCATTTTTGTACGGTGCGAAGACCTACAATGCTTTGTTGCAGTACACTCTCCCGAGTTTGACCCTTAAAGCTAATAACTGTGTCATCCGCGAAGCACAGAGTTTGATCGTTAGGTACCAATTCACAGAGATCGTTGATGTACATAATGAACTTAAAGTGCAAATGAACTTGTAATTTAAAGTGCTTTACTATATTTAGGGTCGCCATATAATAGTCAATAATATTTTAATAGCAGATAAAGATTGATGAGTGAAGACATAATTACGAAAAATATGTATATTTTTTAAATATTTTTCATAAATTAAAGTTTCAAAATTCTTTTGAGTGATCAAAATTTAAGCTTGATCTGTAGTTTATGACAACACAACAAGTAATAAAAACGTGTCCATCTAATTGTGTATAGTCATAAAATCTAGATTAATCTTAAATTTTACTCACAGAGAACAATTTTGAAATTTAAATTTATTAAAAATATTGAATAATCTTTTTTTTCGAAATTCGTAACCCACTCATCCTAATCTACTACTTATTAAATATAGTTGACTATTATATGCGGACGGACCCTGTATAGTATGGCGCGGCGGGCGTTAATGGGTTAATGTGAGAATTGCATGTTTAATTATAAATAATACCTAAATCGAACTGTATTTAAACTGTAAAACTCAAGAAATAGTCGTATAAATGGTATAAAATATTTCACAATAAAAATCATAATATGCTGCCTAAACGTTGTAAGCCCCTTAACCAATTGTAAGAGCAATCAAGTGATGTTTGGCTCAAACTAATACTTTTTATTCAGGCGCTTTTGTGGTGAAAATATATCTAACGATTTTTTATTAAATAATAGATATTAATGATACAAAAGTACCTAGTCGTATTATTTCGCAGTAAAATTTTTTGTGCTCAGTTTAAGATTTTTTGAGCATTTTTTATTAATAGCGGTCCCGCCATTTTGACGTCATAATGTCGAGACCACTTTCTTTGTGGATTTTTTTGATACTACATGAGTGTAGAATTTTTCCATGAATGTATAAATTGGTAGAATAATTGCATTAAATGCTAAACGCATATTTAACGAAAAACCCGACGTGATCCCGCCATCTTGACGTTCACTAGAAGATGTAGAGCGATTTTTCCTAAATCCATTTTGAGATTCGTTAAAACGTTTGTATTTTTCGGAAAAGGAAAAAACTCTGTCATACATTACTTTTTCAAATATTTTTGAAGGGTAAGGTAATATAGCTATTGGGCGGAAATTACAAAGGTCGCTCTTTGAGCCCTTTTTGTGGATTAGTTTAATAACTGATATTTTTAATTTATCCGGAAATATGCCTTCTACAAGCGATTGGTTTACTAAGAGGTATTAAATCAGCTTAACTTTCGGAGAAGTTTACTCAGTAAATAATTGATATTAATTTTTTTATTTATTTTTTCTCTTCAGTTATGATCTTAGACTATCACGTCCTGGAATTTTGAAAGTGACCCACCAGTCACCCTGTATACTTAATATATGTATTTTGTAACAGCTTATATAGAAAGACAGTATTTTTTTTAATATTGTGTTGTAATTAATAATTATTAATAAGAAAACAGCTACAGTTTAAAGTTATCCAATCCATCCAACCAATAAGAGACGTGTTTGAATGTTGTGCTATAGAAATTACTACCTATAGTATAATTTTAGTATGTATCTATAGAACCCCATCCTCTTCAGTGGATAGATTCCTAATCGAACTAGAAAAATTGCTACATAAATTATTACGCAACAAATCAAACAAAAAGATAATACTAAGCGGAGATTTTAATATCGATATTTTAAAAAATAACTCAATATCAAAAAAGTTTCAGGCTATCTTACTAAATAATAATATGAAAAGCCATATTTTTAAACCGACAAGGAAAAAAGCTTGTATAGATCTTATATGTAGTAATTTTGAAAAAACTAAATCTGAAGTACACTATTTAGCTCTATCTGACCATGAAACAGCACAAACTGTGTCATTTAAAGTAAAGAAAGAAAAAAATATAAAACACAGTCCTAAATTTTGGTTTGAGGAAAAAAGGGATTTTTCAGAGGACAACATGCGTAAATATATAGAATGTATATCATCATTATCGTTTCAAGATGTCTACTCTGAAAATGATACTAATACATCGTTTAATATTTTTCATAATTACCTAATTTTATTTTTTAATTTATGTTTCCCTATAATAAAAGTTAAAATCAATAACAATAATGCCATGAACAGAAGATGGCTGACCAAAGGTATAAAAAAAAGTTGCATCAATAAAAGACGTCTATACTTAAAATACGTTTTATGTAAAAGTAATAAAAAACAGAATAAAGTAAGATACAATAATTACAACAAGGTTTTAAAAAAATGTATGACAACGTCGTTAAAGTTCTGTAACACCGAATATATTAATAAGGCGAAAAACACTTGCAAAGCGTCATGGAATATAATAAAAAATAATAATAATTCAAACATAAATCGACATGAAAACATTGACATCATTAAATTAAATGACATAACCTATACAAATCCTCAAAATATATGTGACCAATTCAATAATTTTTTTATAAACTTGACAAATAAAACTAATTCTGACATGCTTAATTATAAACCACTTAATCAATCATCAATGGACCACTCATTATTTCTTCTACCGACTAATATACACGAAATTGACGTAGTGATAAAATCTTTAAAAAACACGAATACAACGGGGTATGATTATCTTACCACAAATATAATAAAAAAATGTGCTAACGTCATAAAGGCACCAATGACACACATTATTAATTTGTCATTTAGCCAAGGGATATTTCCTGAACGCCTTAAAAAATCAATAGTCAAGCCAATTTATAAAAAAGGTGACGTAACGGATATGACTAACTTTCGTCCAGTAGCCCGGATCCCAGTACTATCCAAAATCTTTGAAAAAGCAATTTCAAACAGAATAAAAAATTTCTCAAAAAAATTTAACATTTTAAATGATCAACAATTTGGTTTTAGAGAAGGAAGATCAACGAGTATGGCCTGTTTTTCATTAGTAAAAGAAATATCGGAGAGTCTAAACAAGAGATGTTTTCCTGTGGCCTTACTACTAGATATGAGCAAAGCATTCGATTTTGTAAATCATAATATTTTACTGGAAAAATTAAATAAAAACGGCATAAGGGGTAAAGTGAATCAATGGATTCAAAGTTATCTGCAAAATCGAATACAATGTGTAGAAATAAATTATTTTAATGGTAAATACAGAGAAACAATGCGTTCGCCATATCTGCACAATAAGAACGGTGTTCCCCAAGGCAGCGTACTAGGACCTCTCTTATTTTTGTTATACATAAATGATCTACCAGAGATTATGGGAAATCAAAAATGTATAAATTTTGCAGATGATACAACACTAATAATTAAATCAAATAATAAAGAAAATTTGAAAGCTGAAACCCAAAAAATATTGACGCAGGTAGTGACATTTTTAAACAACTTGAATCTTAAAATTAATTTTAATAAAACAAACATAATACAATTCCAAACATATAATTCTAATAATATGAACATTGACATAACTTTTGACGATAACAAGATTAATAATGTAGAAACGGCAATATTTTTAGGTATTCAACTTGACAAATACTTGAATTGGAAAGCGCACATCGAAAGGCTTTGTCACAAGCTAGACCGATTTATTTATGCTTTAAGGAGATTGAAAGAGGTAGCAGGCAGAAAATCTGCTCTAATATCGTACCATGGCTACGTAGCCTCCCTCTTGCGCTACGGAATAATCTTGTGGGGCAACTCTGTTGACATAGATTTAATATTTAAAGTTCAAAAAAAATGCGTAAGAGCACTATCCGGTGCAGGACACATCGATAGCTGCAAACCAATATTTAGGAACTTCAGAATTTTACCGTTGCCTTGCCTATATATTTATGAAGTGAGCCTATTTGTAAAAAAACACCCACAGTTGTTTCCAAAAAATCGTGATATGATTTCTGGTCGCAAAAGACATGCAGAAAAACTATATGTACCTGCCCAAAGGTTAACATTATTTCAAAAAAACATTGTGTGTATGGCAGTTAAAATTTTTAATAAACTACCAGACAAAATAAAAAGTTTGCCATTTAATAAATTTAAAACTAATCTATTTGAATTCCTGCTATGTAAATTATATTACTCTAATAATGAATTTTTAAATGATAAATATATTGTGACATAAATAATTATTTTTGAACATTTGACTTTCGTAATTGACTTATGTAATCTTGTATCTCGACATATCTAAAATTAAATATTTGCGCACTGACACTTGTCGGTAGAATATTGTGAAACTTCTATGTATACAATAAGACCTCCAATGTACCAATTTTCATGCAAATAAAGATTTTATTATTATTATTTATTATTATTATTATTAATAATATACACAATGTATATTTTACACTTACTTATCACTGGTCAAAACACCCATTTATCCTTATCTTTAGGATATTACAATATCTACTGATAATAAATAAAACGAATCCAGATATAAATTAAAATAATTTATTGCTTATCTTAATAACCGAGATCCAACTCAGATAACAGTATCATTCTAATTTAATATAATATTAGTCAGAATGTCGCATAGACGTATTTTTATATTAACTCACAGATGATTATGATATTGATAATTCTAAACAGAAATCACAATTAGTTATTTTTTGCATTCTTATCAAATTTATTCTATACAACAAACGAGCAAACATACTTTAAATACAAAGTATGTATTTAACTTGAACTATTGTAATCATGATATAATCATACAAATAAGAGTCAATTTGCATTATGTGTTATTTACGAAAGTGTTTTGATAGCATCTGCTATTTTAGAGATTTAAATATATTCAATATATTCCACAAAGTCGAATAAGAGCCATTAATTACTTTAATAATGATATACCTATCCAATTCCATTTTGACATGAGACCCAATGGCTTCTTCTCAAAATTCTAATATCAAGTGCAGAAAACTAGTAGTAGATGTCAATATTGAATCTCGATTCAAAATCTTAGATTTCAAACAAAACAATGTGTGAGCGTTGCCATGACAACCAAAATCCAGATTTCTATATTGTATGAAAGATTCTTGGATTGAAAATAGATTCAATATAATAATCCACTACAGGTGAACAAGGTATTTGACTCTTTGATAATGACAGTACAGGGTAAAGTACTGAAAATAAATGTTTATGAGCTTAGTGAAAAACATTGTATATGCATATCTCTTTAGTCCTCAGCGGTAGATAAGTTTTTTTGGTGTCTTGGCTGTGGGCCTGTGAAACATAGCTCGTACTACGAACAATTAATATAATAACTAGTAATAATAATAATAATAATTTGAAACTTAGATGGAGTGTCATCACTCACATGAAATTAATTTAAATTACACAAGACCTCCGAATATTTACAGTTTACCCTTATTAATGTTGCAGAAAAAGGTTATTGATAGAAAAAACATTTTATTATGATTATAATGAATCACACAGTCAATGTTGTACTGATTTCGACTTTAAACCATTATCTTCAAGGTTCAATATTGAGCTTAACCTATCACAACAAAAACACTATAGAATTCTTAACCCTAGAAGCTTACTCTATGATATCAACAAAAATTAGATTATCTCAGTTCAGTGCGAAATTCGCAAACAAATCCTTTCTTTGAATTGTTTTCTACTCAAAGAAATAAGCATTTTTATATTATTGAAGCTAATTTTTAAATTCACTAATATTAACATTCGCTAATAATATTATTTATAAAAAAAACGTATCCAAAACACTAATTAAAAAACATATGAAAACACAAATTATGAAATTATTGAGGCGAAATCAATCTAAAAAATATAATAGATATCAAAATAAATAATATTTTATTTATATTAAACTAAGTCACACTTTAAGCTAATAAAACTAAGTTTAATACAAAGATAAGAAAACCAAAATAAACCCATGCAGAAGTGCCTAAGATATTTATTTACAAGAATCCTCACAGAGGCAGAATGTATCCTAAGAAATATCAGTCAAAGTGACCCTATCAGTAGTGTTTAAAGTGACACTTCCAAAAAATTTGGTATGGCGCATGTCGAAACGTATTTCGTTCTATATTTGAAATTCGATCCCGGAAGTCTAATTCTCGCACAAGTCGTTATAAAAAAAAAACGAATTGAGCACGATCAAATGGATGATATCACTTAAAAATCGAATTTGTTTCACGGCCAGTTTCAATATTTATCTTTGAACTCAGATATCGCCAATTAATAAATCATTGAAAAAAATTGTACATTAACTTTTAGATATAGTATTGTATTGAAACTGGTTGCCTGTCACTTTCAATTGTAGATGCAAAATAAGTCGTTTGTTATAAATTTGAGTTTAATAATGATCAAAGAGCCTGAATATTATGCCTCTCGTTCGAGAATCAGAGTCTACGATCTAATTTTTATATGGAAAAATCTATACATGCTTTACTGCAAAATAAACACTTAGATTTCAAAGTGATTCGACAACAAAAACATTTTTGCCAAAACCACGTGGGTTACATAACAACTAAATTTTTTAATCAGTCATCAATAAAATCATGTTTGACACAGCTTGTCAACTCTTGGGAAACTCGACAGTGTCAAAGCTAATTTGCCTACGAGCACGCATTTTAGCGGCCTCTTCGAATGACGGCAAAGAATTAGATTTAAACATACCAATGTTATCCAAAGCAGACAACCCACTACTGCTATTAGAATTAGCATCAATATTCACTGTTTTATCCTGGAGGACGTTTTTTAAGGTGCTTCTAGATTGCTCTTGCTTCATAGGGCCTTCTTTATATGTGTTTTCTTTGATTTGTGATGTTAGAGTTGAAGTGGTCTGTTTTGCTTTGATCTGTTGGTACATTGTAGCTGATATGTAGCCGGATATTTTGGTGTTAGCCTCGTTGGCGAGTTTCGCTTGCTCTTCTTGAAAACATTCATCTACCGAGCGCCCTTGAATGATCGCGAAAACGTATTGACGCGCCAGTCTGAAACAAGTGAATTAGAATGAAACTGGAATCACTGCGTTTTCTTCCTCGGAATGATTAAGTCAGTTTTACTTTTTGTAATATTCAGTAAACAACCAAGGCATAAAATAATGGACAAAGTGGGAAAAAGATATTTCGGCGCGACAAGCCTGGCGGGGCGTGAACGGGATGCGTCAAGAAGCGACGAGTGTGTCGCGGTCTCAAACCTCAAGGCTCGTAATATCCACTATACAACGTTACTTTTTGTTTATGCCAAACCTAGCACGGGGGCAAATATTTTCGTTCAAGGAATTGGACCGCCTAAGTTTCAAGCTATTTGCAGTGCCTTGGTGTCGTCTCGCGCGAGTGGGGTTTTTTGCTTTACCACTTCATGCGACGAGACGTGTATAGATCGCGGCAAACACCTCGTCCCCTCTGAAGTTGTAGCAAGGCGTTTCGCTGACAAAAACCTACGCGAAGCGTCTCACAAAAACTTCAGAGGGGACTATACCCTGGCAAAAAATTCAATGCAGTTAAATGACAGTTCCAATGTGCCGACCACTTTAGGGATGAAAAAAATAGTGATGCAGTTTATGTGAACGAATTATATTTTCTTTTAAATAACTTTACGAAAGTTGGGAAAAAAAAATATTTTAACTCACAAAATATTTTATACTTTCTTTATGTCATTTCTACCGTGGGAATGCTTTAAGTACGTTGCTTTCTCGTTGACTTTAAAACATAGCAAAAAAAATAATTCTACTGTAACTGTTTTAAAGCACAAGGTATATTTGATAATTAATTATTTCCATTACAGTTATTGTAAAGGTAAAGTGCACACCTCAAATTCTCGTATTTACACATTTTTTTATTTAATGCTTAAACGAGTGAAAAAGTACCATTCATTTTCAATCCTTCTCATTCAGTAGCTTTCTTCTGTACGAAGATTTAGTCAGTTTACTGCATTGAATTATTTGCCAGGGTATAGATGTTTGCCGCGATCTATACCTACTTGCATGCTGGGACAAGCCAGCGGCGCGGCGAGCTAGGCGGCGTGAACGGGATGTGTTAACAGACGGAGCGTGAGACACGTACCAAAACTCAATGCTTTTAATATCCACTATACATATAACGTTACTAGACACCGCGCGCGGTTTTACCCGCGTAACTTTTGATCCCGGGGGAATTTCGGGATCAAAGTATAACCTTCCTCAAGAGTTGGGTTATCACATGCAAAAAAATTTTTCAAATCCCACTTGTAGTTTCTGAGATTAGCGCGTTCAAACAAAAAAACAAACTCTTCAGCTTTATATATTAGTATAGATTTTTGTTTATGCGAGACTTTAACACAAGGGGCAAATATTTTCGTAAAAAAATCGGTATTAAAAGAAATATAACATTAACTTTAAAACTGCACAGGTTACAAGCTTCTTGTAGGGCCTGGTTTTGTCGCGCGAGGGTGGTCGCTCGCTCGCTACTCCTTTATGCAACCTAGGTACGTACCACAGGCTTGCATACTGGGATCACGAATCACGTTACACGTGATTACATACATACATAACTTCACGCCTGTATCCATTATGGGGTAGAACACCAGAGGCTATAAGACCATCTCTGATGTCACGTTTGACTCTGGAGGTATTAATGATGAACAGAGGCTATTGCAGTGAAAGGGGGTCAGCCTATGAAAGAGCGAAAGACATAGAATGTACCAGCTGCTTCTCTTCCCGGGCATACTGTAAAAGTCAGTTAAGGGACAGAGGTTTTATTGGCATTTTTGTGGGCGATAGGCTGACCCCCTGTCACTGCAATAGCCTCTCTCCATCATTATACCTCATTTGTCAAACGTGAAATCAGACGGTCTTATATCCCCATAAGGGATACAGGCGTGAAGTTATGTATGTTAAAAAATAACTTTGCATAGAGATGTAAAGTTAAAAACAAAAGTTGCTAAATACTAACTTGAGCATGGTCTCCGAAGTGGATAATTTCGGGGCGGCGAGTTTGGCGGCATGTACGGGAAGTGTTAGCAAACGGCGCGTGAGTCGAGCGAGTGAGGACGCCTTCTCTCTGAACCCGGGGGAACACATACGCCACCCGTGTAGACGTAGTGCTTCCGTCACTGCCCATAGGAGTTTCTGTTGGGAAAATTTGGGTGTTAATAAACAATAAATAGGCCATATATTCACAGTCAGCAACACTTAAACTTATTAAAATTAGCGCATTACCTCTTGCAGGCCCTATAATTTAGAAGTCCCCTTTGAATAACATGTTGTCTGCCCGCTGCACTTGGTGATCTTTTGCCTACGTAAGGTGGGCATTACTACGCTCAGAGTTAAATATGAACGCCAGTTTAGAGGCAATTAATGTTTAAAAAGTAAAAAAAAGGTTAACCCGTCGCCACAGCAGCGGCCGCCTAAATGAATCAAAAATAAATCTTTCAGATTTTTTAACTTTGTTATTCATGCTTTTATTTACTTATGTCTTTTGGATTCATAACTTGCCATTAGTTTTACAAATATATATAAATAAATGAACATAGCATATATACAGGGTGACTGGTGGGTCACTTTCAAAATTCCAGGACGTGATAGTTTAAGATCATACATGAAGAGAAAAAAAATAATTATTTACTGAGTAAACTTCTCCGAAAGTTAAAGAATTCATTACGCAACGCATGGTTACATTAGCGTAATACAACGAAGTCGTCGTGGCGCCGTAGTTACTGTGTGTATCATACGATATCACAGGTTAAGCAACGTTCGGCGCGGTCGGTGCTTGGATGGGTGACCGCCGACCATTCATATCTCACGACGACTTCCGTGCTTCGGAGGGCACGTTAAGCAGTCGGTCCCGGGTGCTGTATATTTGTATACAGTAGTCGTTAGGGTTTGTCAGAAGCCATCTAGGCGCCCTAAAAATTCTGGCATCCGCCACCCAGCACTGGGCCAGCTTGGTGGATTATGGCCTATACCTCCTCTTCACCCAGGGGAGAGACTCATGCCCTGCAGTGGGCTCATTACAAAGAGTTGTGATGATGATGATGATGAATACAATGAATACTTAATGACTAAAAAAGTGTAGTAAGTTATTTATTCATAGGGATTTCTGGTGAAAAATTAAGTACCTATTTTTATTACATAATTATGATCAGAATCGAGTACAGAGTGCACTCCCTCAGTATTGAAAATTTGTCTCCAGTCACCCTGTATAAATATAAACCAACAAACCTTTTTATGCATTTCATTGAGATCCGCCATCGTCTTGGGAAAGCTCTCCGACGCTCGTCGACTGAAGCTCTGCGAAAACGACTGTCTTCCAATTGTGTCTCCTCCAAACGACAAACTCTTCGAAATCTTACTTCTTCCATTATCCACGTAATCATCATCAAAAGGATCGCGTTTTCTCTTCAAGAATGTATCACTTTGAGTGCCATCAGAGCTTTTAGTTTCCGCTGACACAGGAGATCCAAACAAACATCGTTTTGATTTCATCGCTTCAGGAGGCAAAGACGTACTAGGCGCTACAGGAACCGGTTTTCTGTTCTCAGGGCTTAGAAATAGAGCTCTTTTTAGCGTTTCCCGAGTTGGCTGTGACCGTGTCAAGTTTTCCGGGTCCATTAGCAGTCTTCGCATAGCTTTCTTACGACTGGAGCCACTTCTTGGTGTTTTGGCGGGAGTTTTGCGAGTCGGGGTATTTTTGCCGGGAGTTCTTTTGAACCTGGGACTACGCCGGTCGGTTGTGTTCACCAGCTTTCTGTGAGGGAAGTAACTTTAAGATGTTCTAGTCAGTTTTTTGATTAGAATGAAATTTTATAAGACAATTATTAATATTAGTACTGGTATATGACGATGAATGTATGATGCTAAGTTTATTTGAGTTATTTCTTTAAATTAATCCGTTTAAAGATTGTTCTAACCGATCCACTGTTCCACTTCCACTTGTATTATATTTAACGTCCACATGAACTGTTTTAAATATAATACAAGTAAATTTTTCTGTTCTTTTTATTAAAGGTCTGACCCCAATCTCACCTGATGGTAAGTGAATATGAGGTCGGAGCTGAGAGGACACGGGCCTAGATAGGAACTGGCTCTTCATGAAATTTAAGACAGTATTAATATAATACGAAACAAATTCCGGTTAAAAGTGTTCAAAATCAAATCAATTTAATGATAAAGAAATAACACAAACACGCTCATTTTACTGTTTAAAACACTCGTGTATACTTACTTTTTGTCAATGAGCACCATTTTGGACGAAGCCTGCGCCTTTTCTCCGATCGTGGCCGCACTGCAGAACGCCTGCCGTCTTCGAGCCAAGTGCGACAAGCGACGACCCGGCGACTTAGCTTGAGCCATCCTGAAATAGTTGAACATGTTACGTTAATTAAGAAAGTATGCTTAAAATAAACTAGGTTACATATAAATTAAGAAACTTTTAAAGTGTCTAGGAGATAGTTTTCTTTTTCGAAATTTTTAGGATATTTGGTAATAAAATTATCATCAAAGTCTTCATAATTCGGAAGACCCCAAGGTTATCCACGTCGTAATATAATAAAATTATGTAAGTACCTACTGTTTTTTACTTAAAATGGAACATTTTGATTTGATTAATTTTTGCACTGTAACTTCAGTAAAAAGAAATGCAATATGAACACAATCAAAAGGAAGGGTAAATAAATAATAAAATAACTTCATAATATTACTAGCATCTTTACGCGATATGAGTATGACCCATGTAACTTTATATCCCTAAGGAGTAAGTTATTTTTTTGAATATACTTAACCTTAAAATATTTATTTACTAGCCACCGCGCACGGTTTACCCGCGTAACTATTGATCCCGTGGGAATTTCGGAATAAAATATAGCCTATAACCTTCTCCACGAGTTGGGCTATCAAATGCAAAAAAAAAATTCAAATCCCACTTGTAGTGTCTGAGATTAGCGCGTTCAAACGAACAAACAAAAAAACAAACTCTTCAGCTTTATATATTAGTATAGATTTACGGAAAACTTACAGCTAGTTTTTCAGGATATTTTGTCAATAAATAATAAATAAGGCCAATAAGCTGTTTTCGCCAACAAAATGATAAAGAAAACCTGATAATGATGGTGTCTGTATCAATTCACTACCTATATATGTTTTGACAACAGTGAAATTCCGGTTCAAAAGAAAGGGCGTTTCTTGTCGCATAGGGTCGTTATAGCATAGCCGCCCCTGGAGCGTGTCGTAAAAGGCGAGTAATCCGAGTGATCCCAGCTTGGAGGTAAGACGTCTTCAGGGTCCGCCTGGCTAGCGACCACACTTCATATAAAGTCTGCCTAGGGTTGCCAACTTTTTTTTCCAAAAATAAAGTATGTGTGGAGATGAGAAGCATGTGTGTGATTGAGTGATAGGGTGCGCAATAGTGAAATAAGAAAGAGATGCGGATTGAAAGAAGATGTAGTGACTAAGATTGAAAAGGGTATGCTACGGTGGTTTGGACATTTGGAAAGGATGAGTGAAAGTAGATTTACGAAAGAGGTGTACAGAGCAAGAATGGATGGCGCTGTCGGAAGGGGCCGCCCTAGGCGAACGTAAGCGGATCAAATTGGCGACGTTCTTAAAAAGGGCCTAGTTAAAAGTACCCGTAACCGGCGATCATGTATGAAAAGATTAATGAACGTGGAGGAAGCGGAAGAGGTATGTCTGGATCGAAGCAATTGGTGTTCCCTTGTCTCTGCCTACCCCAAAGGGAGATAGGCGTGAGGTTATATATGTATGTATGTAATAAAGTATATGTCTAAAAAGAAAATCAAACAGTATTTTGGAACAACTAAACAGTATTTAATGTTTTAAGCTTCTCGCACAACTTATTAATTTAAGTCTAATACAGTGTTTAGCATTTTATGCTGAAAACAGTATTTTGTATAAGTACTTTATTTTTGTTCAACAGCAAAAAGTATAATGTACTGAAAAACAGTATACCTGATACTGTTTTTATCAGTATGGTTGACAACCCTAAGTCTGCCGCGGAACATCACGGCCTCGGCCACGATGGGTTCTGGTAATATTTTAAGAAGAGCCAGTTCTTTCTTAAACACGTACGCCATCATCTTCAACCTCGTCTTTACTTACCGTCAGGTGAGAATGAGGTTAAACACGGGTTTAGTCATTGATAAAAGAGAACGGACGCCATAGTTTTAAACTTCCAAAACCATAATAAAAAACGGTATTCATCATCATCATCACAAATCTTTAATGAGCTTTACTGCAGGGCATGAGTCTCTCCCCTGGGTGACGAGGAGGTAGGGCATTATCCAACAAGCTGGCCCAGTGCTGGGTGGTGGATGTCAGAATTTTCAGGGCCCGAAATGGCTTCTGACAAACCATAACAACTACTGTTTACAAGTATACAGCACCCGGGTCCGACTGCCTAACGTATTCTCTGAAGCAAGGAAGACGCCGTTAGAAATGAATGGTCAGCGGTCATCCATTCAAGACCGCGAAGTTGCTTTACCTGTGATATCGTATGATACACACAGTAACCTCGGCGCCACGACGACTATAAGACGGTACTATCTCGGAATTATTAGCTATGTTGACCAATACTTAGTACAATACTAATGCACATCATACTTGATTATTAGTGACCAATCTGAAGTTTAAATGTGTAGGATTGCAGTATTAGTTTCATATCGCAGTAGAAGCCTATGAGCACAAATTCCACTATAGCTGACCCATTACAAACGAACTGAGTCATAAAACATATTATCGGATCTCTCGCTCGCACTTGCGGGCGCTATATGTATTAGTGAAAAGGGATAAAAGACAGGGTTCCCTAGCAATTCGACCAGCCGACGCCTCTCACGATTCTTTTTCGGGTATGTTGCGCACGCAAGAAACTCTATAAGTTGGCAAGTTCTTTTTTCGAAATTGAAAAGACAATCATCGTAAAATTGTAGCCAACTTACATAAAATCATCACTACATAGTATAAAACAAAGTCGCTTTTTCTGTCCCTATGTCCCTTTGTATGCTTAAATCTTTGAAACTACGCAACGGATTTTGATGATTTTTAATAGATAGAGTGATTCAAGAGGAAGGTTTATGTGTATAATAACATCCATTAAATAGTGAAGAAGTACTGGTATTTTTGAGGTTTCTAATGTGATGTCGTAATAATTACATTTTTTCCGCTTACATTGCAAACACAGGCTGAATCCTACGAGTTTTATCAAAATAATGTACTAAGTATTGTACACATTGAAAAGGTCTACAGAAAAGTCCGTGATGGTATGTGTCTATCTCTTATGGATAACCCACAATAACTTTATTTTGTCATTTACTTTTTACGACAAATAATGGCTAATTTCCGAAGCGATTTTAACCAATACAGCATTAATCCTTAACCAATTAAATACCTTGAATACATTGTTCATTTAATATAGATCTATATGGCCCTTTACACCGTATGATTTAAGTGAATATTTTCGAAGATATTACAGATTTAAAAATTGCGGGACGTAGCGTTTGCGGCGGTACCGGCCGGCCGCCCGGTTCTGTCACCAACTAACGAACAAGTAGATAAGTAAAGTAAATAACTTGATTCTTTCAAAGCTTGATGCGTCGACGAAAATATACTACTCGGTCGATACTGTTCTCGATTTGGAAGAAGCTGTTCATTTTCCTACAGAATTTCTAAATTCTTTGAACCCGTCTGGACTCCCTCTTCACAAAATGGTGTTGAAAGTAGGTTGTCCTGTTATTTTATTAAGAAACCTGAATCCACCTAAACTTTGCAATGGCACGCGTTGGCTGGTAAAATCATTGAAAACTTTCATAATAGAGTGCACAATACTCACAGGATGTGGTACCGGAGAAGATGTATTGATTCCCCGAATCCCTCTGATACCATCGGATTTACCCTTCCAATTTAAACGTTTACAGTTTCCGGTAAAGACATCTTTTGCAATGACCATTAATAAATCGCAGGGTCAAACCTTCAACGTTGCAGGCTTAGATTTGAGCTTTGACTGTTTTTCACATGGACAACTGTATGTCGCTCTTTCAAGAGTGACCTCCAGAGAAAATATGTTTGTATTGTCTAATGACAAGAAAGCTGTGAACGTTGTTTATAAAGAAATTCTGTAATAAGTATGTTGTAAAAATAAAATAAATAGTTAAAAATGTAAAAAGTAAATAAGTAAAAATGTAGTGTATGAATTTAGATATTCCAAAGATAGCAGGAAATCTTCATGGTATAGGGAAAGGGGGATTGTTTTACTCCAAATTTAACGCGTGCGGGCCACAGGCAGTAATGAATAAATCAAAACTACTGAATCGATTTTAATCACATAGGCTATATATTTTATACCCGTGCGAAGCCGGAGCGGGCCGCTACGTTTTTATATACAACGTTCACAGTTTTTCTGTAGTGTATTTAGTATCAGCATTGCACCCGTGTGAAGCCGGGGCGGGTCGCTAGTAATTTTATATTACAGACCGAAAGAAGTGGTTAAATCAACTTTGTTTTATACTTAGTGATCATTGAAATACCACAAAAATATAGTTTTAGAATTGGGAGATTGTTTCGATTATTTCATAGTATGGCTGCAGATTTTGACAAAAGGACCCCACAATTGCAGCATTCAACCAAACTTAAAACCTGTTTATAATCAATTCAAAAGGTCAATGGTCTGAATACAAAGCAATAGTAGCACAGAAGTGTGCTACAATTGTAATGAAAAGTGTTTTATAAAAGTAGGGTCACACACATCACAGTACCTACATACGAAATAGAGGCTCATTTTCAATATCAATGCTAAAAATTTCGTAAGTCAATGCTTGTTGTCTATTATAATCCATCTAAAGCTTGTATTAATATCTAAATAATACAGCTTTAGTTATGGGCTTAGTTCAATAGTCAAAATTTTTATATTACAGATTTTATTGTAGAATTTTTCTGTGGATTTTATGAGCTATTTAAATCAATTAATTTGCTCAGAAAATAAAACAAACAAGTTATGCTACGCCCACTATGGGTTTCATAAATTACTTGCTATAAATTGTGCCTAAGAAAAGTCTTATCAAATTATCATTTGATAAGGTTTCAATGAGGTTACTTGTAATCAATCATCCAATTAACCATACGAGCAAATTGGAGGAACTGTATGGTGAGCAAAAAAAGGTATGATCGAAAAACTGTTTGATGATGTATTTGTTAACCAACTTAAGTTAAAATAAATCTTAAGTACACTACAATAAATTTATTTATTACACTTATTTTCAAATGAAACAACTAAGAGAATAAAAATAATATGTCAATACATTTGGACTCCCCTTTATTCAGTAAAGGATTTCAAGAAACAGGACACAATCTGAAGCAGACTATAAGACTAGAGTTATGTTGCATATTTATTTAATAAAAGGAATTTCAATATACCGACATAATAAATAAGTAGTATTGGTGGTATCTTTTTATATTAAACAACTTCACGTGGGTGGCTGTTTGAGTAGGCATGACCTTGCTTATTTCTTTTAAATTTCTAGCACTAAGTTATACTAATACACTATGTTAGTTAAAATGCACCAATAAGGTCACTTATGGATGCTAAACATGTGCAGCCTCCAATCACTTTTACCTGATTCGTGGTAACAATCCCATAAATTCATTAAATTAAAGTATCCCTAACTTTGAACACTTAAGCAAATACTTGTCACTATAATTAAAGTTACTCACTTGAGTCTCATTGCTTTCCTTTTGCTAGCACTGTTCGGGGACTGCAAACCACCCGAGTGAATATTAACGCTTGTGTCAGTTTCTGCTCCTACATATCTTTCCCCGTAGCGCAGGGACAGCAGTTCAAATTTCTCTGAATAGTTGGTAATATTGTAACTGAAAAAAAAAACATATTATTGAAATAAGCTGGACATTGTTTTTAAACAAGGCAATCTAGTCCAATAAATAAAAATAAAAAAAGGCTTTATTTCCAGTAATCTTATAACTAAAAATTAACAGAGACTTTCCAGTGAGAAGTCGAATGACACTCGTAGTGGGAATGACTCGCTACTTCCTTTGAGGACAGCGGTGAGATTACAATTTACAGATAAATACTTATTTACTTACGCAAATGCCTATAGGTATACAAGATTATTTGTTTTTATTATAGTTCGAAATCATCCATCAGTCCAATAAGTGACTGCACTATGGAGTTCAAATAAAAAAACCTTTTTTTTAAACTGTATAAAAAACCCGGACCCATTCCAAATACAGGGTCCGCCTATAATAGTCACTAATATTTTAATAGCAGATTAATACATATTATGCATCTGAAAACTTTTAGCCAGCTGTTTATTAGCCACCAAAAACCACTTGATGGTGAGTGACGCATTGGCCGAAAATGAAGGACTTCATAAAAAAGGAATATTCAGTGATATTTCTAGTAGTAGTTGTTTGAACCAGCCAAATATATTTTTGGGCTAGTGCTCAGCTAACATTTACTTTTTCCTATGACAATTTACTATTATATCATTTTTCAATTTATATCATGCTCAAAAACATCCCACTTATACATATTTTAGAATGTTTGAAATTATAATTATGAAACTCATTTATTTGAGCTTATTGACCTTACATGAGATCAAATGTTAATTTGTGACACATGACTGGATGTCTGGAATTTATGCTTTGTTCACTTGACCATGAAGGTGGGTGATTTACATTTTGGTTATACTGGTGAAAAGGTAACTTAAGGTCAGAGGTGTATTCATGCCCTAATACTCATAGAAAAGATCTTGAAAAACCTTTATAAATTGGATAGAACAATTTTGTGATTTTAGATAAATAACTTCCTTAAAAATTTATCCATGATTTAAAAATTTTATTTAATCTAAGTATCACAATTTCAGAAGGTTGATCTATTGATAACAATTGCCAAGAAACTAAAAATCAATCATCTTTTTCAAATAGTTCATAATAAACAGTCTACCTATATGGTTCAGATATTTTAGAATAGTCTTATTGAACTAACTTTTTAACCTTCAAATTTATCAGGTTAATCTTGAATATTTGAACATTTGTGTATCAGCATGGGTTAGTATGTCAGGTCACATTCCACAATTTTTTAGTTATCTTATGTATGTGGGTCTATAATTACTAAATAAGTTATATCATTAAATTAAGTACTTACTAAATATCATAGTATTTGCACTTCAATACATCTGGCCAAGCCGACTCCTTTGCTTCTGTTTCACTACACATCTTTATCTCCACACTTTTATCTAAGCTTGCATTATTTGAACTGGTATTTAGTTTCTGGCATTCATTACCAGACTGAGCATCTTCATGTATCGCCTCCGGCAGTTGTACAAAAGACACTTTCTTTATTGGTGTTGTTGCATTGGTTTCTGCATCAGGTTTGATATTATCATTGAAGGCCGGCAGGAAACAATAATATTTCCTTAGCATTTCTGTCACATCTGTTTTGAGAGTAGTAACTGAAGGTGGAGGAGGGATTCCTTGCAGTGTTTCCTGTTAAATTGAAGGATTTATGTACTAAGATTTTTAAAGTTTAATAACCTAAGGTTACCTTAACAGTGTATTCACATACATTATGCATTATCAAAATGTAAACTTAAGCGACATAATTAAATGTTGTGTACATAAAATAGGCATTAAGTCCTCATTTGGACACTCATACAATTTAAATTGATTTAAGATTAAGGACCTCTGTTTAATTTATTTTACTCCGTTTATTTCATTGCAATGTACAGATTAAAATCAAGTATGTATATTAGTAACTAATCTAGAGTAAAACTGTTTAATAATATTATATTTAACACATGATCATTAAAAATATTATAAGAATTTTATAAATATATGCAGCTCAACAATTTAAAAAATATTAAACATATTTTATTATTAAAAACAGCGGACAATAGCTGTGCTGCACATAAGTGAAAGTTTGCAAATGGACATAATACAGAATTATCACTACATTCTTGTAACAATTCTGATTTATAATTTATTCCTTTTATAGCTATAATCTTTGCAAAACTTTGATATATGATAAAAGCAAATATTGAAGAAGTCTTATTTTAGAGAATATGTATGGCTATTTATTACTATATTTAGAGAATCCAAACTTAGTACCCCCAGAAAATAATAATAGGAGGCAGACTTAACTCACCTCCATTTTTTTAACTCTCCTCTTGTCATATGCTTCATAGTCTTTGATGAACTTCCACAATGGCTCCTGCACAGCTGTAGAGTCAACTTCATCCTCAGAAAACATATCAGGTGATCTTACACCACTGTCAAACGATGCTTCCAAAGAAGAGTAACTTTGTTCACTCCACTTAGTACTACAACCTTCTACATTTTTTTTATTATTTTCATCATATTGAGTAGTATCACCAGTACTGTCATAATATTTATCAATTCTACTTGTTTCAGTATTACTCCTATCTTCAGAGATGTCACTGTCTTTGTGGTCTGAAGTCTGTTCTGAATTATTATTACTGCTAAAATCTTCAGATACATTATCATTACTCTTTTCCTCTAAATTTACAAGTTCACTTTCACTCAATGCAGTTATAGGGTCCACAATAGGTTTTAATTTTTGAACATGTTTAAGTATTGTACCATTAAATGAAAGTTCACGGATGGGTAGTTTAAATATGCTTTCAGTATGTCGAACATTAGCAAAGAGTGGTACGCTATCTACTGCGTTGTTACTGTTTTCCATAGTGGAAGTTATGAACACAGGTTGCTTGAAGTGTAACTTGGATTCCTCAGATGCACCATGTGAATCAGTCTTTACTTCGAGATCAGAACTAAAAGAATCTTTGTCGACTAAATTATTACACAGATTTGGCATAAAACAATTATTTTCATCAGCTGACCCACTGTGTTTATCTTCGCTCGCGCTGGTCCGCACAGCAGACAAGTCAATGTTGTTACCACCCTCGCTATTAGAATTATCGCATTCAAACTGATTGCTAAGATATTGATTCGGTTGTTGATCACAATCAGGCTCTATATAAGTATCTACAACATTAAAACTTCTCATGTAGCGCTCATACAATGAAAAACTGTCGCTCATTGAGTGGCGATTCGTATTCTCAAAAGATTCCATTACAGCTTCATCTTCTAGCGGGAAATATTAACGTACCTTTTATTTGCAGCCTGCATTGTAAGGTAAGTAAGTTATCAAATTCAATATAACGCAAATATATTTCTTAAATGTCTCCAATTGAAATTAGCTAATAATTACTAACTACTGTAGACGCCATTTTGTTTTGATTGAATGACTGAAGACTTCACTCACACCATGGAATTAATAGGTACTACGTAGTACTTATTAATTCCATGACTCACACACAGTTCACACTTAGAGTAATAATATCAGGTATAGAGCGCGAGTATTGCATTTTCCGCCTATACTTCCTATACTTAATGTACTGTCATTTTTGCAGTAAAAAAAAGACAAAAACAGGGTGTCCACTTTCGAGATAAAAAAAATAGTGATGTGGTTTAAGTGAATGAATGTAATAATTTTTTAAATAATAATATCGTAATGTATGGAAAAAATATTTTGGCTCACAAGATTTTTCTTTTCTTATGGTGCTGTTACCGAAGAGCAACTATCCTTGAAATTACACTTTTAACGACGAATCGAATTTAAAAAGCAAGAAGTTATAAAAACGATTTTACTTCTACTGTAACCGTTTTAAAGCACAAGGTATGTTTAGTAATTAATTATTTTCACTAAAGTTACGTTAGAGATATAGTACACACCTCAAATTCAATTATTATAAATTCCTTTAAAATTTTATGCAAAACGAATGACAAATGCTCGTTCGTTTTTAATCATTCTCATTCAGTACTTACACTACGAAGTATTGAACTGGTATTTTTAACCGAATTCAAAAAAAAGGAACCAGTGGCTGCAAACATCTTCCTGCTCACTTCATCAAGGAGGTTCTCAGTTTGACCTGTAAGTACGTTTGCATGAATGTTTGTCCGTGATTTTCTCGCATTGGGCTGAACCGATTTGGATGCCGTTTTCAGAAAAAGATTTGTCACTTTTAGGGGGTTTTATTATATTAACCGACTTCGTAAAAAAGAAGGTTCGCAATTTCTCTGTATATTTTGTATCAGAGATGAGCCGAATGCGAATGCGTCTTTGGAACATTCGGCATATTATTATAACATTCGTTTCCAGCCGAATGTTTCGTTGATTTGCCGAATACTAGCTGTTTCGCGCGGTTTTACCGAGGCAATTTCTAATGTGCGGGAATATAGATATAAAAGCATAATAAAAAGTAGCCTATGTACTACTACACTATCACTATGCCTAACTTTCATATTTATAATAAAAAAAAGATTTTGAATTATTTGCCATAGCATAAGTGCCAATGTTGTGTTACGCGTTCGAACGCGCGTGCCGTACGTCCGTATCTTCAAATAGGCACACCTACCCATAGATTTATATAACACCTACTAAGAGAGATTCAAACATATAAACTTTCATAACATTATCCGTACCGTAGCGTACGCGCGTATCATATGCAGCGCTTGGCGCACTCCGAACTTCCGTATCGAACGCGCGTATGGTACGGACGTTGAAGTTTGATATGAAACGCTGTTGCTGGATAGGGCTGTGAATCATATGCAAAAATGTTAAAAAAAAGTTCAATAACGCTGCGAATACATGATCTACTGTGTGTCATACAGACTAATTTTAAAAGGGATAATAATAGGCGTGTTATAAGTATGCAAAATAATAATAATATTCATTTATTTGTATACACAGAGACACACACATTACACTCAATAAATTGACATAAAAAGCACAGTAGGTAAATTAATAATAAGTGCAATAGAATTTAAATTTATACATTACTAAGATTTACATATTAAAAAGTGTTTGCTGCGGCAGCACAAAAGGGCTATGGCTTAGAGAGAGGTATTGTTCTTGCGAACAAATCTCTGATAATATTAGTTAGGTGCCAATTGCAAATAAAATAAATATTTCCTCATCAATTTACTTTTTTACATCAAGTAGATAATTGGTTTCACTACAAATAAACTAAAAGTGTTGTAGATAGTATAACAATATTAATAACATAGTTGATTTGATGATATTTTCGATTGTCATTTTTATTTAACGAGAGGCAAAAAAATATTTCTTAAGAAACAAAATACTGACGGCACAGTAAATTAGCTGCGTAGATGATACTGATTCTACAAAATCGTGCAATACATTATTAAGCGACAGTAGTTTGACATGATGGTAGTGCGAATAACACCTGCGCGATATCCTAGGTAGGTTGTGAATAAAAAATAAATAAAAAAAGTCATAAAACCAAAACCAAAATGAAAGCAAACTAATTATTTCTTTTTAAGAAAAAGTGAACCGCATTCAAAAAACCAACCCACTAAAAATTTTTAAATAATTTTTATAAAAGCCATCCTATTCCTGTTTCTATTCCATCCATATTACTACCCCGTATAGTAAATTTCTGCCAAAAAATAATTAATATTAATGAATGTAATAAGAACATTAACAATTAATCTGGGTAGGTATTTACATAGTTTTTGAAGGTTTAAGTTCCAAAAAATAGTCGTGAAATAGTGAAAACGACATGCCAAATCTCATAAATAGTTGGCTAACGACTCTAGAGATATATAGGGTCTTTTTTATGAAGATTAAAACATTTTAGCCGAACGTTAAGAATGATGTGTGGATTCAATTTATGAAAAGGAAAAAAAAAATTGTATAAGTATATAATTGATATTTTATAATTCTCCTAAGTTAAAAACATTTTCGTTTAATCTGTTATTTACGACGAAATAGCAAGAAATAAAAGCGTTTCCCACTATTTTTCAATTGTCAAACAAAAGTTACCTACCTATTTAGTGAAAAAATATTATTAAAATACTGGACAGCTTCAACTTCGTCTCAACTTTATTGTCATTCTATGTAAAGAAATCGTGAAACAACATTATTCCGCAGAGTAATACTTTATGCGTCTGATAACTTTTATCCGACGATTGAAAAATCACATAATAAAACAATAATTCTACGCGAAACTCACTTACACACGCACACACAGAAACAACGCACTAGGCATATGTAGATAGGTATGTATCCTCTGGTGGCACAATCAAGGACACCGAAATTCAAGCGAGCCGACGACGCGCCCGCGCCGGCAACACTCTGTTGGCTTGTCGGCGCGGCGCGGTGGCGGCGGCTTTGTTTGAGTCCAACGGAACCCGCTCACCACTCGCCAGTCTGTAAAAGTCTGTCTAGTGACACGCGCGCGTAAATTAACTCATAATTCACGAATGGTGCGGCCTGCCTGACCACTTTCAGCACTGATTCAGTGTGAATGTATGTTTGGTGAAAACACTTAAGACCTAGTTTTCCTCGAACGTTTGAACAGTAACTCCAACCTGGACTTGTTACGGGGTGAAGTGCGAGAGTTTTTAGAAGACGTGTCGCTTATTAGTTTGGCAGGCATGTAGTTACTACCAGCACGACGGTACTCCGGCGCATTTCGCCAGGAATGTGCGTTAGTACATGTCTCAAGAGTAAGTATGGTGAGCGATGGATAGGACGCGGAGGGCTGGTGAGCTGGCCGCCCGGCCAGGTCAACCATAGAGAAATATTATACTCAGGAAGTCACCTGAACTTACAACTCAAGACTTTTTTCTGTGAGGTCGGATTAAAGACTTGGTGTATGGTCACGACAGTCATACAATTCAGAGTGCGAGCTAACTCAAATTGTCTCAAATTTTAATTGTTTAATTTAATTTGATTTAATGGTTTAATTTACTATGATTTAATTTTTTAACTTAATTTAACTAAATTGTTTAATTTTCAATTAATCGACCAAATAATTTCATATAGTAGTCAATTTATTTTTAGTCAATCTTATTTATTTTATTTTGTAAAATTGTGGAAGAGGCATTGAATGTCAAACACAGGCATTGAATGTCTAACTGAAGACTCCAGACGACTAGGTATTTATATTAGGCCGGCGCCAGACTTAGCTTCAAATGTTTGAACAAATGTTTGAACAAATGTTTGCACAAATGTGTGGCGCTGGACTTTGCATATTTATTCAACGTTTGCACAAAGCTTTGCACTTTGCCATCCGGTGTCGGTCTTTTTCCACACATCAAAGCGTTCAAAGTTGAATGTGTGCAAATGTTTGCGTGGCTTGCCACACTTGTTCAGTATCCAGTTGCTCGAGCGTTGTCGAGCGGGACGGTTGTGTGCATGTTACACTGCATGCGGCGATATGATGGACTGGGGCAGCGACTGCGTTCTGGAATTTGTAGAGTTGTTACAGGGGCAACTATGTACAAGGAACCCGAAAAATAACAAATAAAAAAAATATAATTACATGCACACAAATAATACAGGCTAACTGAGTCTACAAAATCGTTGTCCATCTTGTTTGTTGTCTACTAGCATACTGTGGAGAAAAGTGTTTGCGAAGCAAGTCTGGCAGGTTACGTCAATATGTGTTCAAATGACTTTGCAAAGTCGTCAAAGATTTGTGCAAATCTTTGAAGCTAAGTGTAGCGCCCGGGTTAGAGTAAGAAGAAGGAAATAAGTAAATTATTATTATTATGTACATTTCGATTGATAAATAATGATTTTGTACTCCAGTCCGTACAAAAGTTTTTATTTTCAAATCAAATCAGCCCAAAATATTTATCGTTTCATGCGACTATTTCATCACGATTTTTGGCACAAACGTTAACTCGAAAGTTGAAGGAATGCCGGAGAAATTTGAAGTTTTCAAATGTTCACAAGGGTACCTTTATATCTGTGGAGTCGTTTGCCGACTATTTATGAGATTTGGCATGTCGTTATCACTATTTCACAGCTATTTTTTGGAACTTAAACCAAGTCGAAACACCTTACCGTTTGCGTGCATTACAGCTTGACGTGAGGATTACAGCTTGACATCCTAGCTGTAATCCTCACAAACCTATAGCCTACCGCCAAAACTTTAATACGACTATTTTTTTATATGCTTCACTATTTATGACTATTTCATCAGTATTTTTAGCACAGTCAAAATTCCTTTCCATTTAGATTTCAAATGTGAGGATTACAGCATGAAGGACACGATCTTTTTCATTATTTTTCCCGAGTTCTTGGTTACATATTATGTGAGTGAACATATTAAGAAATCAAAAGATTTGAAAATGCAAAATAGTTTCAGGAGTATCTAAGTTAAGGGACAAAGGTCTAAACAGCATTAGAAGTGGCCGGGCAATCTACGGTTTTCTGAATCAGCGGCACGGGCAGGAGGACATTCTATTTTATTTATAGTTATCTGTGATTATGTTCATGAGACTTGTGATTGACAATGACATAAGCGTTTTTAAAAATATTTTCATTTTATTTACCTACAGTCAAAAATCAGCCGCACGCATTGCACGCATAGCACAGGCAAAAATTAAATATTGTCAGCTAGCCGGTCTTCGAAGGAAGGTATTTTCAAAACGAAGTCAAGCCTTCTTTCCATCTAATTCAGTTTGAGAAGTAAGTCGAATACTATATTTTAATTATTGACAAAGGGTTGATTTCAGCATAAATCGTCAAAAATGAGGATACCCAGGGATACCTTCTTTACTGTGGAATAAGCGACAAAAATAAATACTTCATAAAGTCAGTCTTTTATGACCTTCTAGATTCTTGCTTTATGATTTAACAGCATACTGCACAAAAGACCTGTATATTGTTAGATAATATTTTTTTTATAAAAATAGGTTTGGCATTACCTTAGGCAACCACAATACAAAACAAATTATTTTATGTTTTATAATATAAGTACTGAAATTTACATATATATATTTATTTTGTAAACAAGATTTGAACCCTGACATCATAAACACAAGGCAAACCCATTAAAAGATTTTATGGATATAAATATGTACAATGTATGCATTTACAAAAAGTATTGAATAAATATTGAAGTTCATTTTGTGCCCTAAACCTGTGAGCTGTCATTCTCAAACTCATGTGTACTCAACTCAATTGTAATAATAATAAATAAGACTAAACTAACTGAGCAAATAAATGAATTTAAATTAAATTTTAAGGTGCATTTAAAATTACCAACAAACTGTTCATAGTTTTGCGATCATTATAAATTGTGTATTAAGAAGTGTTTTTTTTATGAATAAATTAAAATTGATAAATAAAAGCTGCACATACTTTGAGGCTAAATGGCACTGTAGAGAACTGAGATTTTATAATGGTAAGCAGGCTATAGCCATAATTCACTGCCATACTTATATGTTGCATCTTAGTATACAGGGTGTCCCAAGTCTATGGGACATCAAGGTGAAGTACCTTAAATATCATAGATAGGGTATTTTGCTGAAAGAAGCCTTCATTTTTTTATGGAGTATTAGTAGATCTGCACTTAAGGAGTTCCTCAGAATTACTTGTTTCGTCTGGGAATTGAACCAACTTAAAAATAAACACACCCATCTTTATGGTGCCAATCGAAATAATGGACAAAACTTAAAATGTTTATTGAGTAACATAGCATTTTAAATGAAAGGAACAACTAGAAATTATCATTTTAATCAAATAAAAAAGATACAAGAAACTGCTGAAGCCAATAAAGTAAATATACAAGTGAAATCTTTAAATGCAGAATTATTAACTATAGCACTCTGATGACCAGCCACACATTTTGTTGATGATGATGATGATGATGATGATCCATTTGTATTCTTTCAAAAGGTATGGATCTCATTCAATTTCCTATCCCTAAGACTGTAAATGATGAAGGCACATAATTGCTGGTATATTTTATGACATCAGGTTTCCAGTGTCCGTCCAAAATTACATCTTACTAATACTATAAATGTGAAAGTTTGGATTGATGTATGTATGGATGTTGTTCCTTAAGAATGACTCAACGGATTTGTATGAAATTTTGCATAGTGATAGTGTACAGTATGGAATAGCATATAGGCTACTTTTTATCCCCATATCCCGCGGGGTTCGAAATTGCGCAGGTAAAACCGCAAGAAACAGCTAGGTATAGAGGTTTTTTTAAAAAAAACTATTTAGAACCACGAGGAATCCTACCACTAAGTAAGTAGACAGTGTCGGATAGTAGCTGATGCTCGATCCTAAAAGAGCTAAACTAATATTAAATCTGTTTTTTTTTGTGGTAAACTCCAAATAATAAACTCATTGAAACTACTTTGCTTATACATTACATAAAATAATATGACAGCTTTTATAACAAGTGAAAAGAAGTTCGAAACCGAGTTTTATTTGTGTTTCGTACCTCATCAAATAGAATTAGATAATGCTGATTACTTATTAGTCCGTCTGTCGATTGGTGCATCCTATCTGTTCATGATTGCACTGGCCTTTTGACCCCGGCTCTGTTTACTTTATCTCTAAAGGTATAAAGAAGTCAAAATGATATTTTCCTTGGGCTATATGCATTTTGTATAGATGAAGCTGTCTCATTCTTATTTTTTACGTCGTGATGTGTTCATATGTGTTTTGAGTTAGTGGTTTATGAATTGCTTGTCGAGCTCGTCTGCACACGGTATATAGGTTCGTATTAGTACATCATTGTTTGTAGTATTTTGTGTCGTGTTTGCTTTTTGGAGAAAGCTTTTACTGTCCCGAAAGTTACATATACGAATGAATAAAGTGGACTTATTCATTTGAGTAGTCCTTTTTAATGTTGTGATTATACGTAGTGATGGTACGTAATGTAATTTCATAATATGAAGCTGCTTTTTGAAATATTAAATATGGTAAAAATGTGAAACATTCCGGAATTTGAACTTTGCGCCATCGTCGATCGTTCTGACTTTATTAGCCATTAGGTTATCGCGCAATTTAAATATGAATTATATGAAACAGCAGGTCGGATGTAATATATTCGTTTTTTTCTCAAGTTTTTTTATGTACATTATGATAAGATTGAACGTTGTATGTGATGATTGTGATCAGAATATAAAGTTTAAGTAGCACTCATTTAAATACTATAAATACAATATTTCAAGGAACATGTACGGATCTAATTCATCCTTTAGCTAAACCCTTTTGTAGTTAACCATTGAAATAATTTCGCATCTTACATAAAAAAGCACTATTAATGTAATCATCATAATAATTACCTTAACTTTCAAATAAAAATTCGGTATTTTCTTTTTATCATTCAAAAAACATAGGTCAAGGTTCCGAATTATCTGTTTATTAAACAGAAATACCTAACTTGTCGCATTCATTAATGAGCGAAAAGTTTTACTGATAAACCTGAAACACATCTCACTTTGAATAATAATTAGTCATACGCGTATCATGTGTTTGTGTTTTCTAGCTATAATGTCTATTTCTGGAATTTATTTCTTAGTTTATGATTTGGACATTGTAGATTAACTAATTTGTATTTGAAGAATCTCATTGAACTTTTCGTGTAACTTCGTGTTTACTATGCATAGGTACATAGATAATCGAACTTTTGTCAACTTAGCTACGCATCACTTTTCATTCCTTCTTACATTATTGATATTCTTAGGCACCAAGGCCTCAATGCATCTTGTGCATAGCTGTGGTAATTACTAAAAATCATAGACCGTTATAAAAAAAAAAAAACAAAAACTAAAAACTTAGAGGGCTGAAAAGGTTTTTGTTTGAACACGCTAATCCCGGTATCTACCGCTAGGATTTAATTAAGCCTTTTGCATTTGATAGCCATTTTTTTATATCAAGTAATTCCTATAGAATCGAAAATTACTCGAGTAAAAACACATATGAAATTTTGTTTAGTCTGCTGCAAGCGTCTTAATACCTTTACATAGAAGATGCTATTAAATAAAACACTTTTTAACCGGATTTATCGCGTATATTTACATTTTAAATTTTGACTCGACGTTTCGGTGTCTTTGCGGACCCCGTGGTCACGAGCGACTCTTTATTTAATAGTATGAATCGCGAAAACTTAAGACAATATTATATAGAAGATGCTCCTCAAAATAAAGATTTAATTCAATGCGCAGTTCTTTCCATTATGAATCTAATGTGACTCTATTATGTTTCTTTATCTGTACTTACCTAAAAAATTCTACTATCTAACTTATTTTTTATTTTCAATTTTTTATTTCTCTATCACACAAACAATATTTGCTGCTAAAGGTTAATTACATAAAACAATAATAAAATAAACGCGGAAAATCCGATTGAAACAAACAGAACTATTTTCAATCAAAAATGAGGGTTTTAAAAACATGTATAATGTAGGTATTTCAGAAAACATCCCTGACATCGCTGCAGCGTGGGACTCATCTAAACTCCCTTTATTGATCGTGTCTTTTTTAATGTATTTCAGAGCGATGGAGCTGCTTATATTTGGCAAGGAAGTGATCCATGGGTTGGTGGAGCAGGCAGCCAGCTATCGCTTCGGTCAGGCGGTGTTGAAGCAAATCGACCGCGCACTGTGGGTCGTCGAGAAATGTGCTAGATGGGCTGTGCCGCCGCCATGTGAGTCTTATTCACATATTTATATACTACACTATGTATAAATAAATTACTCAAACTGACACACTAATGAGACGCTGATATAATCTACACAGTATTCCAACTTCATACAAACGGACGAAGCGCGAGATATGCTTATGGTGCGTACAAATTGCTAGTAATGCAACTAGTAATGTAACTTGCAAAAAAAAAGTTCCCATGATTTGGACGCCTCTCGAGCGCGAACTGAGCCGTAGTAGAGCGCGCTCGTGGCCTGCTCTAAGCTATCCGTACATTTCCTGTTTTTTGAATAACATCAAAATGGCGTAAAAAACTGCCAACTCTTTTCACTAGAGGCACTGATAACGCTTGACCCATAACAACTGTCAAATACCATAGTAAAAGTAAATTTTATAGTGATTTTTATCGAAAAATTATGTATGCATCATTGCGTAGTCATAAGTTTTATAGAAAATGGATACCACAGTTTCTCTTGGGATATACGTACACTTGCTAAAGTGTGCGTGTACTTGATTAAAACTTCTGTGTAAATGTACTTAGTACGGTCCACATTTCCCACATTTTGATACAGAAAAATAAAATATTATATAGATTTACCGCAAAAAAGAACACTAAACAAGCAATTTCGGTAACAACTTGTTCATTTGACAGTTTGTTATGGGTCAAGCGTATGAAACGACATCTATTTAGAGCTTTTCGTTTTCTTCTCCATTGCGCGAGCACCGCTCGCGAGCACGAATTGCGCCTGTGCGAGCGAGACTTGCTCTTGTGTGCTTGACGCTCGTAGCCTGCTCGACGCAATCCGTGAATTGTCGGTTTTTTGGACAACATCAAAGGGACTCGGATTGCAAATTGGATAATTACGAGAGCAACTTGAAAATGTGATTTTTTGTTTGTTAAGTTATCGTAACGTCGTCGTGGTCTTTGGAATCTTTTTTTATGAGTACAACGATTAGCTTTTGCTCATGACTCCGTACGCGAATAAACATTGTCTATCTAGTATCCAAAGCGTAAGTTCTTAAGCAAAATTTTTTTGGCCCAGATAATGTGTGAATGTTAGATATATTTATTTATTTTTAATTTGCCTAACCAGCAACCCATTTACGAACCTTTTTAGCAAGTTATAATATTATGTAATGTAATAAATGTAATATTATAAATTAAATATTATATTATAAATGTGAAAGTTTGGATGACTGGATGTTTGTTCCTCCATCACGGCAAAACGGCTCAACGGATTTGGATGAAATTTGGCATGGTGATAGTTTACAGTCTGGAATAGCACATAGGGTACTTTTTATCCCGATATTATCACGGGATTCAAAACCGCGCAATACAGCTAGAAAATAAATCAATATTTCTGACACTCACACAACATTATCTAGCCCAAATTAAGTTTCTTAAAGAACTTGTGTTATGGATACTAGATAACTGATATACCTAAGAAATATATAAATATACTAAGAATAAATAAATATTTTTTATTAGAGTAACCTTAAATAAACATCCATGACTTGACGACTAATATCTGTGTTCATCACACAAAATCCGCCGCCGCCGGGATTCGAACCCAAGAATCTCTGGCATAGAAGGCAATGTATGTTACCACTACACCAGCCGGTCGTCAAAGTTTCACATCGGGGCACTCAGTGAATAAGTTTTTCATACAAAGTAAAAGTCATATGTTTTCCGTTCCCGTGGGAATTCCGGGTTACTTGCCTTGGTGCATTCCTACCCCTACATCTCCCTAGGAATTCTACGCCTTCAGCTCTCTACGCCTAGTAGTTATGGCTGTATGTTGTCTATCATTCACTCAGGCGAGTTTTAATATAAGTAGGTATGATACTGATCAAGCTCTGATAAAAATTAGAGCACGAATGAGGACATTAAAGTACCTACAGCTATTGCAGGAGCTACATCCGACTAAAATTCTGTTTGCTGTAGCTTTGAAAATAAAAATAATGAGGTGAATATTGAGTAGGCACCTACTGTGCAATGTACATTAATGTTTTTACTCACCGAGATAGGTTATTCCCAGGGAAGGTATTATTTTTCAACTGACTTCCAAAAAAGGGGAGGTTCTCAATTCGTCTGTATGTTTTTTTTTTGTGTCTGTTACACGATATTTCGGACAATTATGAATGGATTTTGAAAATTTGTAGTTTAATATGAAAGAGGATACTTATAGTTGGTCCCATATAAATTTCATCGAAATCGGTTGAGTACTTCATTGAAAATTTCAAAGTTTTGAAAAAATATGTATGATTTCGGAGAATGTTTAAGTTGATGAAATTCTCAACTCAGCCAAAGTTTTGACGTGAAGTCGGTTTTTTTAATGCTCTGCATTCGTCGATTATATAAGTAGGTAATTCACTCACACTAGTTTTATTGAATCTAAACCTAAATGTAGTTTCAACGTCTGATAATTTGCTGTGATAGTTAATGCGGTTGTATTATCTGCGTTCTACAACGTCTATATATTCAGCAGATTCAAATATTATTAATTATTATCACTGTCATCACAAAACAAAGTCATGATATTAGGAAATGTATCATTTAATATTTTTCTATGTTAGGAATTACACAGATAGCGACGTTTTAAAGCCCGATTTCGCGGGATTAATTTTGATTGACAGATATCATTAGCTTTAACTGACAGATACGTTATTGAAAGGCACTACATACGTTTTTTTTCTACCATATATCTTATCCACGGTAAGCTTAGAGCCCTCCCGAAGATCAATGTAGAGGTCCATAGTAAAGATAGAAATTCCTAAACTATCGTGTGTTATTGAAACGCAAATATGACTCTTGGGCTACTGTAGATAAGTAATTTAATAGTCAGTCAAAGATAGTTAGGTTATTGAGACCGGCCGTATGTCAATAAGACGTTCGTGTCATGACCATTAAGTGTCACGCAAGACTCAATGTACAGAAGGCAGCAGATCAAGCGTTACAAATCTATCAAAAAATTGTAATTTAATCTGAACCTTATGCCCTCGACATTAAGTTAAAAATTGGTTGGAGAAATTTGACAGATTTTTAAAGCTTGATGTGCTGCTGCCTTCTGTACATAATAGGCTACCTTTTATTTGATAATTTTCTTATATCATAGGCACCATGAGCATAAAATCTGTTATTGTGTGAATAAGTAACGTGTGAGTAACTTCGTAGCTTATGATTTACATACATACATAACGTCACGCCTGTATCCCTTATGGGGTAAGCAGAACACCAGAGGTTACAAGACCATCTGATGTCACGTTTGACAAATTTGGAGGTATTATAAAAATGGATAAAGACTATTGTAGTGACAGGGGGTCAGCCTATCGCCCACAAAAACGCCTTTAAAACCTCTGTCCCTTAACTGACTTTTACAGTATGCCCGGGAGGAGAAGCAGCTGGCACATTCTACGTTTTTCTTTAACATTCTACGATTTTTTGTTAGATATTTTAAAATTTTAAGCTTTATTTGTCGATTGAAAGATCTCATTTGTTACATTTTTTTATATTTGCTTGGAAAACAAAATAATTTAATAAAATACGGTTATAATTAAAATATTTTTGACGGCATGAAAATTTTCAATTACGTAATAAGAGATACCAGTAATTCTAATTAAATCAAAGTTGTCTATTTCATTGTTTATAAGGTTCAACGAGTTCGAAGCCAAAATCAGAAACGATTGCGTCGCGTCGGTAGTTAGTATTTTCGCTAGACACAAAATAAATAATCAATTTATTTTTCTTAATTTTCAGTGGACCAGGACGAGCGTCCCCAGCCCGAACTGGTGCGCCCACTACCGTGGGTTTTATTTCTGACATTGCTGATGATACTACGTGCCACGAGAGAATCTATATCCCTCGTCAATCTAGCTCTCGGGAAACCTCCTTTAAGATCTGCTGATGTGGTAAGATACCAATTATTCTTAGAAATGAAAAAAATACTTTATTGTATCTAAAGTTCTGAGTTTCATGTCATTATCGTTCTATGATAAGAAGAAAAATAAATAATAAACTAGCCAAATTGATACATCAATTATGTGACCCTAAAGTGATATCACAGAGATACACCCAGACCAGTCTAAAAAAGTTTCGTTTCTAATATCGGTCCGTCTTCAAGACCTCGCATCGGTTGTGAATAATATAGAAGTAATAATAGCGAAGACGGTGTCTGAAGATGAAGATAGATTGGATTTGAATTAAGACTCTATATACAAATTTTATTTTCCAATATCCAATGCATTTCTAATGATCCACTTTGTTCTTTCTTTACGGGAAAAGAAGATGATCATTAAAAATATTCAACTTTTTTTTTTAAGAAATACCAAATTGAATCTGGGTTTTGGTTGTCATGGCAACGCTCAGGCATTAAAGAGTTTACAGACAAAGATTTTGGATTGAAATTCAATCTAAAAGTTCACTATTAGTAGGTATCTGACTAACACTTGAAAATATGTGTTCAGTTTCTATTAAATACATAAATGATAATTAACTTCTCACTGGATCCAATTCTCTTTCAAAACAAACTAAAATAAAAATAATATAAACAGTACAACTTTGATGTCCCAGTAGTTCAACTTTCGGGAGGATTGTACAAAGTTGAACTACTGGGAACTCAAAGTTGTACTGTTCAGTTGAACTACAGGGAACTACCCATTAGGAAACGCCCTCAAAAGGACAAAGAAAGATCAGAAAACTAATGGTTATGACTATTTATAAGCAAACATATTAAAATTGTCCTTGTGAGAAATGGTCACCCTTGGCATACCCTTCATTACTGTTGAAAGAATGAGCATAAAGTCGAAGGAAGTTCACTATGAGGGACGGCACAGTCCCGCCAACCTGTAGAGTCCCTCAGACATATAGTTTCAGGTTGTTCGGTTCTTGCAGACACAACCAAGCAGCCAAGACTCTTCATCCATAGCGCGCTCTGAAATATATCTCTGAAAGAGCCTGTTCTCGTAAACGACAGCGCCAAGCCCTACTGGCATCGGCTCATTACCAGGAGTCAGGGGCAATACTACTCTAGGGAATAAATCTAATATCGTGTTAATGGACCGATCGTTGTCATAGGTGTTTTTGGTGGACATAACTATGCCACATGACTAGAACCTCGTGAAGGCCGAGACCGAAATATGGGAAGTTGTGTACACTAAAATTTTCCCAGTTGTAATATCCGCAAATGGTTTGACCCCAGTCACATTGGTAAAACACCTTGAAAGGCTGGAAAGGACCGGTGGTGGTCGAGTGACAAAAGTGCCAAAAGCGAGTACTTTTAGATATGTACCTACCAAATAATAATAATAATATTTCGTGTATCTTAGACTCTATAAATCTTGCCTTATTTTGTAGAACTGAGGTTTCAGCATGTTCGATATTTCTAAACGTCATTCAATTATTTGATGTTTTTTTAGAACTAGAATTCTATGCATGTATTGAATGGACTATAGAAAGGGTGCATTATCGACATCAACAACATTAGGTTGCGTTTTTTTGCGTTTGTATACACTACGAATAATAATCATAATTCATATTATAGTGGTAATCAACTCTTCTATGGTTGACTTTAAACATGAACAAGGCACTCGGTACAAAATCATTTTTGGCCGCCTTGGTTCGGCTTGCAATAGCCCTGCAGCCTCTGGATGACTTCTGAGGTCACTGGAAGTCAACTAATCCGAGTGGCCCCTGCTGAAGCCAGTCTGTCAGGCTAGCTACCACTCCTCATATAAAATCTACTACCCATGACGCCAAATAACGGGAATCAATCCTATTCCGATTTATATAGCAAATAATTTAGCTGGAGTCACCAAGTTGCTTGGATTGCTATTGCATTATTTTTTCAATATTTGTATAAATTAACAAGTTTTTGGTTTGGGCAGTCAAAAGCTTACCTCGACCATATTTTCGGAACCATTTTTATTATAAGCCTCAGAATACAATAAACAATGGGTATAGATATAAACATTATTTATTTGACATTTACCATTGAATTGTGTTAGTCAATATATTTTCCTCTCCATAATGTAAAATAGCTTTTTTTTTTCAATGAAAGTTGAATTTCAAGCTTAGGATTTCTGTAAATGTATGAATGCAAAATAGTTAAAAATTTGATTTACTTGTACATGGGATATAGTGCCCAGGGCACCAGTAAGACCCATGGACTTAATACTGTTTTTTGTGACACTCTGTAGGTATATATTTAAATTATTATTTATTTAATTTATTGTCTGTATTAATAAGTACTTACAAAATTTACGAATAAAAAATTAAAATACAAAAGAACTTTCTTAGAGTCTAAATATATACAAAATTAACCTATTCTTCTAATTGAAGAGGCCTCCCCGAGTCATACCGGGCGCAAAGGTACCCTTCACACTAGTCGCATTGCCTCTCTGTACGGCAATGGACAACCTCTGCGCCAAGTAAGACCCAGAGCGGGCATCTAAACCTCTCTCCCTCAATCGGCAACCAATCTTCTTTATGAAGGCTAATGCCTCCGACCCCCAACACCCCGAGGTCTCAAAAGCGAGGGGCACAAAGTAATAATTTGGCTTTATATTTTATTTAAATTAATGCATCCAAAAATGTTGAATACACCTGACATGTCACTTTGCCTTTGTCACATGTCCTTTGTTTACAAAAAAACTCTTTAATCGTGAAATGAAGTATAGTATAACCATTTGATCTCCGTTGAAATCTGCCGCCAAATACCTTCGGTTAAGAAAAGGTATTCCGGAAGTGTTTTATTATACCTCAGAGTACTCCTCAATTTTCAATTTTCAATTTACCTCATTTGACGCTAACCCATAAATAATAAATGTTAAAAAACTATATCAAGTTTTCAAGATTTATCATCATCATCATCATCATCACAACTCTTTGTAATGAGCCCACTGCAGGGCATGAGTCTCTCCCCTAGGTGACGAGGAGATATAGGCCACAGTGCTGGGTGGTGGATGCCAGAATTTTCGGGGCGCCTGACAAACCCTAACGACTACTGTATACAAGTAAACAGCACCCGGGACCGACTGCTTAACGTGCCCTCCGAAGCACGGAAGTCGTCGTGAGAAATGAATGGTCGGCGGTCACCCATCCAAGTACCGACCGCGCCGAACGTTGCTTAACCTGTGATATCGTATGATACATACAGTAACCACGGCGCCACGATGACTTCAAGATTTATAATCTGAAATAAAACACTTAGTTATTACGTGTCTTTAACTTCCAATCGTACCTTTCAGTAATAAAAAAATCATGACCTTTCAGGTAATCTACATTCAAACTAAACGCCGCTACCTCCGCACACTCAAGTACCAAGGGAACAGAATACTTCGCGCGCGCAACTCTTCTGCGCCGCGGTTGCCCTGGTACAAACGTGCTTATTCCCTGGTACAGTTCACTATGTGCTTTCGAGGAGCCAGCCACCAGTATGGGAATAACAACACGCAGGTGAACAGCAGTGATGAAGTCCTGGTAAGTTTGATTTTAATTTGATGTTTATGATTGTGATTTTTGTATGAAAAAATATCATAATAGTAGTTTATGAAACTGTCACATAATACCTAGTTATGTGCAGTTTCATACACTACTTTATCTAATCTCGTACACTGAAGATATTTATTCCCGCCATTATCGCGCATGCGCCAAAACGCGCCGCTCGGCCACAGAATGTAACGTAGCGCGGCGCTCGCAGGACACAGATAAAAAAATGAAATCTATGGTCTGTTATCTGTATCGAAATGAAAAAAAAAATTATTATAACATTGTATTGTTCGAGGTAGTGTGTTATAATTTAATTTTTTAATTTCATTTCGTTATACTATTTTAAAAAGTATGTCAATATAAATTCGTTCTGAGTTTTATATTTTGAATATTATGATATGAGAGTAGATAAAAATATTTTCAATTCATCTGTTTTTATTTTCTCTAAATATTTTTTCAAGTTTTGAACTACATTAAGATAACTTTAATTTCGTTTGGTTCAGTGTAAGTTGTCAGGGGTTCAGATAGTATAGTTGCATTCCTTTAACTCTTTTAGTTAATTTCATTTTGTTTATGTTAACAGAAATACCAATTCCTATGAATGGATATTATGAAATTCCTAAAATCATATGTGTGAAATAAATGATACTACACACATTTTATAGGAAATCTATAAATTTCCTAAATAGCAATTGGAAATGCAAACATGTGTCCAAAAGATGTGGCAAAAAATTCAAGCGACAAGAGCTCTTATGTACAGATTTTATAATCACATTTCATACCCGAATTTCGCTTCACAATATTTTACAACTTTTTCTAAAACGTTTATTGGTCCAATAAATAAGTTACAAAAGTCTACTACTGTGGCAATAAAATGAGGGGTTCGTTTTGCCTAAACGACTTGTTCCTTGAATTTATTATCTATTATTCATAATTTTAATGTTACAGGTGGTAAAACGAAGCAAGCGGCCGCGAGACAGTATTAGTCCCGTGACTTCCTCCGCCGAGAACACAATGGAGCGACTAATTGAGAAAATGATGGTCGATATGGAAAACGATTTGGATGATGATTCAGATTACACTGTAAGTCACTTTTTTAACTGTCTAAAAAAACACCAGTTGTGCGTATTTATAAAACGTTAATAATTCTGAAGCCGATCTTACGAATTTCATACGTTTAACGGCCCGTTGCGCCCCGGCATAGTGTGCGCTAGTTCATATAAAATGTATAAGAGTGACACATGCAGACGGTAGCGATGCGGCCAGACATAGTGTGCGAATGCCTTAACGGTACTTAAGATCGGTCTTGGACCTTAGAGGGATTATTTAAGACAGGCTTAATTGTTGTAAGGATATGTTGGGAGATAAGCCATTGTTTCTATCCATTTGGATAATTTAATTAATAAACGTAGTTACGATAAAAGTTTATAAACTTTCGCAATTTGAACATGAATTGATCTTAATCGCGTTAGAACAGTAGGTTTTATTATACACTGAAGATTCGCTACATCGCGCTATCATTTTCTTAAATCGTGTTGTACGGTTCATTGAACGTACAGTCAATCGCGCAATACCGTCCTACTTTGGTCACATGTTGCGGGCACGCGTCACGTGCCCCTAACGTAATAAAATATCTTAGGCATATCATAATTAACGAGCATTCTCTTACCAGCCACAGAGTCGACAAGCATCCTTCCTAACTTTGCTGTAATCTTAACTCAACTACAACAATAAACTCAACTATCTGTGGCGTTTAACTCAAGCTCCCGTATCTACACCTACATAAAGAAACTATACATCGTTTTAAATATACTAACGTTGTAAATATACACCAAAACCATCGAACAGGGGTGTATGCCGCGGCTAACCATACCTTTCTTAAGTTCGGGAACAAAAAATAAAAATCACTTTGTAATAATACGTAAGCACTATTTATTTAATAATAATGCATGTAAAGTAAAAAAAATACAAATAACTTAGAACTAACGAATGTACAATGTATACTATCTTCAGTTTACTTCATTTTGTTTCAGCTAACAAACGCAACAAGCGAGAAAAGTGAAAATTCAATAAATTCCGCTGAATCCGACACCGACATAGTTCCCAACGGGTCCTCAACGCCAGCTCACTCAAACAATTCCTCGCTAGAATCCTCAAACAATGTCAACAACATCACTTTAATCAACGACACACAAGCCACCAGCACTACAGAACAATCAAATCAATTATCTAGAACTGAATCATTGAATTTAACCGATAGTAAATCAAATATACCGTTGATAAGGTCTGACAGTGAAGACTGCCCGCTTAGGAATCACAATGTCAATCATAGAACAAGAGTAATCAGTGAATCGACCCAATCATTATCGTTCATACAAACTGAGAGGAGCCAGCATGTGAAACAAACGAAGATTGAAAGCAAAATTTGTAAGTTCATTAAATATTACGTATTTTAAGTTACAGAAACAAAAGGAACAGAACTTAAACCGTGTGCTATCGTCTTCGACCTCGTCTTTACTTACCATCAGGTGGGGTGGAGATTAAACGCGGGCTTTAGACATCTATAAAAAATATATAAATTCTTCCGAAACCAGTTACGGCTATAAGCAGAATACGTTTTGTTTTATTCTTCAATTTACGATTTAAAAACATTTCTTGTTCTTGTAATAGGGCAATTCATATGATGACATCATGTCATCTTATTACGTTGAGCTACTTTACGATTGAATATTAAGAACCACTGTAAGTATTGTACACGAAATGTATCAATGTTTTATCGGTGATTAAACCTGCATTTGACCTCAATCTCACTTGTAGGTCGGAAGACCTCACCGGCCGAAGATGAAAGAGCACGGGTTTAGGCTGGAACTAGCCCTTCATAAATATTACCGAAATACCTCGCCGAAGCATACTTGGCTGCAGATTTTATATGGAAGTTGGTTGCTAACAATGCGAAATCTGGAGGTGCTACTAAAATTTGTTGCGTTAAGGTCTGGGCACACTATGCCGGGGCGCATATCAACGCAATAATCCGCCTGCCGCAATCTAAAAGAAATGCGAACCGCCCCGGCCCGGCATAGTGTGCGATACTTCATATAAAATGTATAAGAGGCTCGCACGCGAATTTTTGCGATGCGATACGGCCCTGCATAGTGTGCGCGTACCTTTATACGATTTTATCCAAGGCCGGTAGGGTAAGGCAAGTACTCTTAGCGTATCCTACGCTTCCGTACTATAATTAATGGCTTCTGTGAATTAAAAAAATCATAGATATTGAGGTTATAGTTATAACCGTTATTATTCTACAGCTCTATCAAACGAGATTGTGCTGATGTAAGATGTTTATGCTAGTCATATAAATGCAATTTCTTACGTATTTTCAGTCACTATATTTTATTTAAAAAGGCAATCATTTCGTATTTAATAAAAGTTTTCTGTTTTACAGCGAATGGTCGGGCAGGGAGCCGTATATCTAAGAAAAGCAAAGGTAGGTTGATAAAGTATATTGTATATTAAGTTGTATATTAATTTATTGTTGGCGTTTTTTTCTCTTCGACCGGCATTGTTTAATTATAGGGTTAAAGGTATTTACATGTTCGGCAAATATGTTAAAATTCACTTTGCAATCTTTGAAATACATGATTCTAAAAGAATTACTAGAAAATCTGTTTGTTTAGTATCTAAATTATTGTTAATATTTCTGGCACTCACACAACATTATCTAGCCCAAATTAAGTTTCTTAAAGAACTTGCGTTATGGATACTAGATAACTGATATACTTAAGAAATATATAAACATACAAATTGAATAAATACATATTTTTTATTAGAATAAACTTAAATAAACATCCATGACTTGACGGCTAATATTAGACGGCGACGTATATTTCATCACACAAATATACGTCGCCGCCGGGATTCGAACCCAGGACCTCTAGCATAGAAGGCAATGTTACCGCTACACCAGCCGGTCTTCAATTAAAGGTGTTATACATACGATGACTTTTCTTGTTCCTTTAAGGTGAACTAAGCGATAGAAGACCCTCGGATGTCCCGCTGGTCAGCATCACAGCTAATGATACCCCGTACTGAAAATGTCTAACTTCAAAGTAAGTCATTTAATTACTCCTTACTAATTAAATATAAAAGGTTAATGTGTCAGATAATCTACAGTACCCAGTTAGGTTGTGATCAGTTTTTGTGAGGTCAATTTATTATAAAATTAAATAATATTTTTACTCAAATCATTGAGACCAAGTTTTCTCACGATAGCTTAAATGAATCTAAAACGAAATTTTTATACTCCATTTCACGATTAAAGAGTTTTTTTGTAAACAAACAACGGTCAACAAACATTTTTGGATGCATTCATTTAAATAAAATATATTTTTTAATTCGAAAATGTTGTAAATACTCTTTAATACAGACAATAAATTAAATAAATAATTATTTAAATATATACCTACAGAGTTTCACAGAAATCAGTATTAAGTCCATGGGCCCTACGGGTGCCCTATAGTAAACGGCACTATACCCCGTAATAAATAAATATTTAAACGATTTCCATGCGTACATTTACAGGAATTCTAAGCTTCAACTTTTCTTGTACAGTCAGAAAAAACTTTGCTTGTTGTTGTGAGGTCCGACTATTAGGTTTTATTTTAAATGGTTCCGAAAACATGGTCTAGGTAAGCTTTTGACTTCCCAAACCAAAAACGTCTTGTAAAATTTGTATGCATATTGTAAAAATGAATGCAATAGTAATCCAAGCAACTTGTCGACTCCAGCTCAGTTATTTGCTATTATAAATCGGAATAGGATTGATTTCCGTTATTTGGCGTCATGGGTAGTAGATTTTATAAGAGGAGTGGTAGCTAGCCTGACAGACCCTGGCTCCTTCCTTCAGCAGCGGCCACCCGGATTAGTTGACTTCCAGTGACCTCAGAAGTCATCCAGAGGCGGCAGGGCTATTCCGAACCAAGGCGGCCAAAAATGGTTTTGTACCGAGTGCCTTGTTCATGTTTAAAGTCAACAATAGAAGTGTTGAGTACCGCAATAATATGAATTATGATTATTATTTGAAGTGCATCCAAACGCAAAAAAAACGCAACCTAATTTTGTTGATGTCGATAATGCACCCTTTCTATAGTCCATTCAATATCATGCATCGAATCCTAGTTATAAAAAACAGCAAATAATTGAATGGCAAACGTTTAGAAATGTCGAACATGCTTTAACCTCAGTTCTACAAAATAAGGCAAGATTTGAAGGGTCTAAGATGCACGAAATATTATTATTATTATTATTTGGTTGGTATATCTAAAACTACTCGCTTTTGGCACTTTTGTCACTCGACCACCACCGTTCCATTCCAGCCTTTCAAGGTGTTTTATCAATGTGACTGGGGTCAAACCATTTGCGGATATTATTTATGTCCACCAAAAACACCCAAGACGTATTTCGTAAAACTCTTTAATCGTGAAACGGAGTATAATGACTTTGTGATTTCAACCTTTAGTTTGAAAATTTGTCCTAAGACGGAATTTTTTTCCTCAATTAACATTCTCATTCACTCATAAGACTATTAATAATCATTCGTCTTCTTACATTCACAGGCCCAAAAATGCAATAAGCTGCGGACTGAACTATTTAGAATTAAGTGTAAAGTGTTTAATATTACTTTTATATTTCATCATGGCCTAAAGAGAAAAGAGATTTATAAAAACGGTTTGAATAAAAATCGACTTCCAAAACGTGTGGCTATAAATTGTTAATGTATTTTGTTATTAAAGTTATAGTTAATACAATTTTAATACTCTCTAAATTATATTGAATATGTTAGTTATTTTAATTTTAAAGTCAGATCTTTAAATTATACCTGTTGCCTAAATATGTATATTTCATGTTTTAAAATCATAATGTTTTGTAATTTATAGCAACGTATCGTATGTTCTGTGACCATAAATTTGTTTTATTATATAATCACTTCTATTATCAAGATTTTTAAATAATTTATACGACTATGCAACGATGGACGACCAGGAGTTGCGGAAGGAAACAATTGGCCGTTTGCTTCTACATCGTCCATTGGCTAAGGTGTTACTAGTGTCTCTTTATGTATATACAGAATCTCTTTGAACTGGTCTTAGAAGTGTTTTTCAAGAGTCCCGAAGGTCGTTTTCAGTGCCTCATATGTCTTTGATCCATTCTCGAGAAATCCACTTTGAGCAGCACATCCCTTATTATGTCCTCTGGTGATTTGATGCGAACAATGAGAACCTATCTTGAGTACTTGTCAACGAGAGCACCTCTCATGACTGGGTTGGTAAGTCGAACGAGAAGAGGTTCTCCATGAACATGAGTGGGCAAAATCCAAAGAAGTGGAAGTAGGAGAAGGGTTGGAAGGATCGGGACGCACTTAGCCATTTCAACGGTTTCCGGAGAATGAGGTGATTACTTGTTCTGAAAGATTGAGTCTTTTGTTATGAGTTTTAATTTGGATCTTCATTTCGCAGTCCCTTAATTTTTTCTAAACCTAGAGAGGCTCATCCAATACATCATCTGGCTCGTGAGTGGAGATTCGAGAGAGATCTCGGACTTCGGGTACTCTTGAGGTCAGAGGTGTCCCCATTAAATGAGGTTCTGGTGCCACAGATCTAGTATTTTGAGTGACCTCTCTTCCAGAAATTTAACCATGTTCGAGGTTATTACACGAACCGACTCCTCCAACCTAGTTGTAGTTTGTTCAATACGGTCCTGCACGGCTGTGGACTTAGGGACCGTTTGGTTTCGGTCCTCGGTTGATAAATGTCCAGTGGACGTTTTAAACTGTTCTTCGATAGTCTTGATGATGGCTGACTTGATGTCCTTGAAACTGTACAGATCCACTGCTGTTTCCTCCGGTTGGAGGCTCATTCCTTGGGATCGCCACCTATCGTTGGTATAAACGATGATTTTCTGGTTCAACTCCTGCCAACCTTGCCTCGGATCGCCCTTCCTGACACTTAGCCAGTTGGCAGGATAGATAGTCGGATCCGCATCGTAGAGGCTGTTGAAGTATTTGGGCCTAAGGGTGCTAATGTACAGATCCTGCGGGCAATATCCTGACGGTAGATTCGGGAACCTCATTTCGTACTCTGTCTTCTTTTCTTGGATCTCGTCCTCGAAGGGCTCTTCTTTTGAGACACTAGGTCTTCTAATAGGTTTGTATCTATCTGTCAATGGTTTGGTATATTACATTTAAAAAAGATCAAGTTTATGGTTACTATGCGATTGAATAAATACTCGAAAAAGTCCAGTACATAAGTGCACAATATTGTTGCCGTCCTAACAGAGAATATTTCAATATATTATATGTATATTTCAAGTTTAATATATACACGATTGTATATTATCTTCCTTAGGTCTATCAAAATGTTCTGTATTTTTCTATGCGTTATAAATGGTTCTTCCTTTTTTTGAAGTAACACTGTTTTAAATTTTTATTTCCCTATTTCATGGAAGTCTCTTACAATAAAAAGTGTCTCAACAAAATAAAATTTACAATTGCAAATTTTAATAAAATAGTACAGTAAGAGTACAGAAGAATAGGTGCTCTTGTATATTTTAATAGTGTTTTCCGAAACAGATTTCTTTTATATTTTTCTCACGCCAATTGTATTATTCCGTTTTTTATTTTTGTAAAACATGGGCTTAATATTCGTTCGCATTACCCTTTATTTATTACTTCAGATGAAATAACGGTTTACCCGTGTATTATTAACAATGACTTGAATATAATTTGAATCTCCTAAGAATCACAATTTACATCTTTACATATTGGGTATGTTTAAGTTATGTCTTATGTTTCCATGCTTAATATCAGAACTTAGTAGGCTATCTTTTTATGGAACTTTGATTTAATAAATATAGTAAACGTCATTCTATGATAATAAGTAAAATAGTTTTTATAGGAGCTGTTTTTGTATTGATACATATTTGTCAATTAACTTTATATTAAGTTTTAACTTGATTTGTTTTTTAGTAATTTATTTTATTGTTACTAAGCTAAGGCATCATGGAGGTTAGTGGTGCTGTAAACTATAACTTGAGCTGTTATAAACATGCGAACTTAGTCATAAACATTATCTTGCATCCCTTTTTATTGACTACTTTAGGACAGTTCCATAATGGCTGTAAGTGGGAGCGAGAGGTCTGATTAAATTGTTTTATTATGTTTACATTTCGCATGTTTGTTATAACTCAGGTATCTCATAGTCGGTTGTAACCGTAGGCTATTATAATTCGGTTAGTATGCGTTGAGTCGTGTACAAATCCACCCAAGTGTTGTTGAATATCATAAAAATAAAAATGTTTTACAACAAAACATACTCAATAAGAATATGTGCCTTTAAAATAATTAAGATTTACTATAGTAGTTACATTTTAAATTTAAGATTTTAAGAATATTAATGTTTACAATAGGTGTTTAATTTTAATTTGTTTATTTTTATCTTGAACTTTCGAATCTGTCTATGCCTTAAATAGCAATATGTTAACTATTAAATAATATTTTCATAAAAATTGGCTAAAGCTAAGAAGTCATTATGTACCGGTCATCACAATCAAGTATGATTCCAAAGATTCGGCTGTGCAGTGGGAACAGGCATGTAGGGTGGTGTTGTGGCGCGTCGGAAAAAATATTTTATATGTTGTGGCTATTGTTAATAGTAAAATACTCTCGTCAAAAGGTATTTCATAGTCGCTGAATAGGACTCTGATGTTGGCATAGGTGAGCGATAAGACGCGACCGTAAGCTATGCTACGTAAATCCATGTATTTCGTATTATAGTTGGGGTTACCATGGTGGTCTATTTTAAATTTTGCTGCGGTTTTTTAGTCTATACTTTCATTAGCCAGACTCTACTTGATATTTTCTTTTATTTAATTACTGTCGCGTTGCGTTGTCGTCTTTTCGCGTCTGTCGTTCATCTAAGACAACGGGTAATCGATATTTTCTCATATGTTCAATACAGTTTTATAAAAATATAAAAGGAAAATTTATTAGCAATGTCTAAATGAATTATTTTGTATTTTCATAGCGGCCGCCACAACTCCACATACCAAAGAAGACTGAGCTAATGTCAAGCATTTCTAAGGAAATCCTAAATGTTCCTATGGCGTTTTGCAATATACTTTTTAATATCGTAATGTTTGTTAATTATTTTAATAGTTTTGTAATTTTTTATGAAAAAATACAGTAATGTAATTATTTGATATTGTTGTTTTATTTCGTTTTTGGTTATTTTTGTTTGAATTATTACTGAAACTGATGTTTTGATCATAGATAAAGTAACATGTAAGTAATAACGGACACTTGGATTGCATTAGATATTCGCATTCCGAAATACGGTTTTTTGTAAATGGGAGGGGATCATGACTATCATGGAAAATATTTACTTCCAAAAGTGAATATTTAGTTAGTGGGATTCCCGTAGCCCGCCCCACCCATTTAAAAATCCCTATTTCGAGATGCGTATTTCTACTTATTTCGTGTAGTTTTGAAAAATCTACCTTTACCTTGTGCAGTTCAAGGTAGAGAGGTGCACCACCAGGTAAAGGTAGAATTTTCAAAACTACACGTATTATTACCCCTGTTTGCCAATTTTTGGCTTAATTTGACTGGGCTATAATGCATTAAAAACACATGGAGCAATGGATGGACTAAGGAATAAAAGACATAAAAAATAAAGAAAGTACCTACTTTCATATTGTTTCTAATTAGATTCCAATGTTAAGTAATGACTATTTTATTCACTTATAAAAATAAAACAAAGAAGCATTTATATTTGGTGGCACCACACTGTTCTTATCTTACGTACCTACATACCTTAATCAAATAGGATCGCTCTCGTATCCAACTATTACCGCTCCGGTGGTGATGTATTCCGACAACATTTTTAACCCCCGACGCAAAACGAGAGGGGTGTTATAAGTTTAACGTGTCTGTGTATCTGTGTATCTGTGTATCTGTCTGTGGTATCGTAGCGCCCAAACGGATGAACCGATTTTCGTTTAGTTTTTTTTGTGTTATAGATATTTTTATCCCGAGTGTTCTTAGCCATGTTTCATGAAAATCTGTTCAGCCGTTTGAAGATCATCAGCTCTTTTCTAGTTGATGAGGGGATCTGACTACCTTCCATATGTCCTTTCGATGTGAAATTTGGTACCGTATTGCTTCAATTATATTGAAAGTATATGGTAAGGTAACCATGACCTGATCAGCCGTTTGAAGGTCATCAGCTCTCTAACAGTTGATGAGGGGATCTGACTAAATTCCATATGTCGTATCGATTCGAAATTTGGTGCCGTATTACAACAATGATATTGATAGTATATGGTAAGGTAACCATGACCTGACCAGCCGTTTGAAGGTCATCAGCTCTCTAATAGTTGATGAGGGGATCTGACTAACTTCCATATGTCGTATCGATTCGAAATTTGGTGCCGTATTACAACAATGATATTAAAAGTATATGGTAAGGTAACCATGACCTGATCAGCCAATTGAAGATCATCATCTCTCTAATAGTTGATGAGGGGATCTGAATAGCTTCCATATGTCGTATTGATTCGAAATTTGGTGCCGTATTACTACAATTACATTGAAAGTATATGGTAAGGGAACCATGACCTGATCAGCCGTTTGAAGATCATCAGCTCTTTAATAGTTGATGAGAGGATCTGACTACCTTCCATATATCCTATCGATTCGAAATTTGGTACCGTATTACTTCAATGAAATTGAAAGTGTATGGTAAGGTAACCATGACCTGATCAGCCAATTGAAGATCATCAGCTCTCTAATAGTTGATGAGGGGATCTGAATAGCTTCCATATGTCGTATTGATTCGAAATTTGGTGCCGTATTACTACAATTACTTATATTGAAAGTATATGGTAAGGGAACCATGACCTGATCAGCCGTTTGAAGATCATCAGCTCTTTAATAGTTGATGAGAGGATCTGACTACCTTCCATATATCCTATCGATTCGAAATTTGGTACCGTATTACTTCAATGAAATTGAAAGTGTATGGTAAGGTTACAATGACCTGATCAGCCGTTTGAAGATCATCAGCTCTCTTATTGTTGATGAGGGGATCTGACTATCATCTTCCTAATATTAAAACCTACTTTAAAAAGTACAAAATAAAAGTAAAATTAAAAATTTTAAAAACCCCCCGACACAAAAAAAGACCTTAAAAACTAACAAATAATATTTTAAATCTATTCTAATTATTATCGTCCCATATATAATTGACTGTAAGACTTGTACTTTAAAATATTTTTATTTTCCGAGCATCGTCGCCGCGTCGGGGGACCGCTAAGTGAGAAAAACAGTTTTCAGTTGCAGATTGCATCAAAAGAATTCACTCCGAAAAATTCGTAAAATCGACACAACCGTCAACGTCGTCTGCCCTCACGTGTCTGCCCGTTCGGGTCGCCGCACTTAGTGACGCCCACCCCCGCGCCGCAAGCCGCACACCGAGCTCGCCGTGCGCGGCATTACGTAGAGCGTAGACTATGCATGAAACTTAAGATCGCTCATACCTAAATGTAAAAATAAATTTGCTGTTGTTGGCTTAATACTTTATATACTTGAGCGGTCCCCGACGCGGCGACGAAGCTCGGAAAATAAAAATATATTAAAGTACAAGTCTTACAGTCAATTATATATGGGACGATAATAATTAGAATAGATTTAAAATATTATTTGTTAGTTTTTAAGGTCTTTTTTTGTGTCGGGGGGTTTTTAATTTAAAAAGTAAGTTCGTTCCTAAGCAGTTTTTTGAGGTACATTGTGACTGGTGGGTCACTTTCGAAATTCGAGGACGTGATAGTTTTGAGATTATAAGTACATGAAGAGAAAAAAAAAATAAAAAAAAATGTTATTTATTTACTGAGTAAACTTAAACGAAAGTTAAAGGATTCATCATGCAACGCATACGTCCGTACACTGGTACGGACGTACCTACGTACGGCGCAGCGCGCCGGCGGCGGCGTTATAAACAAAGAATAGGTAGGTAGGTAAAGACGGCTCTACGAACGGTCGTCGACCTAAGTAGTAAAATTCTTTATTTATTTCTCTTTAGGGAATTCTGCCGATTTTCTCTCATTTTCTGCTGATTGTTAGGGCTCCTAAATGTACATTTTTTACTTCTAACTGTAAGAAATTTACAGTTAGAAGTAAAAAATTAGGCCCAGCTGCCATAGATTCTTCAAAAATATTGAATTTTATGAGGGAATCGATTCACTGTGTACCTACACCCTATGGTTCTCTATGAACCGGGGGTTGGTGGACAGTGTACCGGGGTTGAACACAATGAACCATGTTAATAACTAAATTCTCAAAATGATTAGACTAGAAATAAGACTGAGAAATAAAAATCACCTCTTTGTTTTAATTGGGTATTTGGAGTTATTTGGATAATTTTCGTAAAGTTAGCAACAAAATAAACAGGAATTTTAACATACTAAGGTCACATATTAAGTTTCACGGAAATCAAATTATTTTCAGTCCCCTCTCTTCAACATAAGAATATAACCCTAATTAGTTTCTAACTAAGTACGATCATTTCTCAGTGAAATATTTAAAACAATCAGTCATTTGTAAATTTTATACTTACAGGGTGACTGGTGGGTCACTTTCGAGTTTTGAAATTCGACGACGTGATAGTTTGAGATCATGGACGAAGAGAAAAAATTAAATAAAAAAATAAATATTAATCATTTACTGAGTAAACTTAACCGAAAGTTAAAGAATTCATCACGCAACGCCTGGTTACACTGCTAACTACTTACCACGGGCGTACGCATGGCGCTATCGACATAAAATAGGTAGGAAGGTACAGACGACGCCACGAACGGTCGTTGAGCCGGGAAGCAGTCGTGAAGTCTTTAGATATTTATTTATAGGGAATTCTGTTGAAAAATTGAGTAGGTACCTACTTTTATTACATTATTATGATCGGAATCGACTACAGAGTGCTCTCCTTCAATATATAAAATTTGTATGAACAATGAAAAAAACTTGAGCAATAAAATAATCAAAAGAATTAGCAGCAGCCTTCATAGCTTCGGGTAAGTGGGATCCTTTTTCCTCGCAGCCAGCCCTATCTAATTCCTGACATCCACCAACCAGCACTGGGCCAGTTTGGTGATTTATGGCCTTAACCTTCTCGAAAGTCATGAGTCCTGCAGTGGGCTCATTACATTACCTGCATTTATTTAGTAATTTTACTGCCGTTTTGTAAATTGGTTTTAAGAATTTACAAGGTTTTTAATATTGGCAAAAGGATGTAGATGTGACCTTGCTATTTTTAACTGAAGAGGTTTTTTTCACAATGAACCTATTTCAAACTTTTATAGTTTGTATTTACATAGGTAGGTATTTGGGTCACGCCTTTAATTTTATCACAATCATGATAAATCAAAAAGATAAGAGTCATCGACCCAAAATTTATTGAATTCCGACGAGTAAACTTAACCGAAATACAATTTACTTATAACGTTGGAAAAAGTGTTTCCTAACAATTATTTAAAAAAATATTCTATCAATCTTAACCAAAGTACAGAAGGCAGCACATCAAGCGTTACAAATCTGTCAAAAAAACTTACTTGAATCTGAACTCTATGCCCTCGACATTAGGGAAATTTGGCAGGTAATGTAACGCTTGATTTACCGCCTTCTGTACGTTTAAACAATAAATATTTTGCAAACCTGCCCAACGATCGATTTTTTAGACATTAAAAATGCAAGGCTTTACATATACCTACTTAAAATTACTACCTACTTAATGGCATTTATTCTATCTTGTTGGCCATGCCTAGAAAACGTTATTATTTCAACCCGCCTAAGAACTTGCTCTACAGCTACCTAGCTCAGCAGTCCTTCTGTGGTATTAGCTACTTTACTCAATCACTACCTACTATTACTAAAAGCACATGAACATGAAATTATCTAGGTACCTACATTTCATAAGGCTCAAAATTTACATTTATTTTTAAGGCAAAAAAATTACAAAATTAAAGAAGAAAATAGTTTTCTCTGGGTTATTTGAATTGAGTCGTATTGTAAACTTTATTTCTTGAAATAAATTTACATGATCTGCACCAGTGATTTAGGGTCAGGTCGACTTTAAAGCACAGTTAATTGTAATTTATTCTAATTTTGACGTTCATCATCATCATCATCAGCCGGGGGACGTCCACTGTTGGACACAGGCGCGGTCGCAGGCTGACATTTTGGGGGGTCACAACTGAATTTTTAGGGGGGTTCACAACAAAATGTTTAATCACAAGTAAGCTACTTATCGTCATGTCCCCTGTGAACCCCCTCCTGGGACAGCCCATGGTTGGACAAAGGCCTTTCGCAAGGTTCTCCACAGTCGTCGTTGCCTAAAATATTTCTCGTAAATATTTATCCAACGTTTGACTTTCATTAAGGTTATACTTACCCGTATATCATATACTCGTTATTGTTTTTATATACCTATAGTAAATAAAAACGAATAGCTTACTTTGCATATAGATATCATAAACCTATCTATAATGCAATGGTTTATTTAGTTTAAAAAAAATAACGACACGTTATACTTACATAGAAAAATAATTATAACAGCTTCACAATGAAAAACTACACTTTTTGTAGAAAATATTATCAATGTGTTCGCACATGTTACAGATTCATAAATATTTTATCATCTGATGCTGACTTGCATTTCATGATTTATTTTAACGATATTTGAGGTTAAACAAAGGCTTTATAACGTGTATAGGTAACCGATTTTATCTCATTTAATAAAAAAAAACCAATTGACGTTTTGGCGCCTTTTCTCATAAGAGCTACGTTTCATTAAACTATTTTAAATAAAAATGTTGGTTTCAAATGAGGACTCAGAATGCCGGTTTTTAACGGAAATGCGGTTTTTGTACTAGTAAGAACTATGTTTAAATGCTGCAATAGATTGTTGTACTTATAAAAAAAATAGTAAGTATGTAATAAAAGTAGTAATAATTATTCATGGAGTGAAAATTATTATCTTTTTATAGAAACCGGTGACAATGATTCGTTATAATGGAAATGCAGAATATACAATAGACCAGGTTAGTATATGTGTGAGTAAGAGTTCAAGGGCAGGAATTTTGGTTAAAATAAATATTAAACAAAAAACTAAAAGCAACTGTTTCCGCCCGGGATCGAACCGGGGGCCTTGTGCGTGTGAAGCACACGTGATAACCGCTACACTACGGAAACTTATATATTAACGTCGAAATAACAGTTTAAAAGCATTTTACAAAATCGAGAAATGTAGAGTTTTGCATCGACTGCAGAGCTGTGATTATGCAAAACCAATTATTTTCTAGCTACTTACTGGCTCTATAATAAAAATAGAAAAGAATAAACCTTCAATCAGCGAACGACACATAACTCGTAATTTTGTCATTCACTTCATTACTTTGATTTGATTTTATTCATTTCAGTCAGTACCGCGGCTGCAGAGTCCGCGAATGGTCGCGCCGCGCGCTTCTCTATCAAAATTGTCGGTTGTTAAGTTGTGCTTTTGAATTTACTTTTACAAATTAGATAAAACAATAAACTAACATAATGGATCCCGAAGCTTTCTTAGACCTGGCCAACCAGGTCATAAAACTTAAAATGTATCCATATTTCGACATAGCGCATTCATTATTATGCGCTTTAGCGGTACGAGAAGATTTGGGTGCAGGTAAAGAGCTATTCCAGTTTTAAATCGCAAATTGACCAGTTTTGCCGCCAATTATAACCTTTTATTTCTGGAACCTTCAGTTCCGTATTCTTGTAGTTATTTAAGCGGATTCCTTAGCTTGTGGCTTAAATACCGAAATAGATTCGTCCGATAATAGAGCATAAAAATAGCTTGCTCTCCTGCGAGGCTGGTTCACAAACACTTACAATGTATTTTTGACTAAATGTATAAAATAATGTTTTGAATGTGATATCTCTTTATCAGAACAGATTGTACTTTTATCTGGTTATCTATCAGTCATTAAAATGAAAACGCATTGTAGAGTAAGAAAGCGCGGTACTCTATGTACTTAGGTATTGCAAATTATATGGAAATCAATTTACATTACTCATTGGTTATAGTATTTACTTTATAAATAATCCTAATAATATAAGATAATTTGTATTTTACTTACTAGGTAAAAAAATTTGTTATTAAAAATAAAATCTTTAAAAAAAAAATTTTTTTTCACCATGTTTAAGAATGATTTTATTGGGAAATAAGATAACGATTGTAATAAATACCTAGTTTATTCATTTTTGTTCTTGACATAAAAAGTATATTGCGGAAATTACAAAACTTTTGATATGCATGCATAAAATATCAAAAAATATAAAAAATGGAGAAGCCAAAAAAGATGTAAAAGGTATAAATACCGGGCTCGTCCGGGATTTGAACCCGGGACCTCTCGCACCCGAAGCGAGAATCATACCCCTAGACCAACGAGCCACGTCGGGGACGCGCGAAATTAATGTTTGGTTTCTGTAACATGTCGCGTCATCAATCTACTAAGTTTGAGAAGTAATCCCACCTACTATCAAGCTCCATTTAAAATTTCTGTTTTACAATTGCAGAGACAATTACTTACTTGTCTCTGTTATTAGGTATCTATTTACTCACATAATAGTTGTTTAGTACTTTTTATCACAATATTTTTTACTACGACTGTTTTAACAAAGTTTCGCCCTACTTTTAGTATGTATAGAACAACAAAAAATCTGTATTAAATCTCAATCTATGATTCAAAACATTACAATGTATGAGCGTCACCATGAAAATAAAAATTCAGCTTGCATAGAAAAGTCCACAAATAAAATATTAGCGCGCCGCCATCTATCCGAAACAATATGAACTAACTAACTACCCACCTACCAACGTAAATATGGCTTTTTTCACAAAAGATCATGTGACCATAACAAGATTGATATTATCTTATATCTATAATAGAAGACATTGAAATATGTAAAGAATTTAATAACATTATGACTTAATTAGTCACCCTAATGCTAATAATAATATTTGATTAGGTATGGTTTGGTGTATAGTTAATATTGTCTTAAGTTTTCGCGATTCATACTATGTACTTTTTAACCGGATTTATCGCGTATATTCACGAGCGACTGACCACGGGGTCTGCAAAGACACCGAAACGTCGAGTCAAAATTTAAAATGTAAATATACGCGATAAATCCGGTTAAAAAGTGTTATATTTAATTGGTGTATAGTTATTGAAATTAGATTATGTTATCTATCTTTGCACTTAAGTGAGAAGAGAAAATAAATAATTTTTGAGTTTAGTTTACCTACCTTTACATAATTTTACTGAGCTTCGAAAATACTTAAGTTACTTTTTTACTTAAGAACGTTAAATATGTACTTAAGTTACTTTGTTATTTTTTATTTAAGCCTAAGCCCGCGTTTGACCTCAATTTCACCTGATGGTAAGTGAAGATGAGGTCGAAGATAAAATAAAGCACACGGGCTCAGGAAATAACTGTCTTTTATAAAATATTGCCGAACACATCATCGCCGCCGTGCCGGACGGTAATAATATTTGACGGATTTTTCGCGGTACCTAGGGCTATTGACGACCGGCTGTTGTAGCGGTAACATACATTGCCTTCTATGCCAGAGGTCCTGGGTTCGAATCCCGGCGACGGCGGATATTTGTGTGATGAACACAGCTATTAGTCGTCAAGTCATGGATGTTTATATGTTTATTTAGGTTTATTAAAAAAAAAATGTATTTATTCAACATGTATGTTTATATATTTCTTAAGTATATCAGTTATCTAGTATCCATAACACAAGTTCTTTAAGAAACTTAATTTGGGCTAGATAATGTTGTGTGAGTGTCAGAAATATTTATTTATTATTATTATTATTTTAAGCAGTACTTATATTCATCTATGATTTTAAGGCAAACCTACAAGTCAATTAAGTTTTCCGTCAAGTTGCACATCTAAGTATGCAATCGCATTTACCTACATTTAAAAAGAATATTTTTCGTGTTGAAGTGTCGGAAAGGAAGATTAATCGTTAAAAACCAAAATCACCCTCAAATTCAGATCGATTGTTTGTCAAATATAAAACAATAAAAATATCTAAATAAATAAATAAAATTCCCAGACAATCACACCAACTACATGGCCCCGTACTAAGCCCAGCTTGTGATAGGATACCGTGTAGCGGAACACCCTGACCCAAACCATTTTTTTGCTCGTTGCGGGGCTCGAACCTATGCCTTTAAGAGCCAGCCAGACTGTTAAAAACACGTTGAAAACCAATGCCATACCTACCTTCAGACATAGGTACCTACCCAGTAACGTCGTCAGGCGCGGTCGCAGGCTGAAATTTGGGGGGGGGGTCACACACAACTGAATTTTGGGAGGTATCACAACGAAAATTTAATAACAAGTCTTTTTCTAGCTTCTTTTCTTCTAAGAGGTTCATATTTTCATGATTTTGGGGAGGGTCATGTCCCCTGTGACCCCCCCCTGGGACCGCGCCTGAACGTCCGTCGTCGTTTAGTTAAGGTACCATTACGCCGAGAAAGTCGTCAATAATAGCATTCTTGTAGCTGCCATTATCAGAATGAGGTTTGAATGATTAAATATTATTTTTTACTTTCGGGTTCACAATCATGACCCTACGTCATGAGTTCATTGTGCTTCATCTGTACAAATTTCAACCTAATCCGTCAAGCCGTTTAAGCGTGAAAAAATAACCAACATTCAATCTACCAAACTCAAATGCATCGGTTTTATAATACTAGAATTAAATATTTTGCAATATCCTCTAGTCAGTTGACTGTTAATACCGCTTTTTGCCGTGTCTGTTGAAACCGGGAGCCGGTATACTCAACAGACAGTACCATTTTGTAGGTAGAATTTTACTTTTTTTGGATTTTCTCTGATTCTACTGGGAATTATGTCGATTGAGATTGAAAACCTTATTGTGAATTAAATATTCTTTATTTGTTTACAAGCATTTCTATAGAAATACTAAATTATAGCCAACAAAGAACTTTCAACATAAGGTAATCTAAGATTTGAAAATTTTGATGTTTACTATGGAACGCATACGATGGTCGAGTTTTGACTGTCAATAATATTTGTTATTTCACCTAAGGTGCGCGAGTTTTAAACGTCACTGGCTAGCCTGTTTCTTCTTGTGAGCATTTGTAATGTGTTAGAAAGGATAGACTATATAAAAAACTTCCTTTCGAAAAAGAACGAGGACACACTTAGCTATACCGGCTCCCGGTGTGTCCACAGATAGGCATAAATGTCAATATACCGGGAGCCGGTATTTCAACAGATAAGAGGATATTCATAGTTTTATTTTGGATCTTAATATCCAATGTAAGATGTTTTCATAGAGAATAGCTATTGTTCATTGAGCTGCTTTTACTTTCTCACACTTTATTGTTAAACATGTCCGACCCAGCTAGTTTCGGGGTCTTCCTCTGAAGAAGGATTTCATAAGAACCCAAAACTTGTTGGACATAAGTATAAGCCGCTTAATAAGCAATAGGTAACCTACCTAGTTATTAAGACTCAATATTTTAAAATAGAAATAGCTTCCAGGGATTTTTTCTTTATCAGGCAATGCTCATATAAGGGAGGTCACCTAAGGAAAATGCGTCAATGGGGTAAATCCAGATTTTTGAAATTACTCGCAAACTAATCGAAATGAAACAATTTGGCTGAATAAAATTTATTACTAAACATAGGAATAGAGGGCGTTAGAGCTCAAAAATTTGACATATCAGCCATATTGGAAATCAATTATTTGTCGCAGAAGGAGCAGCGAGAAGTCAGTATCCATGAAAATTTATGGTATTTTATAAATTTTTAACATAATTTTTTGGAGGATTTATTGGCGATTTTGCGGGCGACAGGCTGACCCCCCTGTAACTGCTATAGTCTCTCTCCATCATAATAATACCTCCAAATTTGTCAAACGTGACATCAGATGGTTTTTATAGCCTCTGGTGTTCTGCCTACCCCATTAGGGATACAGGCGTGAAGTTATGTATGTATGTATGTTTATACTCCCGGTAAGCAATAGAGATTTACTCGTCTGTATATAACAGTTATTTTGATTTTAAACATTCTGATTGTTGAGATATGAACATCTCTAAAATGCAGGTTATTCCTGAACTTAAGAGGTTAAGCGTCTGTTTTTTTTTGGGTGAATGCGTCTGTGTGATGCATTTTCCTTCAGAATCCCTTGTATGCCTGCATCATATTTTTGGTATTAGAGGTTCCGAGTTCGAGTCCTAGCCGGGTCAGGTTGGGAAATAAACTTTACCTAATAAATCGGGTCTGGGTGTGTGCTGAATAACCTCGACACAATTCCTATATGTGGACTCTCTCTACATCACAAGCTTATTTAAACTTACATTGAAGTCGGTCAGTAAGATTGCCTTGTAGTGTAAGAAATACAATAGGATAGTTACTTACCTACAAAAACCTATTACTTACTAGGAATCGATTTCCATTAAATTTCTATGGGCCACGTTTGACTTATTTTGATCTATCAAATGAAACTCATGTGAATCATCAAAATCGATTCATAATTGACCAATTAATCAAGTAACGAACATACACACGATTTGATAACCTCTTCCTTTTCGAAGTCGGTTGAAAAGAACGTGTGTGGCGACGGACCGTGTTCGCGAAGAAATACGGAAAAAATCTTTCTGATGCAGTGAGCGCAGGCATACACAGCATCACAGCGCATCACAGCCCAGCATTACATTACTAGTTCCATTACAGCAATCTTTACGCACTATATCATTTTTCTTCGACAACACTCCGACACAATAACAAATCTTTTAGGTAATATTTTCAAGACTCGGACAAGAACTACAGTTACCTAGATACAGTCCTAAAAATGGTACTTATTAAGTGTACTTTTTGTCAGATAAGCACTAGAAATTCCATTATGATATCAACAAGACCGTTAAGTGTACCAATCTTATCAACCGACTTCCAAAAAAGGAGGAGGTTCTCATTTCGTCTGTATGTTTTTTTTGTTTCTTTTCATGACCATCTTTTTGGCTTTTTTATTGCCAATCCTCGAATCCTCGAATGCCAAAGGAAAACGTAACAAGGTGATTCATCCTAATTGTTTGTGACGTGCGCTGCGTTTAAACATTTTATATAATGTCATAAACATCTTAAAGACGTATGTTTTTCGTAACCGCTTGTATATTGAAAGTCTTCACAATTAGTTACAGTCACATTTGCATTAGTTTTTATATATTATTATGCAGACTTATTAGAAAATATTAATCAGATTGTTAGTACTAACTAGAAACTACATCTTAGTAGATGCCATCTTTGGCTTCGACTGACGCAAAACGCCTATGTATCCTCTTCAATATCCTAAATAACCTGTTTCATTTTCACACTCTCAGGATACGCTATGTAGAGCACATAGGTATGCGTAGGTACTCTTCTACGTATGCCCTCCCTCTCATAAAACCGATTTTCACTTCACTACTCTTTCCATGTTCATGCAGTCAGATTGTGGAATTTAGGTACTAAGTACCTCATGTAATTCGCAAGTCCAAAACTTTATATATTTTTAAAAAGAAATCACTACTTTTCTCTACCATAAATTATCTTACACATATATGTATCTATACCTATACCTATACATTTGAAGTACCTAATTTAGTTACGGTAAGAGTGAATAATTGAAGATTATTAATAATTATCTATTATTATTAATAATTACCGAAAGTCGAGGTTAAAGTCTATAATCAGAGGCTATTAAACCATTAGATGTCAAATTTGAAAAAAAAAATCTATTATAATGATGGAGATAATATTTAAGTGACAGGGAGATTTGCCGTAACATATACATCCCATAGGACTTTTATCAATTGGAGGGCACCATGCGAGCTGGACCGGCTGAGGCTGCTTGCACAGCACCGACATGGACCGGTTAGGTTAGGAGGAGCAAAGTAAAGCGGAGCTCCTTGCATTAATCTCCGTGGTTATTTTTTTTATAATCGCACAAAACATTTTTACCAAATTCTCCAGTCTTGGGTCTGCTGGAAGAAACTTCTTTTAAATAAGTTTAACCTTTGTATTCAGTGCGTTTTTTTTAAATTGTATCTAATCTTTTGTGTTATTGTTAAATAAATTAATTAAAAAATTCCGAAGTTGATCCACGGAATAATTAATAAAATCCCCAGACAATCACACCAACTACATGGCCCTAAAGTAAGCATAGCTTGTGTTATGGGATATCATGTAGCGAACTAGGGGGAAACCTGGAATATAATGACATAAATAAATAAACACCCGGACACGGATTTTTTTTTCTTGTTCCGTGCGGGAATCGAAACCGCAACCACTGGCGTCTGAGGCAGACAGGTTTACCCCATCGCCAAAGTGGTCGAAACATAACATCATAATTATTATTATGCTATGTAAAATATTATCGGGATTAGCTTACGCATCCAGAATAATGAAATGAAATGAAAAGGCAGTTATTGTATAGTAGCAAATAGTCAAACATTCTCACGAATTTTCTCGTTTATATTATTAGCGAGTTATGTAGAAAATGTTTGATGATGATATCATAAGTTAGTTTTTTGAACAAACAAAATAGTTATCTTATAGACAGTGAGGTGAACTAATTCATTCTTTACAAAAATATGAAAATATTTAAGTGGGTACCGCAATAAGTTCGAGTCCTTTTCAAATTTTCATCAAATTTTCTTTTCATCTTTTTAAAAGATGTAAGTATTATATTATATAGTCTGGCTAACGAAAGTATACTTAAGGCTGCAAACTGGACGGCAGCGACAGCGACAGCGAGAACGCCAGCGAAAGCGATAGCGGCGCGGGTAGCGATTTCCGCGGCACGATAGAAAGTACCTAGTATTGAGTTTGTATGAAATCGCAACAAATCACTCGAGCGAACGCTGGCGTCGAAAACGGCTCAGATTTCCTGCGTCGCTGCCCGCGCCGCTATCGCTCTCGCTGTCGCTGCCGTCCAGTTTGAAGCCAACATGACAATTTAGTTAGTTTTATATTATAAACTAACGATGCATCCCATATAGAATTGCTGGATTCAGATTTTGATTAGGTACAATGAATACCTAAAAATATTTATTGTATTTTATTTTTAAACCTGATTGATACTAGCTGCCTACCATTTTAAAAATATACTTCTCATCAAAAAACAGGACAGTACCAATTTTGTTATTTTTACGATACTTAGGTACATAAAAAAAACCGGGTTTCCATGAGGGTATTTTTTTGAATTTGCTGGGTTTTTTTAGTCTCTATTTACATTAGCCAGACCCTAGGTATAATATTCCTAGTTTTCTAGTCTCTATAATAATACTTAGGAGCCACATAGTTGCTGTGTCAGTTAGGGTGATTTGTTTTTATTAAAAGAAGTTACTTCTCAATCCAGGAGCACAGACATTCTCCCGCAAACACCCGTTGTCCTGCTGGCTGTCGACCATGCTGGTCATCTTCGCCGGGGGTATGGTCGTCAATGGTCTGCTGGGAGAACCCATCCTGGCTCCTCTCAAAAATACACCACAGCTCGTCATTGGTACAGTCGCTTGGTAAGAAAAATACGTTTTTAATACATGAGTAATGTATTGTGTGTGTTCGATGTAAGAAATGTTTGATCGCGTGTGTGAAGTTTTAGTTAGTTTATAAAAATAATCGTAACTCGGTAGTAGGTATTAGTAAGCCCTGTATCCTCTAGTCTACTCTGAGGTTTCCAAAACACAAAGTAAGGCCTTCATAGTTTGAGTGTTCGGCCTCAACCACTCGTTTGTCGAGCGGCCAGCGCTCAATTTAACTTGTTTGTCACGCAAAACCGTAGTACACTTGATCAGTTGCGTTAAAACCGATTTTATAACCTGATCCAGTTTGCATACATAAAATGATGATAATATATTTCGTAGAGCTTATGGATGAACTATAAAAAATTGTAATGGTAAAATCCGCATCAGAACAAAAAACAGTAAAATCAAAAAATAGTAAATCGAAGAACGACCGGCCGGTCCTGTAGCACCGCGCGACAAACTACTGACTTTTTATCGCGGTACTACAGGCCCGTGAAGCAAACAAGTGGTTATGAAGAAAAACAAATGAGTATCTACTCAAAATTATTTCTTCCACCCTGGACTGGGAGCAAACGAAAAATATAGAATGTGCCAGATGCTTCTCTTCTCGGGCATACTGTAAAAGTCAGTTACGGGACAGAGGTTTTATTGGTGGTTTTTTTGTGGGCGATAGGCTGACCCCCTGTCACTGCAATAGTCTCTCTCCACCATTATTTTGCCTCCAAATTTGTCAAACGTGACATCATATGGTTTATAACCTCGGGCGTTTTGCCTACCCCATAAGGGATATAGGCGTGAAGTTATGTATGTGTGTAACTATTTCTGTATTCTCAGGTATGTAGTATTCTACCTGCCATTCGACGTCGGCTACAAGGTAGCCAAGTTCCTGCCTGTGAAAGTTGTTGCTTCCGCCATGAAAGAGATCTACCGCGCCAAGAAGGTCTACGACGGAGTGAGCCACGCCGCCAAGCTGTACCCTAATGCTTTCGTCATCATGATTATTGTGGGTAAGTCGAATAAACAAAATAAACAGCACTACACGTCCTAAGTAAATGTTTTTGGAAGCAGGTCAGTCGGCATACAATTTGTGAAAATTGACATACAAACATGTGTTTTTCAAATGCGGAACCTCGTATCTGTCCTATACGAAATTAGTAGAGTTATGTTTTTTGGTTACAGCTCGATGCGTTAGTTAGTGACCAACAAAGTTCATGTAAAGTTGTATAAACTGATAAAATACACAACAAATATTTACACGCATAAAATGCTTATCTACGTATTGGAAGCACCTTATAAAAGACAGATTAACTAATTCCACCAATCTGTTTAGAAAACTGCAGGAATATCTCATCACTAGATAACGATACAAAGTTCATGTAAATTATACAACTGTATAAATTATACAACTGATAAAATACGCTACAAATATTTACACGCATAAAATGCGTACGTATTGGAAGCACTATATAGAAGACAGAGTAACTAATTCCACCAATCTGTTTAGAAAACTGCAGGAATATCTCTCACTAGATGACGATATAAAGTTCATGTAAATTATACAACTGTATAAATTATACAACTGATAGAACACACAACAAATATTTACACGCATAAAATGCGTACGTATTGGAAGCACCATATAGAAGACAGAGTAACTTATTCGATCAATCTGTTTAGAAAACTACAATAAATATCTCATCACTGGATGACGAGATCGGGCTATAATTAAATCTGGCCAATAATCAGGGGGGCCGAAAGTGGAAGTAATTTACATTACTCGCCTTTTACGTCACATTCACCAAACGGTTTGACCTATACGGTCTAATATTACGAATACAAATCAAAATTTTTTTGTTCATCATACTGGTACGGTTTTTTGGTGGTTGTGCATAACAGCGTGAAGCGTGGCCGAATCGTAAGGCGCCGTTTTATTTAAATCCACTGTTAACCAGTTTTGCTGGATAGGCAGAGAGAGTGATAAGGTAAACCTATCATCAAATGATTCAGGGTCGGCAACGCTTACTTAGCAAATAAAATACTTCAAATTAGGTAACGCACAGGCTCGTTTTGTGTAGAAATGTAGGGAAAATTTCGACCATGCATCGTCCAGTTATAAAATATTTTTGACAAAAGATTGACGGTTTTATGCTCCGTTGATTATTGGAGCACTCTTGCGCAAGTGGCAAGGCCATTTGACGAGAAAGTTCATGTAGTCCGTTATTTCTTAGACACTTAGTTAGGAATGTTTGAAGAAAAAAACATTAAAAAAGTGTATGAAATTACTTAATCACTTGATTAATGTTTTAATAAAATTTTGTTATGCTTTCATCTCATTTTTGATTTGATAATTTAAATGGTTTTCTGGTGTAGCAGTAAAAAAATTGCTATGCCATGATAAACACAGATATTAGCCGGATGTTTATTAGCCTATACAGGGTGACTGGTGACAAATTTTAGATATTGAAGAAGAATACTCTGTACTCGATTCTGATCATAATTATGTATTAAAACTAGATACTAAACTACTAAACCTAACCCAAATTCCCTATAAATAAATAAAGAGTTTTACTAGGTCGACGACTGTTCTTGAAGCCGTCTATAACTACCTGTGCTGTGTTGATAGCGCCGTGCGTACGTCCGTAGCAGTGTAACCATGCGTTTCGTAATGAATTCTTTAACTTTCGGTTAAGTTTACTCAGTAAATAAATAACATTTAATTTTAATTTTATTTTTTCTCTTCATGTATGATCTCAAACTATCACGTCCTCGAATTTCTAAAGTGTCGCCAGTCAGCCTGTATATTTCTTAGGTTGATTGATCAATAGTAGAAATTCTTAAAGAACGTCGTCGAGTTAAATGTGAAATATATTTTTCCCAGTAAAATCCAATTTGAATATTAAGTAGGTAGTACTTTTATCTTAAAAACATAAGACAATATTTTGTATGGTACTGCAACGGGGGATCGTGAGATAATTTAAAGAATGAGGTATAAATATATTATATTTATTTATCGAAATAGCACGTTTTTATAGCAACAATACAAAGGTTAACACTTGGAATATTCTTATTTGAATATGGTGGAGCGGTACGCTTCGCGGATTATAGAATTCAGAGATTTTTCTCCGAAAATAAACATTGATCAGCCCTTTCTGAAGGTTGGGGCCAGAATCATAACAAAACTAAAGCGTTTTTCGTCAGAACGAAAATATTTCAAACTAAAATAAAAACATGACATACTGTCAGTTCGCGCCATATCCGCCTTTATTTCTCAATATAAGGCGCGCTCAAGCAGTATGTTACGACCGCCCCCTCACGTTTAAATTTATTTAATCCGATGAAGTCGGTTAAATAAATTTTAGTTACATAGTCACCTTAATTCTACGGTTGGAATCTACCTATTTTGGGAATATACAGTTTGTACGGGAGTACTCATAGATGAGCCCCCTACCGCTAGAGTTTCGAGTGCGACCGTTTCAACTTAATAACCAAACTATCATACAGTCAACTCAAATCTCTGTCAGTAGAGCCTTGCCTGCAAAACCCAAACAAAATAAGACAAGATCCCGTCTAGCTAAGCTTTAATCAAAAAACGTCGTTACAATATTATCGACGTTGTAAAGTGAATTTAGATTGACTCTACAGTCCAAAATACAATAAAGTGACAAACGCTAGAATATCATACAAGTTATAGATAGATAAAAACAAAAGACTTAATCGGGGTTGTAAGAATACAAAATGGATCAACCTGGGCGGAATGACATTGGCCCGTATCCATCATATCATATGTTGTGGAGGTCTGTCGAATCCACCTATATCAAAGTGAGACATATGACATTACAATAATCACAAGTTAGACCAAAATATTTACCTACCTAAATGAGATTTTACCTGCCTACACTAACTTCGCGGTGAACTTACCTACAAGAAGTTCGTTATCGCATAGAACCTAATGTTCTGATAGATAACTTCATCCCGCACTCGTAACTACATGCGAATCTCCGCCGTATAGCCGAAACAGCTATCACCCTCTCTCTGATGGAGAATTGATGGGCGTGGCCTTGACCCCTCGTGTAATCACTTAAACGAGACATATCCTTTATAAGAAAATTTTCGCAGGGCTTCGGTAATACACGTATACCTTATACCTCATACCTCTTATACCTCTTATACCTTAGATTACGTGCTACGTATACCTGCCGCCCCTCTAAGGAAATTTTCTTATAAAAAATTACCAAGGACAACTTAGAAGTAATACGAAATTGCAATACCTATTTCCCTGTTTCCATAGTGGCAAAAAGTAACATGGCATTCCCATTATTAGTTATAACACTAGCTTACTGATATCAGACCGTCTACGACGCGCATGGTATCCATAAACTGGTATCTCCTAATAACCAAAAATACTATCTCACTCAAGGTTATGTTCATTCCACTCCACCGCTTTCCCATATCAAGGATAGTGCCGTCATCCAACAAAGATGACCCCAAGTGCCTATGGCATCGAAATGGGTTACACCGTCCCAAACATAAGGTAGACAGTGAGCAGGAATAAAACAACCATTAGGAAGTCTACCTCTAGCTACGTAATCATTAAAGCAAGCAAAACGAATTTTTTATCACGAAACCTACTCCTAATACATCGTTAAAATTTGTAAAGAATGATTTTACATAATATAAAATTTCATATTTTTCTTCGGATACCAGTGCGTCTTCGTCATGACGTCGTCCACTGCCATGTTGCTTCTTGCATTGTTTCACTCCGTACAGTACATGAAAACAAACATAAAAATATTAGTTATGAAATTGGACAACTTAAGATAACATTCTGCTATAAAATTCTTGTTTCTTTATGTTAAATAAATGTTATCTAAGTAAGAGAATGTTGACATCAACATCTCATGGGTTGCCATGGTGTCATCATCTTTGACATGCGTAACCATGGTGTTGTTATTTCATCACTTGTCAAAAGGAAAAATATATTATTATTGATGCAACATAAATTCACGTAATTGTAATTAAGATATCAATTTTTTTTTACACAAATTCACATCAATTAAACGCACATCGCACATCTACATTTACATACATATATATATATATATATGTTTATAAATAAATTAACTAGGAAACTATTATTCTAGTCAATTTCACGTTGACACGACGCCGTGATGAGATACTTCCTCGGAACACACTCGCCGGATCCGAGAGGCAGATTCACATCGACCCTCGTTATAAAAATTTTACATTACCAGTAAATCGCCGCTATCGTATTGACTTCCTTCTCGTTTACCTCTCCTTCTTTTATCTTTTACAATTTATTGGGCATTGTCGCTTGGCAGCGAGAGGCGTACGTCTATTTTTCTTGTTGCCCTTCCTTGGGCGAACTCTTCCTTCAATCGGTAGGGGTATTCTGTCAAAACAAGAATAATATTATTCGGTCCTACCTAAGACTACCCGGCGCCTCCACCATGCAACGGGGGATCGTGAGATAATTTAAAGAATGAGGTATAAATATATTATATTTATTTATCGAAATAGCACTTTTTTATAGCAACAATACAAAGGTTAACACTTGGAATATTCTTATTTGAATATGGTGGAGCGGTACGCTTCGCGGATTATAGAATTCAGAGATTTTTCTCCGAAAATAAACATTGATCAGCCCTTTCTGAAGGTTGGGGCCAGAATCATAACAAAACTAAAGCGTTTTTCGTCAGAACGAAAATATTTCAAACTAAAATAAAAACATGACATACTGTCAGTTCGCGCCATATCCGCCTTTATTTCTCAATATAAGGCGCGCTCAAGCAGTATGTTACGGTACCTACAGCAATAGTGAATCTCGTAAGTTCCATTTTACTAATGTACAGGATTGCATCAGGTCGGTAGCAAACGGAAATAAATATTGCCCGAGCTGACAGCGGGGGCGCTAGTTTGTTCCTCCTTTGGATACCAGGTTTAGACTTTCGTTTCGTGCGTGTCAGAACAGACAGAAATAGATATAGCATTTTAGATTCTAGTTTCGAGACGAGGCCAAGAATTTATCTTTTCAAAATAATGTACCTACGCCGTTTGTAGAAACCGAATTTAATGCTGTGCTGACTGAAATGCTAAAAGGATTTCACCGGATTATTACGAATAATTTATTCATTTTGTAACTATATTATAAACTTTTATCTGATATTAGCGGCTTCATGCGGTTTAGCCCGGTAAGTTAACATGAATATCGTGAAAACGTTAGACCATCGTCTATGAAAACTTTGAATGAGCTTACGAAATATTGTCGGAAGACATTCATTAAATTTAAGACCGATTTTTTTTGTAAAATCTTCGCAAACCATAATTGGTTTGCTATCAGTAAATTGTTCTCTTCAATTTGATTTCCGCTGATTCCCTAAAACAAATTCGTTTTGGTTTAACAGCCGTGCCAGATTTGAAGTTAATTTATTCCTGCAGTAGTTTAGACGTGTTTCATAAACATAACGCTGGCAATAGCAATAACGCAAATTTATGAAATCTATACCTATGTTTCTCTTTAACTTTGTGTTCCTTTTGATTGGTTGACGTCAATCTCACCTGATGTTGATGTTGAGGTTGAATAAAGAATGTAGACTTTGGATGAAACTACTGTTCGCGCATAAACCCTGAACACTAGGCGTATAACTGCGCAGGCATAAGTAAATAACACTTTTGTCTCGCCTGTACCTGCAGAACATGCGTGTTGCAACTTCAGGAGTTCACGGCGACACAGAAGTTTTTCCGCAAACTGTAGATCAGAGATTCCCAAACTTCTTTCATCGTAGACCCCTTGCTATGTTTTATGACTTTAACCTGATATTGACTTTTTGTTTTTTTTTTATATCGCCCACATCCTACAACTTACAAAAGGCTTTCCGCCATATATTATATATCTGCCGGCTACCAAGTGTACAGTTAGCTACACCACTCAAAATAAAGTTATGGTAATAATGAAATAATGTTATATATAACATGCTTTTGTACAAAAATAAGTCATGTTGCATGAAAAAGAACATTTGCCTACCTCCAAGTAATACCTACCTAATAGAACATTTTTGAATAGGAGCTTTCTTAATACGTTATACTAGGTAATTAATAGGCTTTTTTTATTAATAAGATCAAGATTCAAAGATTGATCGCGCAAGGTGATACAATTAACAAAAATAAACATTATACACACACAGCTTACCTTAACATTTATGAATGTATGGGCCGACAAGGGTCTTTTGGCGTGTGGCAAAAAAATTAACTAACCGCGATCTTATAAAGTGTCACAGGTCACTTCATGACTTTTGCCGTCTCATATTTATTGTTGTACTTTAAATTCAAAAAAAAAATTTAAAAAACACGAAAATATGTAAAATGTGGGCTTACTTACGATGGTGGTAAAAGTAAAGAAGTTGTTTTAAGAAAGAAAAACAATTTAAAGTCCTTATAAATCCATAAAAAGAGTAAACAAGAAAGTTGCCTCTGCAATGTTTACATATTGCCATAATTTTAAAGTTGTATTTTTGAAACATATTTTTTTCTCATGCTTAAATGAAACTACGATTCCGGGAGATGAGCCACTGCTGTAAAACTTTATGAAAAGTGGATTAAACTCAGCAGATATTTTAAGTGTATTATTTTATTCTGAAGAAAGTGGTGGTAGATTCAGTTCAATTTGTAAATTGTTTGACTTATTTCAAATGTATTTAAATACTTACGCAATAAAAAATTTTTGAGTTTGAGTTTGGTGACGATGATTAAGAATAATAGAAGATTTTTTGATACGGCACTTGATATAGGTAGTCAAGTATTGTAAAATATTCTGACGGTTTCTAATATACAATTTATTGTGGAATTAAAAAAACACAAGGAAGCAGTATTTCTGTTGTTTCTTACGGGTTCATTGTTTTGCATCTTAGTTTAATTCAGCTAACTTTACAGATATTGCGTTTACCGCCATATCAGATCACACTTAACATGTTCGGAATGATCAGAGTTTCCATGAAACGAAAAGTAGCAAAAGTCAAACTTGGAAAGCGACCCTGTGAAATCCCAAAAATGTTTGAAAATGCATTAATTCCAGAGGAGCTATTGAAAACGCAGTCCTTGCTCACATGTAAATAAATTACATGAAGGATTTCGCAAGAAAGACAGATATTTAGAAAAGCCTTTCATCATTGAACTATTTTCAAAGATCGAAGAAAGTAGTGATGACGAAGTTGATGAAATTAAAAATTGATATTTTTATCTCGTTATCTATTTATATGATATTTGCCGAACCCAATTACAGTCAAAGATTTTGATACTTTTATTTAATATTTATTGAAAAATCTATTTTTAATGTCGAATCATCAGTTTTAACTTTTCAGATCTAATTTTTTTCTTGAAAATAAATAATTTCTATTTTCAAACATGTTCATGCATTTATGTTTTTCCCTGAAAATATGGTGATTTTACAGAATGGGAACCCTTATTTCACCCTTATGCTAACAACGTCAAGCGCCAAAAATGTCTTGTCGGACATGACGAAACAAATAAAATGAATTCAGTTAAATAGCTTTTTTATTCAATATTAAGATTTGTACAAACTTATACACAGAATAATTCTGATAAAACGAATAATAAATTGTAGTTTATGTTTTCGGGCCCTCCTATTCTGGACAAAAAAGCATGATATTCTATAGAATGGTAGGAATGGTAGCCGTCACTGGCGGGGTCTCTTTTATGAACATATACATATTTCACTTTTTTGTAGGTACTTTTATAAATAATGTGTATGTCTTTGTATTATAAGATAATGTAATATAAGTAAATAGACACTATCAGTTAAAATTGAGAACCACTATCATGGACCCCCATTTTCATTTCATGGACCCCCTAAATTATTTTCGCAGTCGTAGACCCCTTGCACGTTGTTATAGACCCCTAGGGATCGATATAGACCACTTTGGGAATCTCTGCTGTAGATGGTCAAAAATATTGTTATTATACTTACAATACTATCGGACATTGATATAGATATGTATAGGGTGATTGCACTACACTGTATTTCAATAGGATAAGTCGCTTTTAATTAATCTCTGATAGGATTATTCTAAGCCGAACGATTTTTGTATGAATTCTATGTATTAGGTATATTTTATTGTTGGTGATTTGCTTCTTCTATCTTCTATTATTTAATGAAAACTTAATAAGTACCTACTACTTTGTGTTATTGTCACATAAGATACCCATTTCAGAAAAAAATATTTATAGAGTCTAGGATTAAGAGATTACCACAAAACCTATCCGAAATATTTAAATCTACTCAATTTCCAGGGTTAGCTGATAATATGTTTTTGAGCTATTAAATATTAGCATAACAATAGCATTATCATTAAGCGTTTGCATTTCGTGTGCTCTGAACACAGCTCCATTACTTATGCCTAAATTAGACAAGTAAATTCTAACATTCATTGTGTATGTCATACAATGGATAAAAACGAGATTTTGATTTTAAATTTTACACAGGATCCGATTGAAATCGACTTTTAAAATTAAATCAGTAGATTCTCAAAAGAAATGTTAATATTTTTTACCTCGGCAATGTTACTCTTTTCAATCAACTTATTTATCGGTAACAATAATTCCAGGCACGCTGAAGGGCAACGGCGCCGGGTTCACGCGCTTGGTGGAGAGACTCATCCGCGGCGCCTGGACACCCACTGCCATGGAAACCATGCAGCCTAGCTTGTAAGTAGCCTTCGTTTATCTTTTTACCATATGTAACGTGACCATATATTTTTATGCCAGAGCGGGACATCTGAGAAATTAAATACCTAAGTACTTAGGTATATTTTTTGTTTTTTCAACCGACTTCCAAAAAAGGAACTTCTCAATTCCTCTATATGTTTTTTTTTGTGTCTTTGTTACACGATATTTCAGACAATTATGAATCGATTTTAAAAATTCTTAATTCATATGATAGAGTTGGTAATAATAAAAAAAAACTAAGCTCATTTCGCAACAAGACTTAAAATTGTTAAAAACTTCAAATAGGAGTTGAAATTTGAAACTTTCAAAGAATAATTTCGTTTTGTATTTATTCTACAATAATGTTGAATAGACTAGTAAAAAGCTTAAATATACCTACGACGAAACAAAGCAATAGATAAGTATGATAACCTATATTTTGGTGTTTGACACAAGGGGCTCCAACAACTATCGATGTTTGTATGGAATAATGAACGAAATCGGCGAATCGTACTACCTTGCGGTAGTATGGGTCAAGTAGTTTTTTGCAAATCAAATGCATGTAAACATACCGATTTTTATAGAATGGAATTCAACAAATAAGATAGGCTAATTGAAACAGTGCACTATACCTTTGCTACTATAATATTCCAATGGTACTTGTGTTTGGCTGACGTGAATGAAACTGTGAAATCGATTTGATTTCTGAACTTAAATTTCCATTAGTTTCGGCATTGTGGCCTCGTAAACTTAATAGGATTTGCCCCGGAATCAATAGTAGGTAGGTACTTCTAGAAGACTTGTTGCTACCTAAACGAGAAATAGTATCGACTTAGAACATTGTCTAATAAGGTACTACTGTTTTAGAGGTCTACGTCGATCTACGTCGATCGATTTGTGTGGTAACACCCTAGTCTGCCTGCCCATTTGGTTCATTATTCCATTTGTAGCGACCTGTAGTGACGCTAGCACATAGTCACGATCACAAAGCAGATATATAGAAGAGCTGCTGTAAGCAAAGATGCACAGCTACAATTTGGGTTGTCGTGACGTAACAGTCTCAACAGTTCAAGCTACTCCGCACTAGAGGCAATGGCGAAGTATGTACACGCGTAGATATTAAAAAAAAATTAAATCCCACATTGTTTCTCGATGTAAAATTAAGTTTTCTCTACTTTTATAAAGGAATTGTACGAGCAAGAGGTAGACACTTTGAGCATTTACATTTTAAATATTTTTTGTAAATTGTTATACCTTTTTGAAATTTTTATGAATTGTAGATGTTTTTAAAATAAAAGTTCACCAAAAGTGCCATACGTTTTTTTTTACACCACCATCATTTCAAAATGAGTTAATAAATTTAAGGATTTAAATAAAATTACATGTTTGTAAGCTTTTGTTTTTACAGATTACCAATAATCTCTCGCAAATTACAAATTAATTAGAGAGATTAATCTTTTCTTAACTATCTGCAAAAATATAAAGTTAAAAAAAATTATGATACATTTTCTTCACGCAGTAGGGGAAAATCCTATAAATATTCAAAATATAACAATTTTGAATATTCTCATATTCTCTCAAAAACCATTTTGCATAGGAAAACAAATTGGTGTTTCGGATTCCAGACAACCCCTTGTATCTCCAATTTTCCGTTGTTCCACTATTTACGGGACACCCTGTATATTTCCACCATGGTCACGATAGACATTGTGTTAGCACGTTGTAAGTAAGGGTCAAGCAAGGGATATCGTGTCATCAACGTCGTAATTTTGCTATCGCTATGTAGCGTCGCTTGCACCTGGGTATGTAACTAGAAGCAGGATATTCAATCGTGTAGTTACTTATTTCTTACAAATAAGTGGGTATACCGACATAACCCCTATGTTCGAGCTGGTTCCATAGTTTTTCAAGTTACATTGGCTTCATTGAGTACTCACTTGTTTATCTCGAATGACTGCGTCCTCCAAATCGATAATCTACCGCACAGTAGCGCTACGTTGAATTAATTCTGAACTAATTGTCGTCATCTCATAATTTTGAATGCATGAAGTGTGAATACATTTTTGATAAAAAAGTAATTTTAACTCGATTTTAGCACGTTTCAATATTATACCATACGGTACTAATAGTTTTAACTCTACCTTTCGGTGCCTTATGTCCTTGGTTACGAGAGGTCGTTTAGTAAGTTTATTTATTTTTGAGTTTTTTCTGCAGATCACCATTTTAACAAGGAGATAACTATTGCGATTTTGAAAGGGGATAGGGAAACCAACTATACCCATAAAAGTATAGTTTTTCTTTAGGATGAAATATTTTACAAGTTTGTTTCCTATCTTTGCCAAGAACACCAACTAAAAACTATCGACTTCAAATTATTATTAGGTACAGATTTTCGGGTAATCGCTGCAGCTAATTCAACACAAAAAAGTAACAAACACTCGTCTTTAACAAACTTTCACTAATAAATACCAAGATAAATTTCACCTTTAAAATACTTACGTAGAAACACGTGAGTGAATATTAAACTACTAAAAACTATTATTGTAGTTCCAACTTAAGACTAATTTACGATCTTTTGTCTAACGAGGAACAATGATCGTTGAAGAACATTTTCATAATTTTTATGAACGTTTACTAGCATAATGTACACGACACTCATGGTTGATTTTAAGAGGCACCTACTTATAAGTTTTTCTAAATCGGTTAGTTTACTTGCAACAATTAACATCACGAACTATAGATACATTATTTTTTTTTAATAAAGACCGACTTTTAAAATAAATTGCAATAGCGTACCTATTACAGCAATACTGATTGCTGTCGAATTTGTATAAAAAACACGTTGGTAATCTTATACGTAAAAAATACATATTACGAAGTAGGTATAGCATTGTTAATAAGACTGCTGTAGAATGAATAATAAAAAGGCAGATAAGTTACATAAGGTTTGCATGCTATGTACCTACTTAATTTAAAAAGTTGATAAATTAAAGTTTCACATCGTGAATACAATGTCTTTAAAGCATTTAACAAAGTATTTAAAGCAGATCTACAAATCTTTTTTGATATGTACAGTAAAATTGTGATCTACCTACACGATAATCAATCATATTGACTTTTCTGGGTTTATAGTAAACTAACCTTTAATTAGGTATTTCCGTTATAGGTCCGTACTCGACTCGCACTATCTAATTTTATGTCTCTATAATATCATTAAAGGCCTCAAAATCAGTTTTTGTCAGAAACTGTTGAGTTTTAAGTCCGCTAATTTGACATTATAGAACCCTAAAATTAGAGACTGTAATGTGGAATTGAGTTCATAGTATATGTAACAATAGCAGCTTTATATACAGGGTGACTGGTGGGTAACTTTCGAAATTCCAGGACGTGATAGTTTGAGATCATACATGAAGAGAAAAAATAAATATCAATTATTTAATGAGTAAACTTAAATGAAAGTTAAAGAATTTATTACATAATGCATGGTTACATAAGCGTTATACAATAGATACATAGCGGGTGGTGGTGAGCGTGTGGCGGGAACACTACTGTTAGCACGTTGACTGAGGCGACGCGTCGTCGGGAAAAGTGTAGTAATGTCTCTTTATTTATTTATAGGGAATTCTAGAGAAAAATTATGTACCTACTTTTATTACATAATTATGATCAGAATCGAGTACAGAGTGTTCTCGTTCAATATCTAAAATTTGTCACCAGTCACCCTTTATATTAATTTTAAATATGAAGGCCTGAAACCTTCCTTAAGCATCAAATGCAAAAAGAATCCATTTAATGCGACAAGTTGTTCAAGAGATTGAAAGAAACAATATTTAGGTACAAAAACATCTTAGTTATTACACTAGTACCTACAGTTTACAGATCTACCTGGAAAAAGTGAAAAAGTAAATAGGTGATTACCTCTTACCATTTTCCTCATTTACATTTCTTTCTGACGAATTCCTTGCGTAAAGGCTTAAGTGAAGCAGCTTTTTTACCTATGGTTCCAGTTTCAAATCCTTGTAGCACGAATATTTTGTATTTTTTATTCAGATATTTCTTTATATTTTTTTTTGTGAGTGTTTGTATTTTTTCGATTATTTCTAATATTAATATTGTTAATATACAGTGGGCAAAGAAAGTGGTATATCAGTTTATTATCATCGATAAATTCTGCACGCGGCGAACAACCTTAGGGAAGTAGGTACACAACTTTTTACGCCGACCGTCCCTATGTACTTTTGAGTGGCAAAAGTCTGGTTGATAATAATCACCGGACTACTGCTACTCAAAAGTTGCAGTAATCCGGTCAACCGGACTAACAACCGAACTACGGGCACTAGACGGTTTAATCGCTATCTAGTTCCTACATGGCTATATGATGTGAAGTGAAAGTTAGTTAATATAAAATTATTTATTTCTTCTACAGCTACACGAAAGCATCTCTCGTAGCCTCAGTGATCTTCGTGCTGGACAAGAAGACAGACCTGATCTCAGCTCCACACGCTCTCGTGTACTTCGGCATCGTCATCTTCTTCGTCTACTTCAAGGTAAGGATACTAAATCAAAGACTAATTATCTCAACCAATGACGTAGGTACCGTAAGACGGGACCGATAGGCGGCAATTCTGAGAAGCAGATTAACTACCGAATGGAAATTCAGTTATTCAGGAATTAGTATTTTTTTATATTTGACTTAAAATGATCACTCATAATAATACATTATTGGATGTCTATTTAAAAAGCGTGGCGGTGTGCGTAACAGGATCTCGGGATCCTTCTACTTTCAGAATCAAAGCAATTCTCTAGAATGAAAAAAAATATCTGACGGACAACCCGCGTAATTTTTTATTATTTTTCTTTTATTTTAATCTTTCAAATGTAATTCTTACATCTGCCGTAAGGTTGGTTTGCGCTTATAAACTCTTTATTTACAAAATGTAAGTCGCACACAAACCTTCCGGTACACATACACGTAGTCAATAGCTCGGTGTGCTCTGGTCACATTCTGAGTCACCATATTGTGACGTGGCTTTCCGAACGAGATACAGGTCGTTAAGTACGTAAGTTGGCCTCAAGGCAAAAACTGACGCTAGGCCAGGCAGTGGCCAGGTCATAACAGTTATCAGAAAACAAAAAAAAACATGGCGGAACATTCTGCTAATTGACAGGAGCGAATACGCAGAGACGTATTTTTAATTCATTCTTAAAAATAAAAAATAATGAATTTGCATATCTTTGTACCTACCTAATACTTAAGCTGGCGACGGATATAATACTAATACCGAGATTTCTAGTAAAAAACATAGGTATTTGGTTTCTGTTTAAATAAAAATTCTAAATAAATGGTTTCAATTACGATAAAATCGTCTGTTTTGTTAAGTTATGCATCATAACTTTACTCTTTATTAATTTGAAATACAAATATTTATTAAGTAATTTCTACTGTTTTTTAATTTGTAATATGTTGAGCCAAAACTGATAGCACACTTTTTCTTCCAGCTATCTTCTATCCTGCTTGGAATCCACGATCCCTTCGTTCCGTTTGAGAATCTATTCTGCGCTCTCTTCATGGGCGGCATCTGGGACTCGCTGGCCAAACTCCTGGGCAAGGGCCAGCCTAAAGAAGAGTCGAAGGATGCTAAGAAAACTAACTAGTTATTAATAGGTGACTACATGACGATCAAAGTCTTAATAGCGATAAGCCGTGATCTCTAAGATATGAGAACTTAATCTATAAAAATGTTTAGTCTCAAATTTCCGTTTTTAGTTTTAATTTTTTGTCAATCAAGTTTTTTTAAACAAATTGCTTTGAGTCAAAATTAGTTAAGTAACGTTTATTTCCATAAGTAGGTACCTACTATTCCTTTTATAAAAAAATATTTTAGTATAACATGTGAGTGTGTCATTTTCATACATATCGTCTTTAAAAACTTGTTTCGAGTATAATCGCTAAAAAAGGAAAAAAACTTTAAAAAATATTCTCTACATGTGTTTATTTATCATTTACAGATTCAGAGCTAGCAACTAAATTGCCAACTACCATCAGTTGACTGACACCGACAATACGCAGCTGCGACGAAAAAAGTAAAAAAAGCACAAAAAAATAGAAAAACCCTGAAATTCTAAAAAAATGGCACAACGACCAAAGTTAACTATAAGTACCTAGTCTTTAACGTTAAGAGGGGGTTGAAATTTATTTTTGTTTTATTTTGGTTAAATGACAATGTTTCAATTACTATCCAAAAAAAACTTCGTATAAAAATCGTCAGAAAATTAAATGAATACATACAAATAATTTTCTTTTAATGTCATTTTTCCAAATGAAACTGTTGTATTTCAAAATCATGCAAGTGTGAATACCCCAATTTAATAATAATTTAAGTAACTACTTTAGTAGATTTTATGTAAGCTTCTATTTTATGTGTAATACCTGTGACCCTCATCTAAATATTTATTTAGGAAAATGTTTTAATTCTTTTATACTTTTGGTACATTTTGATGTTACTTTCAATTTATTTTTAATATTTAAATGAAACACTATTTTATGCTGAACGCACATAGAAAAACTATAAACACAATGTTGCCATAATTAACTCTCCCTTTTCCTGCCTCCTATTTGTGTTGCCAGTAGGTACTAAAAAATAATAGATTTAAGGAAAACCCTAGGCAGGCAGAGGTTTACATTAATTCAAAATTTGGTTCAACTTTTGAAAATAGATTTTAAGTTTTAATGAGAGTATTATTAATTTGTTCCTAGTATTTTACGAGTGCCAAAAAAAGTAAAAATAGTCGAGCATTGTAAATATTAAGTATTATTTTGTACATTTATTTTAAGTCGAAACGAGCGACTTCCTTTAGTTTTTTTAATTGGTGTAAATACCACATTTGACAAAAAAATCTTAGTACATTTTATTCCTGCTTTTATCCTGATGATTTTTATGGTATCCCAAGAATGTATGACATAAGCCTTTACTCCAGCATAATGTATCTTTGTAATTCGAAAAGAATTAATTTCAGATTTTTTTCCTATTATTCTAACTAATTTACTGGACTAATTATTTATAAACTTAAAGATATTTATAAAAAGAGTTTCAGAAACATCTGACTAAATTGCAGGGGTGCTAGCAGTGAGGATCACATGTTTCGAACTCATGAATTTACGATACTTTTTTTAATAATAATTTCAAGTGAAAACTTTTCCAAAGCTATCATAATAATTTCACAATAATGATGATTACAGTATTAATTTTGTTATTTATTAATAATTCTGTCTCATTTATTATTATTGGAACCGCTAAAGGAAGCAATAAAATTGTTTTTGTTTTATTTCTGTACTTTTATTACTACTTACATCTTCTGCGAGCTCAAGTACTAAAATACTTTAACTAGCTGTATCTTGATCCAGAAGGAATGTGAAAAATAGTATCCTTTTTGTTATTTCAAATAAAACGTCACCCGAAGAGCGCGTTCATCCATCCATCTGTACACAAACTTTACGCAACAAATAAATCTAATTTGACTTTTACCGCGTAATTTTTTTTATGCTTCGATACTTCACACATTTCGAGGGACGACGTCAAGTAAAAAAGTAAATAGTTATACGCCCAGAAAATCCGTTAAAAACATTTTTAATGAATCCTAAAAACATAGGACAATATTAGGACTTAAACTGCTTACTCTTAGGGCGCGTACCCCTTTTTAGTTGTTTTAAATTTATATTTTATTTATAGTCTACGACTTTTTTTACAGTGACGTCACATTGTCAACTGGAGCCCAATTCTCGCGCGAGTGACATTTGTCACTCCCCGATATATATCGAAAAAATGACGTAAATATCACGTGAATGCGGTTAGTGCTATTCTCGTGATCTCATGGGTGATATATGTCGAACGAAAACCACTCGACATGCAACGAGTGGACTGGAGCACTCGACATGTAATCTCACTGGGTGATATGTACCTACACACAAAAGTGACTTCCGCCATTGTATCAAGAAAGACAATGACATTGATGTATATAATTGTTTTGATCTTGTAGATTTATGTTTTCAAATCAATAATAATAGCATTTTGTTGAAAATATGGAACAGTTCATTGCTTCTTTTTTTGTAAATATTATTCGAGATGCCGAAGTCGATATTTCTGCACCAAGTCGTCACCGTAGAAGCCTATGTAGGGTGGACCCGATGGAGATGCGTGACGACGAATTTAGAAAAAAATTTCGTCTCCCCAAACACATGGCAATAGAATTGATGAATATGTTGGAGCCTCTTCTTCCCAAAAAAGATATTTCGGTTAAAACTAAAGTTTTTTAGTATGAAAATGTGCCGTTACTTTCTCTGTATTAGATATTTTGAATACTACTACATAACTCTATTTCTTATTTCTACGCATTTCTTTTCAGGTTTTAATGTGCCTTAAACTTTTTTGGCACAGGATCTTACCAAACCCCGGTGGGAAATAATTATTTAGTAAGCATGTCTCAACCATCGGTATCGAGATGTGTTGAAGAGGTGGTTGAGGCCCTAAATAATCCCATAATATTTGGAGAATGGTATTTTGAGGCGGTGCGTCCATGATATGTCCCTGATTTTCCGTAATAATGGCTGATTTTAAGTAGGTTTTTTACCTTTTGATTCAATCAAATACCAAGAAGACAATTGATTAGTTAGACACAAAAGTCATAAATGTCATGTCATCAATACTACTGCGTTCAACATGAACCATTTTGCGTGTGTAATATTTTAAAGATTTAGGAAATATGGCATAAGATATTTAAGATTTAATGGTTTATTATTTAAACTAAGCAGTAAAAACACCGGTTTCAGTTAAGATGATCAACAAGCTTAAAAATATATATTTAATTAAATTTGCTATTGGTCTTCATTGAAAGCAGAACGTATCCTTAACACATCTTGGAATGAACCTAATGATAATACCGTGTCGAGTAGTATATCATGTCTACTACCGGCGAGAATACGAGTTTTGCTAAGCGCCCGATATTTTTGATAGACATGATCAAAGTCGCCTGCGATGTTGAGGTGATGTGACATTTCTCATCTCACTGAAATGTCGAGTGGCGCGAGAATTGGGCTCGGACAACAAACAGTCGTTATAATGGGACCAGATAGATTATACGATGATAAATAACCGTACGACATAGTGGGAGCGCGCCCTTAGTGGATTTTTAAGGTCATTGTCACTTAAATCGTTTGGGTACAAATAGTGCCTATTTTCTGTTGCCAAAAATAAGTGGTCACGTCCGTCACGCAGCATGCGCGCATTAAATTAAACCAACTTAAGGTCACCATGGAATTGTGCAGGCTTTTATCACAGAAATTACCGATAAAAGCTAACTTGAGTAACGAGTATTAAGTATCAATAGGTTTTATCCGACTATTACGGAAGGATGGTAATGTTTTGAGGGATTTGTTTGTATTGTTATTTCCTAGCTCGATCGTCTGGGAAAGCTTAAAGTACATTACTGCAGCGGCCGGCAAGAGAGGCATTGATGGACGAACGTGTACATGTGGGCCGTTGCCTCAATGCCTAGTTGCAGCCAAGGCTTGTATAGTACCTACTTTTCTCAAATAATGCGCGGAAATTAAATAATTTCATCACACTCATTGTCATCACTTGAACTCATTTTGTCAGATACAAAAGTATTTAAAGCCAATGACGAAGTTGACGAACTACTTGTAGGAATGTTGGTTTGTTCCCACTCCCAAGAAAAGGGATGGCAGGCCGCGGCCCACGGCCCGACGGTTGATGTCGGGATGTAGTATAGATACTCGCTGCTATTAAATTAGTTGATAGCGCGTTGTAGGATCCGTTGTGTCGTCATCGTCGTAGTTAATATGAAGCGATACGATTTCGATTCGATTTCGACGACCACTTTGGCGTTGGGGTAAACCTATCTGCCTCAGACGCACGTGGTTGCGGGTTCGATTCCCGCACGGAACCAGAAAAAAAATGTTCCGTGTCTGGGTGTTTATCTATTTATGTATTTGTATTCTAGGTTTCCCCTAGTTCGCTATATGGTATACCATAACACAAGCTATGCTTTCTTTGGGGCCATGTAGTTGGTGTGATTGTCTGGGGATTTTATTATTTATTATTATACTAGATGTCGCTACATCACTCCCCTCCGAGACCGGAGGTCGATATGTATGGTCATGGTCCGTACAGGTCTTGCGTCTTGAGATGCTTGCCAGCGTGCCAGTTGGGTTCCAGTAAGGGAACCGTATGAGAATTGCTGCATGGCTGGTTCGCGGTGAGTCGGAACTGCATGCGGTGACTGTCCTGGACAATGTCGGGAAATAGTCCCAGTGAGTCTAGGTGTGGAACAATCTGCCTGCGTCTGTTTTTCCTGACCACTACAGTCCTGGAACTTTTAAGTGTCGAGTGAATAGGTTTCTCGTGGATGGACGTGTAACACCATAGTCTTCATGCGCACTTTCACATGCGTATGTTATAAAACATCAAAAAGACATTTACGCAGCATAAAAGTCATGGAGAGCGACACTACACTTAATGACACAAAATGTACGCGCAGACATACAACAATCTCTGTTGCGAAAGCCAAAAGTTTACTGATTCCACCTACATTTGCCTAAGGCTAAGGATCCGAAAAAATTTCTTCCACTCGGTCGCTCCGATAAATCCTGCCAATGACGCTGAAACCCGAGTTGACCTTTGGAATAAAATTCTGAACTCCCGCCCGGAAAAAATCCCTAAATAGACTCCGGACCCAGGACCGAAGCACAGAAAACTTAGCCAAATGGGGATTTAGCTTTGACGAAGGTTTTTTTTGTATATGCGGTGTGACACCACAAACGATGATGCACCCGTTTTCCAGCCCTGTCTGCCTTAAAAAGCTTCGCTAAAGAGAACATTGTGGAGAAAAGATTGTGGGTAGTAAGAAATAACTGTTTCAACTTTCGTAAATATTTATCTTTTTAATAGTAAAACTTAATTTAATCAGCGAAGTAACGATTAACTTGTGCCTAGTAAACCGTGTTGCTAATGTCGAAATGTTATCTATCACAAAAGTCAAAGTTTACTAGTGAATTCAGAAATCAACATTCCGTTGTGCTATCACCTTTGGCGCACCTTTGGCACCTTTGGCGCATGTTAAAAGTTATAAACAATAGAACTGTGAGTAACTTATCTCTTTATTTTCTACAAAACTATTCAGTTAAATTAAAGTGAAAAAATAACTAGTAATTAGAAATACGTAGCGCCATCTATTAAACAATAGCGGAACTTATATGGTAGTGCCATCTAGCGTTACGTAGATTAAACCTTTAACTCTAGCGACATCTATTGACAAGTAGTGCTGACTCTAATTTCCGAACTTAAATAAGACAATGGTTAATTGTGCGGCTTGTGGGCAATTCATATCAGCGAAAGACACTGCTACTTGCCTATGCAAAGCAAAATTTCACAAACAATGTGTTCGACTCAGCGTCACCTCAACAGTGCCAAAAGGGTGGTTATGCCCAAACTGCAAAAATAATGTTCCCCGAACTGATAACACGAATACCCCTGTTAAAGCTTTGGGATCACCAGGGTCTCAAATCTTTATACCTTTAGATGAAAAAGAACAACATGACTGGACAATAGCAGATTTGGTGGCTGAAATTAAATCTATGAGACTCGAAATAAATAAACGTTTCGATAAGTTTGAAACTGAAATAAAAAGCCTCCAAAACGATGTAAATTTGTGTAAGCTAACAACTACCCAGACCACTGAACGCGTAACCGAACTTGAGTGTCTCGGCTTAAGTGTCTGGAAAATAGTGAGAGCTGTGTCGAAGAGCTACAGTCGACTATTAAACAGCTCAAAAATGAAGTCAACCAAAAGGAACAAGATTCACTCATAAATGACATCGAAATCATTGGTATCCCCGAACATAATAATGAAAATCTCATGCATGTGGTGAGCCTATTGGCAACAAAACTAGGCACAAGTATTGAGGAGAGTGACGTCGTAGAGGTGTTCCGCGCCGGGCCGCGACACACCGCCGCCATTTCCGCCGGCGGGCCGGTGCGGCGCCCGCGCCCTGTTGTGATGCGGGTCACGCGCCGGTCGGTCAAGCAGCGTTTGATGAAAGCGGCCCGAGAAAGAAAATCTCTTTCATCCACGGACCTCTCTCACTCAGAAAAACAAAGTCCAGTTTATCTTAACGAACGCCTAACAAAAGTAAATAGAAACCTCCTGCAGAAAGTTCGATATGAAAGAAAGTTACATAACTGGAAATATGTCTATGTCAGGAACGGAGCAACACTAGCAAGAAGGTCAGAGAGGGAAAAAGAGCATCGATTTCGTAACGAAGAAGACATTACAGAGATTTTTGGTAACGAAAAACAGAATTAGAAAATTCCTTAGGTGTATGGCATGTATGGTCTCGATAATTATTTCCGTTGCTTTTCATTTTTTACTGAAAAATACTACATTCATTCTCAACTTATTTGTGCTAACTTATATTCTTAATGTCTCTTATTGGATATGTTTATTGAATGTATTTTTATTTTATTTTATAACACAAAATTTTACATTGTTTTTAGGTCACTTTAAATATTTTAATCTGAATTTAAATTATATTATCACATTGATATTTTTAGTTTGTCTTAGCCAAAGTTTTATCTGCGTAAGATGTGAACAATTAAATAAATTCAGTGTAATTGTCATTTATTTAATCACTAATGTAGATATTATAGAGCTATCTTGGTTTAGTATAAGGTTTTATATTGGTTTTATTTATCCTATTGTGAACTCTGAGCACTTTCAAAGATTCATGGCGACCTCAACACGGGTTTTGAGATTTTCTTTAAATAATGTTTAATAATGGTTAGAAGGAGCAAAGAAAATAGTTTGAAGTTGGGACTGCTAAACGTAAGATCTTTAAACACTGGACAAGATGAACTTTTGGCTACAGCAACAAGGTTATCACCGGATATATTAGCAATTAATGAATCTTTCCTGAGAGAAGGTGAAGATAAATATGCTCTAACTCTGCCGGGATACCAGTTTAGACACATTCCTAGGAAATCTTTAAATAGAGGAGGAGGCGTAGCTTTCTATACTAAACGAGGCCTCCGTGTCCGCACCCGCCCACACCCTGACTCTAAGCTGGAGCAGATGTGGATCGAGCTAACTCTACCAGGGAAGACGCGTATTGCAGTGGGAACGGCATACCGGCCGGAATCAGGGCTCAAGGTTAGAGAAGCGCTAGATGCGCTAAGTTTATCAGTTAGTGTTTGTGGGGATTGCACGCATGTGTTTATACTAACGGATTTCAACGTCGACCTACTAAAACCTACATCAAGTACTGCAGTGCAAGTATTTTCTTTTATGAAACAACATAGTTTATGTCAACTCGTAAATGAACCAACGAGGATACATAATGGTTCTTCGACATTACTGGATTTGGTGATTACGGACTCACCTGATTTAAATAAAAATGTTACAGTTGAACACAATGCATCTCTCAGCGACCATGCCTTTGTTTTTGTTGAATGTAAAATATCAAAGCCCAAACCTGAACCTCGTCTTATCACGCCGCTCTATTGACAGAATAGATACGGAGTTATTTTTACAAGATCTACGTGCTATATCTTGGGATAAAGTATATAACTCTGTTTGTGTCAATGCAATGTTAGCAGAGTTTAACTCTCAGATTCTTGCTTTATTTGACGCCCATGCTCCTCTTAGGAAAAGTAAAGTTAAAGATAAGTATTCACCCTGGCTTACTGACAATATAAAGTTGATGATAAAAACTCGTAATGAAGCGCAATCAAGATATTTAAAAATGCCACCCTCTACTGAAAAAAACAAACGCAAAGATTATTATAAAAATATGCGAAATTACACAACTTTAGCGATCGATAATGAGAAAAAGGCCTACTACACACATTACGTTAATAATAATATTAACAACCCCAAGAAGATGTGGTCATATCTCAAGCAGTCATCCATCACAGGTCGTGCTCCACTGACGGACATTCCGCACAACATATGCTGTCCCGATCGTATTAACAACTTTTTTCTAAACGCGCCGGGTCAAAACAACGTGGATGGAAACACCTTAGACTTCTTCATGAATAATAATCACGGGATGGCGTCGTTCTCCTTAAGGGAAGTTAGTGAAGAAGAAGTATTACGGATAATTTTAAATATAAAAACAAACGCTACTGGTCACGATAAAATCTCTATTAAGATGATTAAATTAACAATAGATGTAACTTTACCGATAATCACCTTTATTGTGAATCATTCTATAAGATCTAAGGTGTTTCCAGATGCCTGGGAAATAGCTAGGATTAGGCCGATTCCAAAGAGCTCTACAATATCAGAACTTAAAGATCTACGAGGAGTAAGTGTACTTCCATCACTCTCGAAGGTCATTGAGAGGGCAGTCTGCTCTCAACTAACGAAATACTTAGAGGAAGAAAATATTCTTCCTTTCGTTCAATCTGGTTTCAGGGCTGGACATGGTACCGACACTGCACTCTCACATGTAACGGATGAACTACTCAATGCTTCAGACAGTGGACTTGGTAGCATTTTAGTTCTGTTGGATTATTCCCGTGCCTTTGACTGCTTGAATATACAACTTCTACTAGCTAAATTGAAATTCTATGGACTGACAGAAGACTCCATTAAATGGTTCGAGTCATTTCTTACAGAACGGAGACAATTTGTAGAGATTGAGAACGAGCGGGGCGACATAATTTGCAGCCAAACAAAAAATATCTTTAGAGGCTGCCCCCAGGGGTCAATTCTCTCGCCTATATTGTTCATTCTATTTACAGCTGATCTTGTTAATGTCATTGAACAGACGGGTTCAAGTTCAATACATCTATACGCAGACGATACCCAGCTCTACACTTCCTTCAACCCAATAGAACAGAAGAGGCGGTACATAGACTGAACAATGATCTGAAAATTGTGTTCGACTGGTCAAGTAAAAACTGTTTAGAACTAAATCCGATCAAAACCAAGTATATGATTATTGGCACAAAACATCAGATCAGTCAAGTATCATTAAAAAGACCAGTTTTGCGAATCAATGGGGAAAATATTGAAAGGGTTCAGGTATATAAAAACTTAGGCTTGCTCATGGACTCTGAACTTCGTTTTGAAGAACACGTAAATTTGAAAATAAGGGCAGCTTTTTACAGGCTACGAGTACCTACTATACGGTTTTAGGAAGTACCTTACCGAAAAGGTAAGGGTCATATTAACTGAGAGCTTAGTGTTGTCCTTATTTAATTATGCGGATGTAGTGTATGGCCCTAGAATATTTGAAAAAACAGTTAAAGCAATACAAAGAGTTCAGAACGCGTGTGCGCGTTTTTGTTTTGTGGTCCCAAGACGAGCGCACATAACTCCATATTTGAATCAGCATCGCATATTAAAAATGGAAAAAAGGCGTGAATTACATCTTGCTTGTCTTATTCACAAGGTTATTTCAAAAAAGCAACCTGTTTACCTACCAAGAAAATTTCAGTGGAAAGAAAGTTCCCGTGAGGAAAGAGCTCGCAGTTTGCATAAAAATAAAATGACATTACCGTATAGCAAATACTCCAGAGAAAGCTTCAGGGGCAGTTTTCGGTACCGAGCTGCGAAAATATGGAATGATCTCCCACCTCCTTTGCGTGCAAGTATATCCCAACACATTTTTAAATTAAAATTAAAGATAAGTATGATAAGTGACCAAATAAATGATAGAGATACACTGAAGAAATTTTTAAAGTGATCAGAATTTTAGTGTTTTTCATTTTGTATTTTGAATTGCGTGTTTTAAATGCATATTATATATATTTTTGTTTGCTTTGTTGCTTTGTCTGATTTAAAATTATAGTAATAATTAATTTGTAATTTTAATGTATACAATGAATATTATTTTTTTTTATTTGAAATGATGTTAAAAATTTACTAGATTTTTTTTTATGTACGTATATTTTTATTTTAAATTAATTAAATTCAATTAATTTTGAATAGTAATCATTATATATTTGATTTGATTTTAAATAATACTAATTATGATTTGTAATTAAGTATATATATTTTTTTTATGAATGTACAGTTCGGCGCTTAGTAAATAGGGTGCTTTGAAAAACAGCGTTGTCTTCTAAAGACAACATTGCTGAAAGCATCCCTTTTGGCACAGAAATAATGTATTGATTTATTTAATGTATATGTTTTTAATTTTTGTGTGTCAATAAATTGATTATTATTATTATTATAACCTTAACGACAACTTAAAGTTTTTGAGCGGACAAAATATATTACATTTTTAATCGTTAACTGACACAGTAAAGGAAATGAAGAATTTTCCTGTTTTGATATTTATTTATCTTTTCTTTATTAAACATTTTTGCAAACACTACAAATAATAAAAGAAGTCATGAAATAATATCAAAATAACTTGCAAATATGTATCTATCAATCTGCTCTTTGCTAGTATTTGGTGAGCTGACTTAATTAGATCCTTATGACCTTTAAAAATGCCGTGACATATTAGATTTATCTCAAATTTCCATATTTTTATAGCGATTTTTGGTTAATTAAGTACTTCAAAAGGTTTTTGTTCTATAAAGTTATATCCTTCACCTATAAAAAAAATTAGTGACGATTTTTCCGGGGCGAAATTTTTTCTACTTTTTAGGTAGAGTTTTCACTTAAGTCTCTTAAGGCTTTTTTTTTATTTTACACACCCTGTATTAAATCACTAACGGAACAAGTTGAACACTAATAATCTTCCGATCTGCGATATTTTTACGGTATTTACTTGGCAGGTATGCGCTGGAAATATGAATAAAGTGATACACGAATTTGAACTGTATTGCTTGAAGCCAATGGATGTAAATGCAAGTGCAGGTATGCTAGACTAATGATGGATTGACTGTATTAAAAATGAAAGATGCATACAGGTCACGACTTCACATCGCTCAATTGCTTCAAACATTAACAAAACAAAACAGTAGCTTAAAGCTTTGAGGTGCCATGGTTATTCCAAAGATGAGAGATTCATTATTTGGTGTGAAATAAAAAAAAAATGATATTCTTTCACCATTTATTTAAGATTATTGGTCGTCAAACATTCCCGTCATAAATTGAGGACAACTGAGTATAAGTATTTTTCCTACTTATATAAATAATGAGGAAAAATCATGAGGATTCATTGGTAGTAGCTGTGCAATAACTATTTAAAGATATTGAGAAAAACATGGAGCACATAAAAACTTATCCTAGAAAACTATATAGGATATCCTGGTAAAAGTATCCCGCAGGGTGACGTCGGGATTTCACGAAAAAAACGACGAAGCGGTTTGGAGCAGCAGAACTCATAGATGTTGTTGACCTAAAAGTGAAGGTGTAATACGACGTAGGTTACTGTGATGCAAGACTGTATGATTGTATGAAAAACTCAAATTGAATCGTTCTTAAATGTCCTCAGTATACCAAGGACTTACAATCCTTCTCAACAGAAGCTTTCATTCATAGCCCATTATAATCAAGTCTACAAGTAACTCACATTTTTTTGCACCTAACATAGGAAAGGCCGTGTTAAGAATTCCTAATAAATATCAAGCAACCTGTTTGCAATCATCACGGTCAAGTGCGTTGCGCGCGCATCGTTTCGCTCATCTGTCAGACGCGAACGTGCGCGCGGGCACTATCGACCTGCGTACGTGTAACAGATAAGCAAAAATCACAGGTAATATATAACATCCGACGAAATAAAGTGCATGGTGAAACTATTAAATCTTCTACGGAATTAAGTTGCTGTAAGTATGTGTTTGAGTTTTTTTTTATAAGTTATTCAGTAGCAAAGAAGACGTGAAAGTCTTGCTAATTTTTTCATGGAAAAACGGCACTTTTAGTCTCGGAACACGCGATTCTGTAATTGTTTCGAAATTAATGGATTGTTTGTAATAAAAATAAGATGCTTATGAAGAAATATTTTTCGAATGAATGTTTATCTTAAAGTTAAACTAGACTTCTTTGAATTATATTTGATTATATTATATTTGCCAATTAAATTATGTATCTATGGCCGTGTAATTTAATTTATGTGAAGTATATATTTATATGGGCCTTAGATTTAATAAATAATATTCTGTTTTTAATTTCTTAAATACAGGTTTATTGTCACGATATCCTACGTTCAAGAAAAACAGGCGAAAAATCTTCCTTAAAGACTTTAAATGAATTGATAATTTATTGAGCAAAATAACACAACTGATCAGACAGAATTTAAACTATTGCATATTTAAAATAGGCATAATTATAATTATATTTATGAATATTGAGAATTCAGGGCATTAAGTATTGTCATCAAATATACTTATTTCTGTTGAACAGATATTAATAAAATATTTTATGAAGGAAAGTGAATTCTAAAAATGTGTAGTTACATATTCGTAGTTTCAAAGATTTCAACGAGACTGAAATACAAAGTGCCTAAATTAAGTTGCACTCAAAAATAAATTTACATTGCATCAGTGTAATAAGGTTGTATATACGTACGATTTATTTAAGTAATTCTAAAGGTGATCGCTGATCATAATTACCTACTTTGGTTTATGATAGAGATATAAAAAACATAAAGATGTCTAAGATAAAGCCCTGCATGTGCCTTAGAAAGCTTTTGCCAAGGAAAGCCCGCAGTTTCAACGTAGAAACCATGTCTTAGATAATCAACGAATGCAGAGCACTAAAAAAACCGACCTCACGTCAAAACTTTGGCTGAGTTATAACTTCATCCACGTAAACATTCTCCGAAATCATACATATTATTTCAAAATTTTGAAATTTTCAATGAAGTACTCAACCGATTTCGATGAAATTTATATGGGACCAACTATAAAGTATCCTCTATCATATAAAATAATAATTTTCAAAATCGATTCATAATTGTTCAAAATATCGTGTAACAAAGATACAAAAAAAAAAACATACAGACGAATTGAGAACCTCCTCCTTTTTTGGATGTTGGTTGAAAAATAGTTTATAATTCAGTTTTTTACCAGGCTAGTCAGTATTTTTACAAATTTGTAGCTCTCTGATAAACTATGCTAGTCTTTTAATATCTCTATATCTCTCTTGCATAAAAATAATAATGAATAACTCAAATTGACATTAACTCAAATGGACCCCAAATTAAACTAGAGACCACGAACACAGCTCTTAAAGTTCAGGCGAATACTCTACTAATGCACTTAGGAGGATTCTGTAACAAATTAAACTAACGAATATGACTTATTTAATCTTAAATATAAAAAAAAAAACTCAATGATGTATTTATAAAAAAACTTTTTAAGCCAAATAAAGTGTCCATTGTCTGTAAAAGTTTAAAGGATATGAATCATTCGTCAATTCTAACATGTGTTTAACGCATTAACATTTTGATGTCCTACCATAATTTAAGAACAAGAAACTATAGTTCTCTGTTAAATTGCTTTGGAATATTTCGCCATTTTTCCACTGTAATAGTAAATTTAAATACCACATATAAGATAAATAATAGTAGATTATGCATCAAGGGGATAAAGCAGTGTATTACGTCACGGGCATATGAAGGATTCTGTAGATAATTCCCGAACGAAGAACGAACTAAGACACTGTTATCCCCGAGGAGCTTACTCTACTTTATACACCACCTTGTAAGATAATTAGGTAATGAAACGCAGGAATTAAATCAAGTAATTAAGAAATTAAAGGTAATATTAGAAACAATTGACCAGTTATGTAAAGATAAAGTGAGTGATATTTCTATTTGGTATATTCATTGCTTACTGTTGTCTTCAACATTGAATAAACAGTCCAAAGGCTAATAGGTTTCTTTGTAGCAGACAACTGTTGAAAATATACTTAAAGCAATGACTCCGAAATAATTTTTTAATACAGTTGCTCAAAAAGTGGCATATTGCAGGGACGTTTAGCGTTCGGGATGTGGGCTTTTACACACTTGTGCTTTTTCTTTACCTTTTCCGCACTCGTGCGTTCTCTTTCCCAACTGTTTGGGGACTGGAAACTGCTCGCGTCCGCAAGGTTTAGCCCTCGATGCCTTGTACGTGGTCCCTGGGTGGTGCTAAACGAGCAGTAAATCTGGTGGTAGGCTTCGGCCGTGGCTTGTCACCACCCACTAGACAAAACCATGCTGCCAAGTAACCTAGTTGCGTTCCGGCATGATGTCTAGTGTAGCCATTGAGGAGGATAGGTCTGAGTAATCGTGCTGCATCGGAGAACTGTTTACAACTCGTAGGATAATGACTCACCGGGTAACTCGTTTTGGAGGGTAGCGGGATCCGAAGCACGGTGCACCGCTGGCCGACCGCAGGTAGTAGGGGGCCCAAGTAGCATGCCAGCCACATGCAAAAGGCTGCCCCGCCACCTCGCGAAAAATCCCGGGAGGCTCCATCGTGCCGGTTGGCGACCGGTTTGAGAGGACCCGATGGCGAACTCGGGGGGGTTCGGGCGTCCCCGCAGTCTCCAAGCGAGTTTCCCAATGGTGCGTCACCCCTATCGAGTTGCTTGGTTCCATTTGCAGCGCTTCACTCAACTTCTGTTCTCCTCCCTATTCACTCCACTCCAAAACTAATGAAAGGTCCAAAGAAGAGTAAGGTAACACAGCGGTTGCACTTCCTCTCGTTTAAAGTGCACTTCTGTAACATCCGAGGAGTGCACTCCAATCTCAATGATGTCCACCACCACCTCGAGACGGAGAGACCCCACCTACTCTTCCTAACGGAGACGCAGATCTGTGATCCGTCAGACTCGGCATACCTTTGTTACCCAGGTTACATCCTGGAGTCCAAATTCCACCCGCACGCCGGGGTGTGCATGTATGCCAGTGACAAGATCTGTTGACAGCGTCTCCGTTACTTAGAAGTGCCGGACCTTTCAGTTATGTGGGTTCACATAGATACCGGCCTAGACCAAATGGTATACGCTGGTATTTATCGATCACACAGCGGAGATCGGGAGACAACGAGGCTTATGGACTATCTCAGCAGTACAGCGGACAAGGTTCAGCAACGTTTTCCCACAGCGCAGTTGGTGTTCCTGGGGGATTTTAACGCACACCACGGACAGTGGTTATACCCGTTTCAGGACACTGACCATGCTGGTAGAGAGGCTTTTAAGTTTTCGCTCACTCATGGCCTCTCTCAGCTTGTTGACGAGCCTACGCGCATACCAGACGTTGCTGGCCACACTGCTTACTGCCTGGACCTTCTGCTGACAACCGATCCGGACAGATATTCGGTGTCCGTCACTGCACCCTTAGGGACATCCGATCACTGTCTGGTGAAATCTGTATCGCAGTACTCGCCACCTGACACCCGACCAAGTGGTTCTAGGCGAGTATGGCGTTACAAGTCGGCAGATTGGGATGAAATGCGACATTTCTTCGCATCTTATCCGTGGCGGCAAGCTTGTTTTACATCAACCGATCCATCGTGCTGCGCTGATGCAGTCTCAAGTGTGATAGGTCAAGCAATGGAGTTCTTCATTCCCTACGCTGATCTATCCCTTGAAACCAAAGCTCGCCCATGGTTTAGTGCTGAATGCTTTTCCGCTGAAAAGCGTAAGCGAGAAGCGTACAAAGCCTGGGCAACCGCTCGCAGAAGCAAAGCCGTGGATTCGCATGAACACAAAAAGAGGTACAATGCTGCCGCCAAGTCCTGCAAAAAGGTGATCAAGAGAGCTCGTTTCGCCCACATAGGCTGTATCGGAGACAGAATAGCCTCATACCCCTCGGGAAGTAAAGCTTTCTGGTCCCTCGCCAAGTCGGTCGAAACGAACTTTTGTCGCCCTTCGCTGCCGCCTCTGCGGAAACCTGACGGTTCTCTGGCCCACACCGCTAAGGAAAAGGCGGATTTATTTGCCAGTATCTTTGCGGAAAATTCTCGTCTAGATAGCCAAGGTAAAATCCCACCCCAATTACCTCAGTTCGGTCCTACAATGGGTACCGTTCATATTCACCAAAAGGAGGTTCTTAAGTGCTTGCTGCACCTAGACGAGAATAAAGCTAGCGGTCCAGACGGTATTCCTGCAGTGGTGTTGAAACGCTGCGCAGCTGAGTTGTCTCCCGTTTTGACGCGTCTCTATAGACTCTCTTTGGAATCTGGTAAAGTCCCCAAATCCTGGAAGCTGGCTAACGTACAACCAGTACCGAAGAAGGGAAGCCGTGCTGATCCTGTCAACTATCGACCAATTTCAATCACCTCCATACTTTGTAAAGTCATGGAACGTGTATTGAACAATCGACTCCTGGCATACCTTGAGACCAACGAGCTCCTAAGCGATAGCCAATATGGTTTCCGCAGTGGACGCTCGACCGGCGATCTTCTCGTGTATGCCACACACTTATGGAGTGAGGCCTTGGAGGGTCATGGTGAAGCAATAGCTGTATCCTTAGACATCTCCAAGGCCTTTGACAGGGTCTGGCATGATGGTCTCTTAAGCAAGCTTCCAGCATATGGCATACCGACCGGGCTCTGCGACTGGATATCTGATTTTCTGAGGGAACGGTCGATTCGAGTAGTCTTAGACGGCTACTCCTCTGACCTAATGGCAATTAATGCCGGGGTACCTCAGGGATCTGTTCTCTCTGCAACTTTATTCTTGCTGCACATTAATGACCTCCTAACACCAGGCATTATTGGATATGCTGATGACAGCACTGTTGTTGAGAGATATATATCCAATGCGCGAACGAGCGCCCATGAAATCCAGGTTTTGAGAGAGTCTATGATTGAGCGCGTTGATTCGACCTTGCGGAATGTGTCCGATTGGGGCGAATCTAACCTGGTCAAATTCAACGCCTCCAAAACACAAGCGTGTCTATTCTCCGCTAAAAAGAGCACCTTTACTCTTACGCCCACTTTCCAGAATGTATCTGTTCCCATCACCGATCAACTAGGGCTTTTGGGCGTCACTATAACGTCCAAATTAAACTTCGGACAACAAATTGAGTCTATGGCAAAAACGGCTTCCAAAAAATTGGGTATCATCTCGAAGGTCCGGCGGTACTTCAGCCCTGAACGGCTCCTCAACTTATACACAGCCCAAGTGAGGTCTTGCATGGAGTACTGTAGTCACCTTTGGGATGGTTCTGCCAAATACCAGCTCGAAGCGCTAGACTCTGTTGACCGAAGAGCCCGAAAAGTCATAAATAACAACAACCTTACAAATAAAAAATTGCAGACGCTGGAGCATCGTCGTAAGGTTGCTTGTTTGACAGTCTTTTATCGGCTACATTTTGGTGAGTGTGCGAGTGCTCTTTTTGACCAAATTGAACCCACCCCTTTTTACCACCGGACTACCAGACGCAGACAGAACTTCCATCCGTATATAGTGGATATACCAAGAAGTCGAACAAAACGCTTCGATAGTTCCTTTTTGGTACGGATTGCCAAGGTGTGGAACAATCTGCCTGCGTCTGTTTTTCCTGACCACTACAGTCCTGGAACTTTTAAGTGTCGAGTGAATAGGTTTCTCGTGGATGGACGTGTAACACCATAGTCTTCATGCGCACTTTCCATCAGGTGGCATGGAAGACAAACGTCCTATCCTTACAATATAAAAAAAAAAAAAAAAAAAACTGTCAAAATAATGTCTATTAAAAAGAAAAAATCAACCACGAAGTTTTTACTAAAAAAAAATTCTTAGAAGTTTTTACGATTCATGCAAATATTTCTGAAAAGAAGCTACTAATTTGTTTCAATATCAGATATAATGATTTGATGCAATGAGTTAGGTTAGGTTTCATTTCATTTTATCTCATTAAATTTATTTTCATTTCATGTCAATACAAAAAATCTACTAAAGACTTGGCTTTATGGACATAGTTCCCTTTGCCTACCCAGAATGGGTAAACAAAACAAAAAAAATCTCTGTTTATAATCTTTCACGGCTGGCGCCATTTTGTATATTTTATAAAATTGCTTAATTTTTTCGCAACTGTATTAAAAATAGTCGTTCAGTACACGTGCGGAACCGTCATTGCAACTCGTTCCGACTGTCAACCCTCGCCTTCGGCTGCGCCTCGGCTCGTGTAGACATTTGTCGGAACTCTTTGCAATGACAGGCTTTCCGCACTCGTAATGAAATATACTATTCACGGCTTTTTTAGTTTTCCAAGCAAAGAAATCTTCGTAACATTTCATGTACAAATGCTTCGATTTATACGGCAAAATATTATCGACGATACTATTTGCTTCATTTCTAATATCTTCTGGTGTTAAATCGTCACTCGAGCTCGACATATTTTATTTATTTGAATGCTATTGAAATAAAAAGTCTGAAAGAATTTTCTTTTCAAAAACAGCCAATTTTACTTCTTATTTGGCTTTTTCAAAAGGCAAAAGAAACCGTCGCATACAGCCACCCTTTTTACAAGGGTTTTTAGTTTTTTCTTGGTAGTCGTTCCAAATGCAAACGTACAAAAACTTATACAGCCAAATTTAAAGTCCATATATTTTTTAATTAGGCAAAGCAACTAGTCATACAGCCATGTCCATGTAGGTATTATTAAATTTCGCTCCAATTGAAATTCCAAAATCAAATGACATTATAACCCTTAGGATTAAAGTAGTTGTTTATTCCCTGTAAGATACCTTTTTTAATCTTAAGGGATTAATATCTTGTTATAGGTGGAGTTTATCTCATACATAATGCGAATTTTAAACAAAGGTGGTGTATAAAGTATGTAAATCAGGATTAGGGATGCAACGATATGGCTATTACGATACCGATACGAATGACGAATGTATCGTAATAGCGAATACGAAAACGAATGCGATAACGAATGCATTACGATTGTTTAATTTACATCTAATAAAACAAGTCAATTGAGTAAAATCAACTTTACTTAAGTTTTAAGGACAATTTACCACCTATTTCTTATATCCGTATGGATTAAACCGGCTGTGGAAAACAATCTTTCTGAGTCCACTGTTGCTGGTTTGATGGACAAATACTTTTGGGCCAATTTTTTAAAATTAGGAAATACAGTATTTTTTCTACAATAACTTTTATAGCTTTTATCCATCTCTGCATTGGGTGCATTTAAATAAGCATTAATTTCAGCATTAGTTTTGATCTGAAATTGCATTCCTTTCCACGTTTTTTTTTTACCGCAATCTAGTTTTAAGAATCGTTATAAATCGTAATACTTTTTACGATACCGATGATCGTCAAAAATAAAGATAACCTGCGGTTTACGATTATCGGCATCGGTATCGTTGCATCCCTAATCAGGATACTGGCCTGGTAAATTAAAACTGAATATTCTATACAGGGTGACTGGTGACAAATTTGCAATACTGAAGGAGAGCACTCTGTACACGATTCTGATCATAATTATGTAATAAAAGTAGGTACTCAATTTTCACCAGAAATCCCTTTGAATAAATATAGAGACCTTACTACACTTTTCCCGACGCGCTGCCTCAGTCAACACGCACACAGCAGTGTTCCCGCTACACGCACACCACCACCCGCTATGTATTTATTGTATTACGATAATGTAACCATGCGTTGCGTAATGAATTCTTTAACTTTCGGTTAAGTTTACTACGGAAATAATTAATATTTAGTTTTTATTTTATTTTTTCTCTTCATGTATTATCTTAAACTATCACGTCCTGGAATTTTGAAAGTGACCCACCAGTCACCCTGTATAACCGTATATCCTTTCGATTAATCTAAAACATGCACTTTTAGTATGTAGGTACCTAAAAACCTTATTATTATTTATGACAAAACCTATTTCATTCATTTTTTTAATGTGTCCAATAATTGAAGTGCACGCTCATCTGATAATGATTTATGATGAGGCCGAAAAAATGTATTTAATCTCTGAAGCATATCCCAAATATTCCCCGAATACATCATTACCATCGTATAATTTCCTCTAGGCAGTCTTTTATAAACAATAAGCAGATGAAAATAGGTATTTTCCAAAAGCGATGCAAAACTTATCACAAAATTTTTCAAAAGTCAACCCAAAAATTTTTGCTGATTTTAGTTCATTCGATTTCTTCAAACACTAAATAACTCTTTTGTAAAGCTTAGAAATTGCATTACATGTGTTTACAACAAGTACAAGTCCACCGTACATTTTACAATGATTATAGCACGTGAGGTGATTGAACCATCACTGCACTCGAGGTGGAGCAAAAAATCAGGGTCTTATTCTCACTCGTGTGACTTATTATCGAAGTAAGTAAATAGATAAAGTAAAAAGCATTTAGCATTATCAAAATATTTATTCCGGTATAAAGTATTTTAGATCTCGATGTAATCATGATACTTAAAAAGCATATTCATGTTATGATAAGTATTACATAAGTTTTATCATAGCATGATAAAAACTTTGGGTGCATTCGATGATATGTTCGTATTAAGTACCTAACTATAATTTTACTTCAAATAATATTTTATTACTATACTTAACCAACTATTTGTTGCTCTAATTGTAACAAATCCACTTACAATTTTTCACTCCCAGGGAAGTCTGTAAAGATGGATCATGCCTGGCTTTGAAATAGATGATAATCATGAAAAATCAACTTCTCAAACCAAATAGAGATCCCGGCTATTAATTTAGGTATTTATCACACACTCAAAAACAAAATAATATTAAAAATAAATATTTGTACAAATAATTCAGGTTTACTTTTGACGCTCGATTTCGAGTCGAATTCGATACAATAGCGTTCACGCAAGAATTAAGTACCAGTTCACAACGAGTCCGACGGGAAAATATTACGGTAGCCATCATAATTGTGGTTTAGAAATGGAATATTTTAACGTGAAATCCGATTGTGATATTTCTAGATTATCCTTGTAGTACTTAAAAGTTCTACAAATGCTAGTTTAATATAGCGTCGATGTCAATTTGTTTTAGGACTGATAAATAATAATAGAAATAAAAATAATATTATAGGTACATATATACCTAACAAGTATGGGTACCCCGCTTAGACAGTGAACTGGCAGTTATTATTTTTCGTAATTTATGAAAAAGGATACCGCCCTTTAATTCAATTTTACCATATCTCTTTTGGAACTTACGAATTTTTTTTGAAGAAATTTATCACATCGTTTGACAATAAGATAATGCATCCAGTACTAGTGACAACTTTTATTCTTACCGTTTTTTTACTTATAACTAAGATTCATCAATGCACCTCACAAGCGTGGGTCAAATGGAAATTTTGTATTTTCTTGTATGTTTCCTTTATGTTTAAAATATACCGACTGAGTTTTATGTATCCAAAGATGTGATATGGTTTTACCCTGTGATTTTAACTCGTGACAATTACATGTTTTTGGCAACGATTTCCATATTTTTAGAATCATTTTAGGCCTCGACGTCACTTACAATCAGTTATGATTGGGGTCAATATACCAATAACCTTCGCTTTTAATACGACTTTTAAGACATGTTTAGCTATATATTTAACTATGTTTTATTTGAACTGAAAGGTTGTATCAAAAATATCATTCGAAGTTGAACCTTACAGCATTCTATCATAAGGTTTTATTTTATAACTAAAATTGTTTCGTGGCTTCCCCTTGATGAATATTTAAGATAACTCTAACACTTCTCTGACAACCTTAGTGGTCATTTATTTACAGTTAGGTATTTTGAATATTTCTCACATATGAAAATAAGCAGATATTCCGTAAAGTTCATGTACTTTTGACGCGCGTGCTTTTAGAAATAGACATTTTATATTATAAAACAAAAAGCACATTTTCCGAAAGCCTTTCCTTGTTTACATTTTATGGAATAGGCTAATTGAATGTTTTGCAAAACTAAAATTTTGTAATTTTAGTAAAGTATGTTGTTTATAAGCGTTTTGCTATTGTGTGAGCTCATGTTGCCTCGTATCATCGGTACCTTCCGGTAAAAAAGCTCTAGCTATCACAGCTTAGGTTATTCTTTGGTTAATTAATTAAAAAAAATAATTAAATACAAGTGTCTTGCAATTACAATAAAATCAGTTGTTTGCTATTTTATCTAATGTTATTAGTTACTTTTATACATTTTTCTTTCAAATAACATCAATATTGATGTTATTTGAGACCTGTAAGACCCACAACTTAAACAGCTGTTGTTTTACAAATCAAGGTGAATGCTACGAAAGTAAAAATAAAAGAAGCTACAGAATAGCAAGGTTTTGGAATTGGACAAACCATATGGGATATTTTCGTCGATTAAATTGTGCATAGTTACTGCTCCTAGAGTCCTATTACTACATGCGGGGACACATAGTTTAATATTACCGTGCGTGACGGTAATTACAGATATCAGCGCGTTCAACCAAATAAACAAACAAACAAACTTTTCAGCTATCTGACAGGTTCGACTCTCCCTACATCTCTCACTGTTGTCAACTACATGTACAGCGGCAGCAGTAAATTAATTATGTATTATTACTTGATATAGATTATTATGTAAAATGTTATTGACATTAATTATTAATTGACATTCTTTTTGATAATATTTTTATTTTTTATTGTTTTTGTATTTTTCTTTTGTAAATTGACCAATTGTACTTATTTTATTTTGTATGGATGAATAATGTCTGGAAATAAATACCTACTTTTTTGTTTATTTATTTTCAGGTTTATTACCTTAATATAGGTCTATAGTATATGTATATAGTAGATAAACATTTAATACATTGACATCTGAATATGTACTAAGTACTAGTTCCTACAAACAGGAAATAAATTCCTCAATGACCAGGTACTATCTATTGAAACACCTATCCATCGATGACGAGTTAAAACGTGATGATGATTACGCGGTGATTCAATACAAATATGAATTCAATTATAATCAAATAATAGTCAGGGCCAGCAAATGTGTATAACGATTTAATTGTCTTTTGGACGTTCAGGGTGAATTAAATGATTGTTTACTTTGATTAAATTGGAATATGTACAGTGCTTCAAAGAAATTGGACACAAACCGTGGTGTATTTAAAAATTAAGTTTGTGCAATATTCAATTATGAATTTTCCCAAAAAACCCTATACTTAAAAAATTATGGGGATCCGATGAATCTGAAGCACACTGTTCAATGGTGGGTCGGTTGAGCTTAGCCCGACAACCGGATGTTGAGCTGGCAAAGATGAATACCGTTCATGGATATTCTAAAAACGTTTGGTATTCGTTCAGGGTCAGCAAAAAAAATGATTGACTACCTAATGATCTAACTTGTGTACTCCGGATACCTAACAGTCGCATTCCAACTTGATTATGTAGACGCGTATGTACGAATCAGAATGTTAGATATTGTGTTAATTAAAACACTAAAAATTTCAATTTAATTTTGATTATTGGCCCTAAGATCTTTTGTACCGCCAAAATAGCAATGACGATTTATTTCAAAAATCACTTGTAAACAGCACATAGCTCAACTGTGATCACAGAACTTTATCGATTTGTCAGCTTACGATTGTTCGTATAGTACGGGGTGCGTTGCAAGTTATAAGTAACAATGTTTTGTCACTGCGATGCTTAATGACGACTGTTACAAACAAGAGCCTATTCGTACTACTTCAAGGTCGGCAATGCAGTAGAATCCACTAAGCTGCAATACGCAACAATCGTTGTTCACGAGTTTGTGGTACTTGCGGTGGAAAATTCGACTTTTCAGGTCATAGTCCCCTGACAAAAAAGAACACTTATCTACATTAAAATATGTCATACAGACTATGCCTTAGGTGAATGCACAGTTTAAGCTGACTAGCAAATTGAAATAAAGATGTCTCGTGACGGCGTGGCGGTGTTTGTAAAGACACCGAAACATCGATTTAAAATCATAATGCAATTAAACGATAGTGTTAGTGATTGATGCAATATCTCTGTACGAGCGTACGCTGGCAGAGATATTGTATATATTATAAAGGTTATATGTGTATATAACCTTTATATTTTTCACAAACGTAAAACATAAGGACTTGATCTTTCATCATCAATTCAGTTCCTATTTCTTTAATAGGACCTCCAATTTTCGATAGAATCGCCATAAAAGTTATGTGAAACTAATATTATTTAAACTTATAATAACAGGTAACCAGCAGGTCACGCTAAAAGATTTGCGTAACTAGAAACCAACAAGTTATAACAAAAATATTATGTAAATTGCTTTTCAAAATACTCTCCTTTTTATATTTTAAACATTTTTCCATGCATTCGAACCATTTTTTAAAATCCTGTTTTAACAGTAAACAGATCACCAGATCTGAAGGCTTGCTTACTATGAAAAATAAGTATTATGTTCAGTAAAAGTCCTTTCGTTTCCGAGATACTCGTCTTTTTCCAAATTTAAAAAATATTCCACCCTTCGCCATTCGTTTTGGTGCAAAGCAAGTTTTTGTACCTGTTTTTTGGGTACCTAGTATCCTAAATAGAAGATGTGCTATCGAATGCAACTATTATTTTCAACCAACTTCAAAAACAGAAGGAGGTAACTACTCAATTCGTCTGTATGTTTTTTTTTATGTTTATTACATCATAACTTTTGTCTGGGTGAACCGATTTTGATGATTCTTGTTTCATATGATAGAGTATACTGCCCATGTGGTGCCATATAAATAGAGTAGGTACCTACCTCATGTTTTTTTTTTAAATATGTATGAATTCGGAGATCGTTTACCTTGACGACCTTCTACTTTAGCCAAAGTTTTGACGTGAAGTCGGTTTTTTCAATGTTCTGCATTCGTTGATTATTATAATTGTTTGCACAGAACAGATTGTTATTAAAGTTAACGTATACTTACATAGGTACTTTACAAAAGTAAACTTTTGAAAGGGCATAGAGCCCTCCACCCGAAGGTACCATATTATCCATTAATTACGCTGTATAAGGAGACAGTCAAAACATTACGAACATCGAAAATCGATATCTAGGATTAATAACAAAGATACGATAATTGAAGTTATCGCTCCATCCAATTACCATTAAAATCTCAGAAGATAAGAAATATCTAAAAATCAGTCTGTGTTTTTATCTTTCTTCACAACAAAATAACTGGAAATTGGGTTTCTACCATAACCGTTATCGTATTGTTACTCAATTTTAATTTCTTTCGTTAAGGCATTTTTAATCTGAATTTGTTGCGGTTATTATATTTAAATATTTTAACGCTTTCGTTAAAATATTATTTTTAAAAATTTCTGCTTTTCCTCATAGTTTGTTACTTTTGTTTTGTAGCAACTCGGTAGTTAGTATATAGTATTTAGTTAGTAGAGAAGCGCACGAGTAGTAGAGCATAGTTTGATTCTTCTAGTCGAGATGATTTTTCCGACATCATCAAATATTTTTGTGGTTTGAATTCCACGTGGAAAAATTTAGTCTTTAAGATTATACATAAAGAGAATGAATATTATAAAAAATAAATATAAATTATTTACTGACTAAACTTATCCAAAAATTACAGAATTTATTACGCATAAACTATCGTTGGCAGCGATCCGCGTGCCAGGTTACGTGCCGCGATTGAATCAGTTGTATGTGAAGTAAATAGTAAGATAGTAGTATTTATTTATAGGGAATTGTAGTGAAAATTAACAACCTACTTTTATTACATAATTATGATCAGAATCGAGTACTCTCCTTCAGTATCTCAAAATTGTCACCGCTCACCCTGTAATAAGCTTCTTTCGGGGCAAAATAGCTGGCGGTATGACTGATTTTCGTAATTGATAATCTGAGTTAAAACCATAATGAACATTTATACAACTGTGTTTTATAGTATGCAGTGAAACAGATATATCTGTATCAGGTTGGCTCAAAATAGTGCTATTTGTACTACGGTGCTATGTGCTACGGTCAGCGTATTGAAGAGGAGCCTAATCTGAGTGACGCCTGTTTTGAGTCACACTGCGATTAGTTGCCAAAATACTAGTTCCACTAAAAAGTAGAGTCTTATACTTACATCTTTCGAAAAACAAAAGTCCCAAACGTTTATTAACTATCTTAAAAGTTATTAACTATCTTAATATTACCTACAAAAAGATCTGGATAAAATGAAAAGGATGCTTGAACGCAATTACCTCTGGAAACACTAGCCCTCCAGTATGTTTATTAATATTTGCGTATTTTTTATTAATTGTAAGTAGTCTATTTTATGAAATCTGTAGCCACGACCACCCTAATTTCCTCTACTCATGTCCTGTCCTAATTGGGTTGCCTGGCAGAGATTGCTTTGAGCGATAAGGCAGCCTTTGTACAAATGTTTTAAAATACTTATTGTATCATAATGTTACTAATGCTGCTGATGTACAATAGAGAATTATATCCTATAAAACTATTATATCCTCAGAAAACGTCAAAATGCCTCGCTTCAAAACAATTCTGGTGACGGGCGGCGCGGGCTACATCGGCAGCCATTGCGTGGTGGATCTTCTGGACGCTGGCTATGATGTGGTGGCCATAGACAACTTCGCTAACGCCGTGGAAGATGATGAGGGGTCTCCAGCCTTGCGCAGAGCTGAGCAGATCACAGGGAAGAAGATCACTTTCTACAGAGTGGACTTGCTGAATAAGTCACAGATTAGAGATGTTTTTGATAAGGTGGGGTTCTTGGTTTAATAGTTTTAAAGGCATTTTTAGTCCTACTATAACTAATTTACCGACACGTCGTCGGTGATAGCTTGTGGTGCGGGTTATAGTGTTCCAAGTGTATGTTGATTGCATTCCTTGCTTCTTGGAGGTAGGGCGGTGAACCGACGCATGAAAATCCTGCATCACTAGTGCAAATGCGAGTCGCAGAATTAGCAAGGTAAGGTATAGTACCTCGTTGTCATGGATTTCCGAAAAGTAACGCCTGATTCAATTAATTGTACTTATAATTTTTGGTCCATTTGTGAATCTTCCATTGGTCAATTTATAAAAACCTTTCAGCATTATTACAATAAGTTATATTTCAAAGAGGTAGGCATGGCAAGGACTGCATACCGGTATAAATTTCTGTACATTCTGTATGACGTCATACCGTTAAATTAGGTGTATTTAAAAATAACAGTACCTACAGAAATTCATATTGAAATAATTCGTGTACCTTTTTTATTATTGTAGCATAACTGTTTTTTTTTTCAGTTAACTGAAATTATCCGGTATTAATATTAATATTGATATAAAATTTTCATTTTTAAATAACTGTAGAATGTTCGATAGTTAAGTTGAAGCCTATGAAGCGTAGGGACATAATATGATGACCTATAAATTTCGGTACAGAAATAATTTAACCTAAATTATTTCTGTATTAAAAACATCTACAGAAATTAATCCGGTATACATTATTTGGGTACTGATATGATTAAGTTAGATTTTAATAACTTGTACAGGTATTGTGTTTGATGAAGCAGTACACTAATAAGGGAAATGAAATTTTACTATAGTACTATTTAAAAATGTTATACCGATATGCAGTCCCTGGCATGCTATTTAATGGTTATTAGTAGAACAGTGACTAAAGAAGAGAAATAGAAGATGTAGGTACGAGCTTCTCCGATCGTGCTTTATGAAGGAGCCATGCTGTTGAGTTTCAGATTGAGACTAAATTAACAAATCAGTGAAAGTACAGTCACTAAACGATTAACATAATATCTAACCGTAGTTTTATTTCATAACTTCTACAGTCAAGAACAATATACAATGCTAAAATTGCCAAACTTGGCCGAAAAGCAATCACAAAATCTACAGTTTTTATGTGATACTATTCGTTCTTCAATCACTTATATCTCTTACTTAACGCTACTTAAAATGGAGTGGTGATTTTCAGAAAGATGGCAAAGTCTTGCTACATCTATTGAAAAAAACAATTACCTAATCGTGTATTTATTTTCCAGCACACAATAGACTGCGTGATTCACTTCGCCGCATTAAAAGCCGTCGGAGAATCAATGCAGCAGCCTCTTCTTTACTACCAGAACAATTTGTTGGGGATGCTTAATTTACTAGAGGTATGTACTTGATTGTTTCGTAATCTTATTCCTTATAATTTTAGTAACATCATCGATAGTTTACATTTATCTGGTCAAATGTCCATGTGATCGATAACGAGTATAGAATCTGCATCATTATGGAAGCTGAACCTCAAAGTAACCGTTACGCAACAGTGATTGGTGGTTTTAAAATATTAACAATCTCTTCCTGCAATACCGCTGATTATAAATAGTACAACAGAAGGTAATTCAGTAAGCTTATGTTCTAGATGTATAGGCTGGAAAAGCAACAGTAAATATTTCATTATACATTTTGATAAGTAAATTTCCTAGAATTTACAGAAATATGTCATAACCATTTTTTACCCATTTCTATTTTCACCATTCTTAATACCCATTTTTAAGTTTGTCTGGTGGAATTCTCTGAAAAATGTCTACGTAACACTTGCAGAGTTTGTCCTGATTGCGTCGAAGGACATCTTCAATGACTTTTGTGAACTTAACGCGCGATATAAAGATGACTTTTTATTTTATGTGTAAAAAAATACATAAACTTCAAAACGAGATATCTCTAACTACGAGAAACTATTTCAAATAATTACTGTCGTCCATCTCACCTGATGAAAAATGACGAAATATAAAAATATCCCTAACACAAAACTATGAGGTGCCTATCAAACACCATAAAGAACCAGGCCTATAGTGGTCAGGAGCAACTGGGGCTTTCATTTTCTGGGCTACCAGAAAATGCCTTATTCCTGGTTCGACTGTTTTTAGTCTAATCTTATTTGATCTCGTATTCCAGATAATGCGATCGCATAATTGCTACCAGATGGTATTCTCGTCTTCATGCACTGTCTATGGCGAGCCTAAAAGCCTGCCTATTACCGAGGATCACCCGACCGGCAGTATCACCAACGTCTATGGAAGAACCAAGTATTTTATCGAGGAGATGCTCAAAGATCTAAGTGTGGCTGAAGAGGTGAGTCTAAGACCCGTATTAATAGCGCTCTCAACTCTGAAACTGATCTATGTTACGATCACAGACATATATCTACATAGATAACGCAAGTGTCACGAATTGTATTGAAACCAAGACTGTCGACTTTTTAACACCGTCACAGCTGATATTTAGTGATGGGAAATACAAATTGATTCTTAGACACCGATGCCGCCGATGAAACCGACTGTTAAGGACGATATCGATATTGTGATATCTAGCGGCGACCAACCTTGACGATTGGTCGGGGCTCGGACACGCGAACTACATTCAATTGCGTTATCTCTGTAGATCTGTCTGTGGTTAAGATCTATAAGAATGTAATTGATCGCTCTCATCGGTGAGACAGAACCATCGATTTTCTTCCGTATATAGTCTGAAGCATATTTCAGACAGCGCCATCTAGGAGATATTATAAAAAGAGCGTACAATATTAAGTCGAAATTTTCTTCGTCGAATGCTCGTTTAGCCGAAAATTTAAATTTTGTTTGGTTTTATGATATGGACAAAGCAACACCTGCTGCAAACTTCCTTTTTTATTTTTGGCGAAACGAGCATTCGTCGAAGAAAGTTTCGACTTACCTATGTACACTGATATAAAAACACCCACACAGAAGCAAAATATCTGAAAAGTACATTGTTATCATTTTCGATGTCTACATGTATATTCAGTATAATGGAATAGTGTTGTCATTCTAAGCACGAACTTGCATCAATTATAGATAATCGAATATTGACCTCTCATGTCCTTATCAGCTTAATTATGTTACAATACCTACTATTGTTTTTTTTGCCGACCATATTTTTAGATCTAGTAGATTCATTTGAAGTAGTTCAGTCCACAAACATCAAACTTCAATTTGAGAAACCTTTTATTCCTGATCTTTTGGCATATAGTAATAATATTAAAAACAAATAAACTTAAACTTAATTTAAAATATCATCTATCTATTGAAATTCGCATCCTGTCACTGTTTATACTGCGTGTAAAACCATAGTTTAATAAACTTTAACATATTTTCTTAACTTAGACTAACTCGTAAATAACCATCAGGCAAGCAAACCCTACGAAATAATCATAAAAGATACTGATTTTCTTGTGTTTTTTATTAAAGAATACACTTAAAACAATAAAACACAAATAAACACAAAGAAAGAAGTTAAGTATGTTGAAAAAAATATGAAAGGAAATCCATCTGAATCGCATTTTATCGCGTACATTTTGTACATCACACATAGTGTGTTCTCTCTCACTGCGGTTACAACATATTTGTTTGACATGACATTTGTTTGAATTTTTTTCTTGAATCTGAACTCTATGTCCTCGACATTAAGTTAAAATTGGTTAGGGAAATTTGACAGGTAATGTAACGCTTGATCTGCTGGCTGCTGTACCTACGTAGGTACCTAAAACACCGTCAAAACTTTATTTTAACAAACTGTAAAACGTCTTTATTTACATCCTAATTAAATTACTTCCAATACACTTGCGACTAGGTATATTAAAGAAAAAAAAACTTTAGATAGGTTGCAAAATGTGAGCGGCAAATTAAAGAAAGGCAATCAAGCGCATAATATAAATCTACAATCTATAACAAAGACATGTGGCAGCGACGTGGGAACCTCTCATTAGGCCAATCTCCGGACCGGTTCTGGTGACCTAGAAACCGGACGATAGGCCAAGTTCAAGGGCGTTGACTTTTGTGCCATATTTGAGTAATACAGCTATCTGCACATGTTGATTTAGATAACTTTTTTTCAAATATTGTAGTCTACAAATCACTTGCACAGTTTTCGTGATATTGCCGCCTATAAATACCTAATTTCAATAATCAATGAAGTGAATAAGAACATTGAGGCATTGACCATGTGAAGAAATTCATAATAAGCAATGAAAGGATTTGGGAACTTCCTTTGAGTAACTATTTTGTAATGATATAAATATTTTTGCACAAGGTAAGAATAAGTAACCTAGAAAACAATCTTTTAAAGGCTCACAATTATGAAAATGCAATATACTACTTACAAACTCACGGAAATTATACCTTAACGCAGTTTTATTTACGTTACTTAAAAAAGAAGGTTGGAATAATTTTTCAAATCCAAACTGCAGTTACTGATTTTAGCACTTTCAGACTATTAAACTCTTATGTGTTCTTTAATCGAACAATCGAAACACTTAACTGTCGTACAAAAATCTTCATATTGAATCAACAACTTAACATAAGCTGGGCGGAGTACTCAAAAGATTTCTTCTAAGCATGCGTTAGTATATAGTAAAGATAAAAATTGTCACAAAATACAGAGGTATATACTTATGTCGTCCTATAAAGGTGTGAACATATTTACAAGACAATAATGAAAACACTTCCCGTTTCTTTTCAGAAATGGAACATAATATCCCTCCGCTACTTCAACCCTGTCGGCGCGCACCCGTCAGGTCTGATCGGGGAGGATCCCACCAAGGATTTCACAAACCTGATGCCCTTCATGGCACAGGTGGCCCTGGGCAAGAAACCAGTGCTGACGGTGTTCGGCAGTGACTATAATACCCCGGATGGAACAGGTGAGAGTTATTGTATTTGTCCTAAACCGTAAGTTCGGCTTAGAATAACCTTAGGCTGGGTTTCCATTGACTCGGAGCTGGGTGGAGCAGGGCTTAGCGGTGTCTGAATAGACCAATCACTATGCGCGAAATTTCCGCTCTGTTCGATAGAAACAGCACGAGCGGAGGCCAGCGGAGCGGTGCAGAGCAGAAAGTAGGTTGGTTAGGTTGTGTTGTGGTTGACTGGGTGTTAATTATTTTATTGACAAAATGTTTTTCATTGGATCTGTGTTTTGTATTCATAATTTGTATTTAATTAAGTTTTAATACATACATACATACATAACTCACACCTGTATCCCTTATGGGGTAGGCAGAACATCAGAGGTTATAAGACCAACTGATTTCACGTTTGACTAATGAGGTATTATAATGATTGCGAGAGGCTATTGCAGTGACAGGGGGTCAGCCTTTCGCCCACAAAAATGCCAATAAAACCTCTGTCCCTTAACCGACTTTTACAGTATGCCCGGGAAGAGAAGCAGCTGGCACATTCTATGTTTTTCTTTCACTCCCAGTCCAGTAAGTTTTAATAATAAGTTTTAAATGATAGGGAATATTTATCTAAGTCTAAGTCTTCATGTTAAATGTAATTAAAATTGCAAAAGTATGCTTCACTCAACTCGACTCCGCTCAGCGTCGCTCCGCTCTGCTCCACTTTAGTTTAAACATTCAACAAAAAAAAATATATTTTGGATCTGCGTGTCTCTAGTTCTGCTGTTATCCCATATTAAATGCAGATGGGGTGATTTTCTGGGATTTAATTTATTTTATTTTACATCTCGTTCCAGGAATCCGCGACTACATACATGTGATGGACCTGGCTGCTGGCCACGTGGCCGCGTTGAACCTGCTCAGCGGGAACCACGTGCGGCTAAAGGTGGGTGGGCCTTCCGGTCTTTACAGACCGAGGAAAAGCAAACTTTGACGTTTTCTTTTAAATTTTTAAGAGAAGGTTTGATCAAGCGTAACCATGTGACCGTCATGGGAAAATTACATTGATATCATTTTATTAAAAGTAAAATAAACAATCAACCAAAATATACGATGAGAATTGAATCGAATCGCGTAATAAGTACTTGCTTTGCTTTTATTAAGGTGGATGACGTTGATATCTATTATAGAAAAAGCTTTACACAGTACGTGCAATATTCTATTGTATTACTTACATATACTCTTATCTGGATACCTTAACACAAGATCCGCTTAATTTGGTGCTAGGCAGCGCTGCTGTATGAGAACATTGTGATGGTATTTATGTACGCGCATTTACCTACATTGCTTATTATTACGTAGCAGCAGGATATCGGATAGCAGAATAAATTGTTTTAAATTCTGCTCCTTAGAAAAACATCCATCATATCATGATCAATACCTGCAGATCATATAATATAATATCATTTATCTTGCAGTGGAGATTGCACTAGTAATTTCGGCTATTCGGCTGTAAAGGCTATTCGCACTAAATATAGTATCGTGTTTTTACCATTCATTACATTAAATAAAATACTTTTGAGTGGATTTTATTAAGTATTTGTAGCTGTCTTTACAGAAATCATGATTGACCCAGATTATACGCAAAACGTATTTAAATTAGGCATTTTATACTTCTATTGAATATTTTTTCTCTTAAATCCACTCGGTAGCCAGTCGTCAAAATCATTCTAAAGCCTCTTGATCTTACCTCCAGGTATACAACCTCGGCACCGGTCGAGGAGTATCCGTGAAAGAGCTGGTGGAAGTGTTCCAGCGGGTCACCGGCAGCAGCATCCCGCTGCAGTACGTGGGGCGGCGCGGCGGAGACATCAGCGCCATGTGGGCGGACGCGGCGCGCGCGCAGCGAGAACTGGGGTGGACGACCAAGCTCAGCATCGAGGAGATGTGTTAGTAGATTGCTTTTTATTTTAGGGAATTATTAGGTCCTTACATATAAAATTTTGTATGGGAGGAATAAAAGTCGTTTATTTTTTTTTCAACACACTTGCTCGTAAAGTGAGCGTTATTCTATTGAATTTAGAACTATAAACTGGGCTATAAGTCACGCGTGCATAATATATTATACCCTAGTGCATAATATAATGAATCCTACAAAGTTGAATTGTACCTTTGTGCAAATTACATGCGAGTAAACAGAGCATACTTTATTGATCCGGGTTATACATTAAATATTTTCAGAAACAACAAAGAGGTTTTATACCACTTCAAATCCATATACATTTTTAAGTGTTTGCGCCTTATATTAGTAAAACAAATATGTATATCAAACAAATTGTTCACAATTTACAATAATTTGTTATAAAACATTAAAATATTTGCATTTACCACTCCAAATTAAAAATTTTCACGTAAAATAGGCTGTATATGCTATACAGACATTGACACATTTGGCAGAAAAAAAAACCTACGCGCATGCGCGAGGTTCGGCGCCATTTTTCAATCACAATTCACAGCTTTGTTATCAAGTGTGTTTGTTATTTTATGACCACGTATGTCTGTCTTTTACTCACAAGTGTGTTGAAAAACGTCGTATGTAACTCGTGAGCGTTGCTAATTACAGTCTCGGCTCATAATTAAGCCCTTGCCTGCGGCTCGGGCTCAAATCACAGCCTCGACTGTAATTAGCAACTTCGCTCACTTGTTACATAATATACTATTATGTAATATATTTATTTAATCATAGTATGATCCATTGCTATCTATGCACTTCTGCCATCTTATAGGTAGTTCATTTATGCCTTTTCTAAAAAAACATTTCGACGAGAATCAATAAAATCTTTGAAGGCGGTTTGGACTGCCTCATCGGATTTGAATGTTTTCACCTGCAAAAAGTTATACGAATTTCTAAAAAAATGGTAGTCTGTTGGAGCAAAGTCCGGGGAGTACGGTGGATGTCTTAAAATTTTCAATTGAAGCTCCTTTAATTTGGTAGCAGTTTGTTCTGCAGTGTGTGGTCTTGCGTTGTCCTGAAGCAGCAGTGGCCTTGTGCGATTGACCAGTCTCGGTTGTTTAGCGGCTAGGTAATCCTTCATTATTTGGAGCTGACTACAGTAGATATCTGCAGTAATCGTCTGGCCAGATTTAAGGAAGCTGTAGTGCACCTCACCGGCACTAGTCCACCAAACGCTGACCAATAACTTTTTTCTAGTTAATTTTCTCTTGGGGCAGAATTTGGATGGTTCACCGGGGTTCAGCCATTGCAATCTGCGCTTCCTATTGTCGTAGAGTATCCACTTTTCATCACAGGTAATGATTCGATTTAAAATCCCTTCATTATTGTGCCGCTTCAGTAATGTAACGCAGCAGTCGACGCACACCCACGCAGCACCCACCTTTCGAGCTTTCTTATCTTCCCAATTTGTTTCAAGTGGATTAAAACAGTTTTATCACTAACACCGCAGCCTGCAGCTAGTTCGGACGTAGTTTGCGATGGATCCGCTTCCACAATAGCCTTCAATTCTTCATTGTCCACTTTGGTTTCCGGCCATCCACGGGGATTGTTCTGTAGGTTGAAATTTCCAGAACGAAAACGTTGGAACCAAAAACGCACTGTGCGACACCACTGCCATACACATAATTAATTCTTCGAGCCGTTTCTGCTGCACTGGTGCCACGGCGGAACTCATATTCGTAAATAACGCGAAATTTTAAATTTTCCATTTTGTAAACTCAATGAAGCAGAGAAAATACCAAAAGAAAAAAAAAACAAAAGAAATACGGTTTTCGAGACACAAATTGATAAGTAAATAACTGTATAAATTTGAATTTGGAATTCTAAACTAAAGAGGAGATATTTGAAATTAAAGTGGCCAGTACGAAAAAACACCAATTTTATATGTAAGGACCTAATATTAATTAAGTCGGTTTTAAGCAGCGTATGAACGACGTATAGTGGTGTATAAATGGTGTGAGTGAGAGGATTTCTTGTATGCTTTTGAATGAGCCGTGTATAATAGTGTCCAAATAACAAATCTAGACTAGCAAGTTGAGCCTCAAGGAGATTTATTAGTAACTACTTACTCTACTGTAATTTTCGGGGATTATCAAGTGATTCATAATAGGGTCCACGCAGCGAGACCTGGGTAGACAACCAAGTATCGAGGATATGTGTTAGTGCTTCAAGGGAATACCTACTTAATTATCACGTAGACTTCAAGGTGAGTGTGAGCCAGTCAGTATGGTGTCAACGCGCAAAGGAAACTGCGCTGAGGAGTATCCGTCAAAGGGCCTGGTGGAAATATTCCAGCGGGTGACAGGCAGTTGCATCTCGCTGCAGTACGTGGGTAGACGGCTTAGTATTGAAGAATAGTGTGAGTATCTACTCCTCTATACTTTTTAGTGAATGATCGACTCATACTGGGGGTCGCGCAGCGGGGCCTGGGCTTTACCACCAAGTATCGAGCAAATGCGTTAGTTGATTTCTTATGTTTTTGACTGAGCCGAGTATAATGATGTCCAAATAATAACATAATGGTATTTGTGCGTAGAGGGACCTGGGCTGGTTATGTTTATAAAATGTCAAATACAAGTTGTTAACTTTCTAATTAGTTCCGCTGGCAATTTAATTTATAAGCCATATTTTTTCGGACCAAGTTTATTTTTTAAGGCCCATCGAGCTAAGAGAACTACTTTCTGAGATTTTACTATATATTTTACTATTTTTATAGGCTGTTACTATTTTTTTTGAACCTATAATTTTATTTATTATATTAAATGTATTATTAAATTACTGTCTGAATATTTTAATTTGCTGTTCAATGCAAGATTTATTTGGAAAATCTGTGACAAATTATAACTTTTGATTTTCTTAAATTTTTTAGGCACAGACTTTTGGCGATGGCAGACTATGAACCCTGATGGATATCCGAAGAAAAGCAGTAAGACCAGCGTCATCGTCAACGGAAAAAGTTAAACATAAGAATTAGTAATATGATAGATTTAATATACCTACAAATTAAGTATAACTATACGCCAAACATGTTGTTTTATTCAACTCTCATAAATTATGTTCGGTGTATGTTTCTTCATTCCTAAATCTAGTAGAAAATTAAAGAAGTAGTTTTTCAAAGAACTATCCCTTAAAACATAATAAAAATAATAACTTCATATTACTTTATTATGTTTCATTATATATGCGGTGCTCAGCTCACAGGTTAAACTAGGCATCTGGATGGAACTAGTAAACAATAAGAAAATTTGGACATAGTAGAAAGAGGGAGGAAGTAGGTTAACTCCGGCCCAATCCGCGATATAATTGCCTACTGTCTCAGGGTTGTCACTTTTAGCTAAATTTTAATTCAATCAATGTCTATAAATTGGCAAGGGTCGGAAAGTTGTGTTTTTTACTTGTATTATCTGGGTATTGGGTTTGTAAGGTCAGTTTTATCTAAACGATGATGAAACTTTTTACGATCAAAAATAGGGCGACGACGGGCCAACAGACGGATGGCGGCGGCGCGGGGCGGTGATGAGCACGATCATTAGTTTAAAGCCCGGCCCTTGCCAAATACAACAACTCATGTCTGTATAACTGATTCAGTGATCATTAGTCAATCAAGTTCAACAATGGTTTTCCTACAGAATTTTTGTAAAGATTCAGAGCAGTAGGTATTATTTATGAAAAAGGGATAAAATAAACCGATGTTTCGTCGGCTTCGGTTGTCGTCCAATCCAAACGGCTAATAAATATTTATAGACTAAGAGCTTGTGTTTAAATTATTTGATTAGTTATATACTAGTCAGTTTTTTTATGAGTGTTTGTACACATAAAAGACAATAAGTATTTGTTTTTATTTTTAATAATTACAAACATAAATAATACAAACATATCTATTGAATCAAATCACACATTTATTCATTATCATAACAAAATTACAAATTAGCTACAGAAAAATACTTTCTTCGGTTTCGACTATTGCGACTATTATCAGTCATCGCGGTGTCGAAAAGCCGTGACGCGCGCGTGAACCTATTGCGGAGTTAGCCCCGACTGGCGCTTCGATATCACCGCGAGATTTTGTGTATGTGTGCGTGCGGCGGTGCATAGATACTATGGCGCGCACATACTCGCCGCGCGCGGTGCGTTTGTATGAAGATAACCTACTTCCTCCCTCTTTCTACTATGATTTGGAGTTGGACATTACAGGGTCCGGGTATAATAAAAAAAAATAGTCAATTATATTTAAATAGTAGATTAGGAATTCAAAAAAAATATATATTTTGTTAATATTTACTTTTCATAAAAAAAAATAAAAAATATACATATACAGGGTGTCCCAAAAGTCCAAGCCGAAAACTTCTGATAGGTAAGGCCACACCAGTTATCAGAAAAATAAAAATAAAAATCTAAGTCATGTATTTTTGAAATTATGGTAATTTTTTTTTTATTCCAGAAAAAGTACACCATGTTACAGTTTTTTTCATTCCTGTTGCTAATATTGCCTGTGTATTTTAATAGTAGATTAGGAATTCAAAAAAATATATTTTGTTACTATTTACTTTTCATAAAAAAAAAAAAATATATACATATAACTGAACTGAGTCGATCGCGGCACGTGACCTGGCACGCGGATCGCTGCCATTGCTAGCATAACCATACGTTATAAATTCTTTAACTTTTGGTTAAGTTTACTCAGTAAATAATTCATTCATATTGTAAGGGCAGGACAGGAACTCTCAACTCAGGAAGTGCGCCGGGGAAATGAATGACGTCGAGAAGTTCAAATTATGATTTATTCATCGTAAGTATACAATTAACTCTGGAGTGTAGAGTAAGTAAGTGATACAGACAGAAGGCGTTCACGAAAGCAAAGCACACTTCAGTATACGGAGGCTTCCAGGGGCACCAGTCAGTACTTCTGACGAGACGTAACGGATTAGATGCAAGCAACGTAAGCAGGAATGAATACCCAAGACAGTTATTTTACTGGAAATCGATACAGTTTTAAAGTTCAGAGGTCTTTAAATCATTATGAAGTTATATGCGCGATTTAAACTACTGGCGGCGCCATCTATCGTCTGTTAGTGGAACTCTTTAGTTTCAGCTTGATAAGTCATTGATGCTTCTGCTACTAGGGCCCTTTTGTGTAATTAGTTAAACTAATGATAGAGGCGTCCTCTAGTGCTAGACTAGTGCTAAATTGTAGTGTTACAATATTTATTTTTTATTATATTTTTTCTCTTCATGTATGATCTCAAACTATCACGTCCTTGAATTTCAAAAGTGACCCACCAGTCACCCTGTGTGTGTAGATGTATACAATATTTATAAAACAGAACAAAAGGAGCAGAAATAAAATAATCGTTAACATTTGTTTGTTTAATAAATGCATTCTTCTATTCTATTCACAGATAATGCTTATTATACACACCAGCACTTTAATAAAGACATTCTACCCAATATTCTACATTATTTATTATTCTACTGTACAATGTGATATAACTAATTCCTTACTTATAAAAATCACTTGTAGGTATATCACTAGTAAGTATATGAAGTAATTGTATAGTGTATATGATAGCTCCTTATAATATAATACTTTTATCCAGTACTCAAATTAATATTGGTGAAGGAACATTATATTATTCTTAGTTATTTTTTTATTTAAAAAAATGGATGATACTTTTGTTTCCACCTCACATGATGGAAATGATGACGAAGACAGGCTCGTAGTACTAAGGGCGCGGACCCATGTCCGAGAATATTTTTTTAAAATTAATTTAATTAAAATTTCGTCAGGCATCTGTCACAGAATTAAAAAAATATTCTACAAATAATAAACAAACATATCCTAATCCATTCAGGCTAGTTTCATTTCTCACCTCACCGCGCACTGTCCGCGGCGCAGTCTGCGGCACCGCTGAACCGCGCCGCACCGCAGACATGGGTCCGCGCCCTTAAGTATTTTCTGACAGATTTTTTGACAGTTATCTATTGATATTATATTTGACAGGCAATCTACTATGCTTGAGTCTAATCAACACTGGGCTCTTTTGTATAGGACCAATCCCGCGTCACGTAGTTTCAATCCTTGCTAATGATCGTCATGCTAAGTTATAATAAACTAACTTTTACACTGACACGACTGCACACAAATCAAATGAAGTAGTGACACCATGTGAATCTAACTTCTGGAATGTAATCCGTCTATCCATAGCTTTCTTATCGTATCCTTTGTTTCACTATAGCACCATAAAATCAGTTAAATATTAATTTAAATATACCTATGTAAATAGTAACGACAGGACCAAAAACAATATAGGCAAGGTTAAGATGTATTTTCTGGTTTGAAAACCAGTAACAAAAATAATTTGTTTTGCCTACTATTCATTAGTTTCATAAATAAATATCTAAGTACTATAAATATCACAATGTCTTATTAACATTAAAATATCATTATCAGTTAATTTTCTTAAATTCGTCTTTTACTACATTATTTAGTAAGGATTCTCTAAAACTAGCTTCGGCTTTTCCTATCTGATAGCTATCATTGACGGTTCCATCTTGATCTCTATGTACTTCTGGATAAGTCATAATATTTGCGTTGGCGTCTTTTCTTTCTTCATTTGTTTCCTGTTTAGGAACCGCTTTCTTTTGTTTTTGTCCTCGCTTAAGCCAAGCCTTCAGGAGCTTGTTAATGGGAGCTTCAAGCAGTAAGTAGTAAGGTAATGAAGCCAAAAATATCAAGGTGGCAAATCCGCAATAATCGCGTATCTGCAAAAAAGGGACACGTTAGAAACAATTATTTTAAACAGGCATTTAATGTAGGCTCATTATTATTGATTTTTCTGTTATATGTTTCATCTACAATTTTAATTTAGATGAAACCTAATTTTAAAACCTAGGCACCAAAGTTGAATACATACATACATAACTTCACGCCTGTATGCCTAATGGGGTAGGCAGAACATCAGAGGCTATAAAAACCATCAAATGTCACGTTTGACAAATTTGTAGGTATTATTATGATGGAGAGAGACTATAGACGTGACAGGGGGTCAGCCTCCGTACCTCCGTCCCTGAACTGACTTTTACAGTTTGTCCGGAAAGAGAAGCAGCTGGCACATTCAATGTTTTTCTTTCGCTCCCAGTCCAGCATGGAAGCAATACTCCATGCTGGACTGTTTAATACTCCTAAGTGGAATAACAGTTTTTAGTTTCTTTATTCTTTTATATTTCAATGCTGTTGGAGGTCGTTAACGTCATGAATAGGCAATCATTAACGTATCTTTGGTTTAGACGTCGGGGTGAATAAGTGTGGGAAGGGTTAAAACTTAATTTGGAAAAACATAATTAATCCTATAATTTTGTCTTAAACCTTGGGCCCAGATACCACTTAAGGATTCGACTTGACGGATGGACTTGGTGCACGCTTGTAGACTGTCCAAAATAAAACTCACATACAATAACATTTTCTTAGGTAAGTATCTACTTTAAGAAAATGCATTAAAAAACAAGACTTACCAAATTATTGTACGTGACATACGTCAACCTTTGTCTTGTTCCCATACTATGGTAGATTAAAACAGCTTGCACTATATATGCAGAGTAAGAAAGTCTGCAAGGTATCAACCATCCATCCCATTCTATTATAAACCGCAATGTATCTGAAAATATTTTTTTTTACATATAATTATTTTGAAGAGATATCGGGACAACGACCTTATCCCTGTGTGTGTAAGAATTTCTCCCAAAAAAGACCTCTGGGGAAGTGCAGACATTTGCCAAGCAAGCAAAAAGTTACTTATCAAATCCATCTCATTTAATCATTTATCGTTTACAAGTTTATTAATTTCAAACATTTGATAAATACTTACTAGGAATATTCATTGTGATGCCTATTATTGCATACACCACCACAACACATAGCAGTAAGCGGGTTACTGTTCCAAACATAAATTTGGTGAAAAAGTCTGGATCTGAATTTTCGGCCTGCCAGTCAAAGCTGTATATGAACAACGCTATGATGTATGGTACGATCAACCAGCCACATATGCCCAATGCCTGAAAAACATGAATAAAAGTAAATAATAAAATATTTACTATTCAGGATACACCAACTAAGTTCCCTAAAGTAATCTAGTGTTATCGAGGACACATATCAACAGCATATATGGTAACATATCAAAACAACCTATTAAACTAGCTTCAGTCCCGACCAGGATAGGAAATCTCTTTGTTTTTTTTTTGAAATTCACTAATAAAATTCCTAAAAAACTTTTGGATGAGTTTTCAACCCTTTTACATATAATAAAATATAACTATTACTCCGTGACATGCCTTATATAGGGTGATTGGTGGGTCACTTTTTACATAAATGAGATCATAGATGAAGAGATCATACATAAGGAGAAAAAATAAATATTAATTATTTTTTGAGTAAACTTAACTGAAAGTTAAAGAATGGATTACGCAACGCATGGTTACACTAGCATTGGCCGCGATCCGCGTGCCACCAGGTCACGTGCCGCGATTGACTTAGACGTAAGTAAAGTAAACAGTAACAAAACTTTTTTTGGAGGGAATTCTAGTGCAAAATAAGTACCCACTTTTATTACATAATTATGACCAGAATCGAGTACCGAGTGCTCTCCTTCAGTATCTTAAATTTTTCACCAGTCACCCTGAATATCAAGTCAAATCTGTTTAGCCCTTAAATTCATTTGGATGTTTGCAAGCTTAAATTTCTTATAAGGCAAGCTTATTTAAACTTATTTCGGGACAGAGGTGTGCTAGTTTGAATAGTTTTATAATTGTAACTTTTCGAATTATTTAACCGATGCTAAATAAAATAACTCTGATACTTACAACATTTTTGGACAAGTCGAGCCCCTGTTTCTGCCATCTAAATACCATTATACCAGCAATCATGCCTGCAATGAATGCTGGCAGGTTATTGTGCCCATACGTGTGCAGGTAGCGGAACGTTGGCGTAATTAAGGTACGGAAAGCTCTGAAATAGTAAGTAAAATACATAAGAAACAAAAGCGCAAATAAACTATACTTTTATCAGAAATTCATACATATCAATTTTAATTAACTTTAATAACTTAAAAATAACAAATCAAATAAAATTACAAATCAAAATAAGGAATTTAACTAAATAGAAACACTCAACAAGATATTTAAATTTTTTTTTTTTTTAAATAATAATCATATCCTAAATAGATTAAACTTTATTATTACACATTAAAAACTACGTTTATCTTACTGGGTTCTTATACCTTATACTGTCTAAATTATACGGTTTCGTTACAACGCCATGTTATCATGCGCCGATGTATTTTATTTATTTTAATATTGGCAATATAGCATACTTTCTGAACAAATCAGTGAATTTTTGATTGAGATATAATTTATACAGGGCGACTGGTGGGTCACTTTTGAAATTACAGGACGTGATAGTTTGAGATCATACACGAAGAGAAAAAATATAATAAAAAATAAATATTAATTATTTAATGAGTAAACTTCACTGAAAGTTAAAGAATTGATTACCCAACTAGCGTTGGCAGCGATCCGCGTAAGTAAAGTAAATAGTAACAAAGTAGTGTTTAGATATAGGAAATTCGCTGAAATTTTTAGTACCTAATTTTATTACATAATTATGATCAGAATCGAGTCCTTCAATATCCAAAATTTGTCACCAGTCACCCTGTATAATTACCCATGTAAAAATGTTAAAGTTATATGTTGGAGAAATATCAACCGTAACAAAAACAAGAAAAACAACAAACTTACTCAGGGGTTACTAAAGTAACGGGGTCCAAATTATCTCGCCACATATGATATGTAGGAATTAAAAGACCAATTGTGAATAACGCCGATAGCAAAGGAATCCTAAGCTTAGGTTTGGTTGCCACGTACACAAATAAACCAAAGCAAAACAGCTGGAAATCTGTTGCAATGTGCCTGAAAATAAATATGGAGTTAGTTAAAGAGACTTAAACTTATAATACTAAATACTAGCAGATTCGTGTATTGCCACTGAATTATCTCTTTATCCAATAAGAGTTCATTTTAAGATTTCTCTACATTACTTCTGTTTAATGAAGTTTTACATTGGCGAAATATTTTTTTAAACTATTTGAGTAGGTACTTTGAAAGTTCAGTTCCAACGCTGCGTCACGCGTTCGAACTTGCGTTTCATAGAAAACTGAAACGTCCGTCCGTACCATACGCACATTTGATACGGACGTTCGGAATGCGCCAAACGCCGCGATGATACGCGCGTTCGGTACGGACGGGCCGCGCGCGCTCTACTTACTAGCAACGCTGCTGCGTTCCGCGTTCGAACGAGCGTACCGTACATCCGTACGTACGTCCATATGATACACTTGCAGCGTTGGCACTTAGTTAAGACAAACAAACATACAAAAAGTCTTCCTTCTTCTAATAAACTTTCTAAGTCTCAAAAGCTAATAAACGTATGGAGTCTATTAGCTTATATAAAAACGATGTTATTCTACTTACCACGTTTGAACAGCGCAATGCGTGTCTTCGGGTACATAGTTGTTTATATAAAATATATGATACCACATGTATTGCCTACAATGCGACACTGCGCCATTACTTCCAGCGTATAAATTCCACAATGGACCAGTGTCTATAAAGCGAATCCACGTAGCCATAACAAGAATCAATAGAAAATAACCTGGTGATAATCTGCAATTTAAAAAAAAAAACAGTTTTTAATATGTTTATATCCTTTATGCACAAGGGACTTAAAAACGCGTACAAAAGTATTACACTATATACATTTCAGTCCTAATTTCGGCTATCAGATAGGAATATCTATTTAAGGAGTAGCTACTTCTATTCTGTACTGCATAAATTAATAGGAAGGGTTACTTTTTTGAAATGATTACATTTTTATATCTTTTATACGCTAACTAAAGAGTTTTGTTGCCAACTAAAGTTCATCAATGAAATTATAAATCGTACCTACTTAGCATATAATCATTTAATTTTTTTATTAGATACCTATTCTAATAAGTTACACAAAATAATTTGCACAATCCATAGTGGAAGTTAAACTAGAAAAACTCTTTGATGGTACTATCCTTATTAATTTAGGTACTCTCGAGATTTTTTCCTATCTGATAGCTGTAATTACAATCATTAATGTATTAAAAAAAAACTTACCGTAAGGCTTCAACGTGATATTGTAATGGTTAAAATAATTTATGAAATGTTTTCTTACTAACCTGACCCATCTCATCGTGATTACTTTAGGTATGATTCCAAAACTCAGCTTATTTGTCTCACTGAAGATCTCCAAACCGTGGGACAGGAAGAAACCAGAGATCGCAAAGAAAAGTTGCACCAGTGGTAAACCTCCGACAATCATTTTTTGTGGGAATAAGTTGTAGCCCTGAAATAATTTCAAATGTATGAAAAAAACGTTTTTTTTTATAAATTAAAAAGTTTAAATTTTAAATTACTCGGAAAGTAGTTTTTGGTAGATTCGATAAGATTTGTATGTTTATCAGATTGCATGATAAAATTTTGGATGCAAACTGGGAGAAAATTTTTCCCTTATAATTGCTATGTTAATCTGGAAAATATTACTAGAGTTTGGCTAACGAGAGTAGACACTGGATTTTTTTGCAAACTTTTTATATGGTACTACTAGCATAAATGTCAAAGTAGTTTTTCTGGTGTCACTGTTGTCAATCGAACGGTTGTTGGTGGTTTTAGTAACCGAATTTTTGCAATTTTCGTATTTAAAAATGAATAAAAAAATGAAAATTTTGATAGTTTCATAATCAATGTAGGAAACAGCGACACCAGTGACTCTGAAGATTCATTCCATATAGAATTACTGGTATTCAGATTATGATTACAATTAATAAAAATATCTATTTTATTTCTTTATTTTTAACCCAGATATTCCTGAAACTATTTTGCATCTCAGATCCTTGCGATTTTTTGATATGTTTGTATTGAAAGCACCAACTCCACCAGAAAAATAATAAAAAAAATCCTGAACATCTGGAAAAGCTAGAAAATGGGTGGCGTTATAACGCCCGGTAGGAAAATGCCCTACTATTGCTAATTTGTACGGAAGGAATTAATTGAAATAAACAAGTGGCAAGTTTACAAAGTTTTAATTGACCAATATAAAAAAATATTAACAAAATACTTATTTTATAAATGGAACCTAATAACAATTAGACTGAGTTTATAAAATTTGTAGTATTTCGTTACTTTGTGTGATAATTAACGAAACAAAATTTGGGATGTAAATGAACATCGCATTTTTTACAAAGAAAATTAGTTTTTTTTTTACAAAGTAAACACCTTTGTTGAGTGTCTTTATATTCAATTAAATGATTTAATTTGTCATATCTAGATGTTTCTCTGTGAGAAGCTGGGGTCCGAGATGGTCCACGCTTTCCCTCGCTCTTATAAGTTTCTAATAAACTTCGAGCAATGGATCTTCGAAAATTCAGATGGTCATATTCTCCTTTATCATTTTTGTACAGTTGCCAGGCATTGTGCACTGACATGTCTAAGCAGTGAGCAATCAATGGGAAATACCATTTTTTCCCTCGTATCGAGGTACGATATAGACCAATGTTTTGGTCGGAACGATCAACACCTCCCATATTTTCGTTGTATTTTTTTATTACGTCAGGTTGATCGATATGTATGTACTTTTTCTCTTGCTGGGAAAAGCGTTTTGCCTTATGCAGCGGTTCAACCGAGGCCACATTTGAAGCAACTACGACAACACTATTGTCGTTCCACTTACAAACAAGAATGTTGCCCGGTATACTAGACTTGAATTGGTAAGTACCCCTCTGTGTTTTTTTGAATTCTGCATTTGCGGGAAGGGGACATTTAGATGTGCGATTGTCGCGGATTGTACCTGTGCCTTTTAGGCCTCGATTGCCTAACTCGTGAAATAATGGTATGGACGAGAAAAAATTATCAAAATATAAATGAAAATGTAGATCAGGCTGCCGTGCTTGTAATACATCAGCAAAACGCATAATCACACTCCACCCCAAACCAAATTGTTTGTATGATGGGGGTATAGTTGCAGCGTGTCCTTGGTATGGATCAAACCACAACACATACCCAAGCCTCGTAGCGCCGACCCAAAGTTTGTACCCCCATCTAATGGGCTTACCGCGTATAAATTGCTTGCAACTGTGGCCACCATAATACGGCACCATTGCTTCATCGATACTATAATTTTCTTCTACAGGTGCCATAGCTAAATATTTTTTATTCAATAGATCAAACAATGGACGCAGTTTCGAAAACTTATCGTCACTGGACACTATCTCTCTATTATCACAGCAATGAATATGTGATATTATAAAATCAAATCGATCTCGTGACATTGAGTTATAAATGAGTGGAAATTCAGTATCAGCCGATTTCTCCCAGTACATGTGTCTACGAGGCACCAAGACATAGCCACTATATAAGAGAATGCCTAAGAAGCACTTCATTTCGCTGACTGTGATAGTGTTTTGATTATTCTTTTGACTGATATATAAGTTTGTGTAGTTGACAAGAAGTTGAATGACTTCATCATCAAATAAAGATTCAAAGTAATAAATAGGTGGCTGCATGTTTTTTGGAGCTTGAACGTCTTTCCATTCAGGATAAATATTAGCGTTATGACGATTACGCCATTTATAAGTTTGGTTTTTCGACACAGTAGGCCCAACTACACTATCACTGGCTGTCGATGATGGTCTGGGGGAAGAACTTCTCAGTAAATCAGCAGAGCCGTGGCTTGTTGTCGAAGCAGTACGCTTTCTTTTCGCCAGGTGCGAAAGGGGAATGTCATACTCTTCATCCTCAGATGAGCAAGATATATCGAATGCGACTTCAGCTTCCGCTCTTAGTTGTGACCCTGGAAGTGATAAAACTACTGTCATGCCCGTTATGTGATGTATTCATTATCACTATAATACATTGAGGCTGATACTTGAAATTATGATACTCACCTGGGAGATTTTGTATATTTACAAAAGCTTCATCGCCTGAATCCTCATCAGTCACTTCTGCATTATAATTTTCTGGTGGCAAGATTGAGACACTATTAGGAATAGGATCATCGTCATCGGCCGTCTCCAATAGGTCTATAATTTCGTTCAATTTCAAGGGTTTACTTTGTTGATATCTGAAACATAATATTACAATATTATAGATGCCTATTTTCCTACCGTGTGTTATAACGCCAATCATTTACTGGCGAAGATAAAATATGTAATTTTATTATAATATTATACATGCAATACACTATAATATTGATAACACTCGGTACTTTAAAAATTTATGTTATACAGTTAAATTTCATACTGAATAATATAATATTTACATACCTTTTTGACGACATTATCAAACAAAAACACTTTGTAAGTTTCAAGTACTGAATTTGTATAAATATTCAACAATTATAACCACAAACACTTCACGTTCACAAGCCCGCATACGTACTAAATGCGATTAGAAAATGACGGTCATAGGTACCTTACTTTTTTGTGACTAAAAAAAGGGTAGTTGTAAATGTTTTATCGGTGGCGTTATAACCCACCGTAGGTATAAGTGGGTTAAACCTGATTGATACTAGTTGCCTATCGTTTAAAAAATATACTACTCATCAAAAAGCGGGACAGTACCAAATACAAAATACAAAATAACACAGTACAAAATAACAATTTTGTTATTGTTACGATATACAATAATGAAAAAATTTAATCAAGAATCAAGTTTGTTACATCCATGTATTTCGTACTATAGTCGGGGTTAACATGATACTATTATTTTGAATTTGCCGCGGTTTTTCAGACTCTGCTTTCATTATCCATCCAGTTTCTAAGAACGACAGCATAACATCTATCTTACTAATGTTATAAATGTGAATGTTAGGATGTATGAATGTTTGTTCCTCAATCACGGCAAAACGGCCCTACGGATTTTAATGAAATTTGGCATAGTGATAGAGTACAATCTGGAATAGCATATAGGCTACTTTTTATCCCGAAATTTCCGAATTATCCGAAGGGAGAATCAAAATTGCGCGGGCAAAACCGCGCGCAACAGCTAGTCTTTAATACTATTAAATGAGTATAATATCTATAAGATAGCAAGTGGCCTCAAAAATCTAAGATGGATTATTATAATCATAATAAAAAAATAAAACCAGTTATAAAACGTCTTTTATGAAATGCTACAAACATATTATTACGAAAGTTCCGAAAATATTAATATTACAGAAGCTTTACCTTTTCAAAGTAATCTGGGTTTTCACTGAAGAGCACAGATCCGTACATGATGTGAGCCAGTAACGTCATGCATATAGCTATAACCCTGGAACCAAAATATATTTCTTATAAGATAAATATACATATAATGCTGAACATATTTTTCACACTGCTTACTTAAACTTAGCACTAGAAAAACCAGAATAGGGAAATTATGTATTGGAATTACCTATATATCTAAATGTATGTAGCTAATTATTTAATAAGTACAGTACAATTAATACGTGAAAAACATGCTAAATTACTTATAACCTATTCTGCAGGGATTGAACCTGCAACCTCTCGCTATTTAATTTCGTAGTCGCCTGGAAGTCATAGTGGCGCAGTCCTTTTTAAATTTTAATCTTAATCTTTCCGTCGGTATCCCTCGCGTTTCGTCCGTTTGTATGAAGTTGAATTGCTGTATGTAGTATTACCGTGCCTCCGTATTAAAACTTGGATATGCAAGAGTGACTTATTATGACAATATTTTCGAGTTCTATGGAGCATTTTAAATTTGAACGACTATCTTCGTTTTTTTTTAAATTTAGTAATAATAATAATAAGCTACACGTCGTTCCGCCGAAAGGCGTGTAGCTTTAGTTATAAATAATAATAATAATAAATATTTCTGACACTCACACAACATTATCTAGCCCAGATTAAGTTTCTTAAAGAACTTGTGTTATTGATACTAGATAACTGATATACTTAAGAAATATATAAACATACATATTGAATAAATACATATTTTTTATTAGAATAAACTTAAATAAACATACAAACATCCATGACTTGACGACTTATATCTGTGTTCATCCATCACACAAATATCCGCCGCCGCCGGGATTCGGACCTCTGGCATAGAAGGCAATGTATGTTACCGCTACACCAGCCGGCCGTCTAAACCGTAACCCTCAAAGTTACAATCATGACGCATGAAAGCGGTTTATGACGCAAATTCGCACATGTGCGTTGTTCGTGAAAATCAGAACAGGTTTTAACAATTTAATCTCAATCCTGAATACAATCATATAAATGTGATTCTAGGATCCAATAATTTGAATGGAAACTTTCAAATTCAGAAATATTAGCAAGGAAAAAGTTTTATCAAAACATTTATGACAGCGACCGCTAGTTGTATAGTCAATTAGAATGGTAATGACTAATAATTAAACTTTTCTATGCAAGTTCAATACACACTTCCATGTTGGACTAGGAGCAAAGGAAAAACATAAAATGTGCCAGCTGCTTCTCTTTCCGGGCATACTGTAAAAGTCAGTTAAGAGACAGAGGTTTTTTTGTGGGCGATAGGCTGACCTCCTGTAAAATAGATTCTCTCCATCATTATAATACCTCCATTAGCCATCAAACTGCCTGCCCCATAAGGGATACAGGCGTGGAGTTATTTATTATTCAATAAACAGGCTAGCACGTCAGTCTAGTTAAAAATAAAGTCACCAACCTTAAGCCATTGAGACCTTTGTAGTGTTTCGTGTAAGGTGTCACCAGATCTGGACGCACCAGCTCTTCCCAGTTCTTCACCAAAGAGAATGACATCAAAACTTTGTTGGCTGAAAATTAAATAAAAATATTAAACCTCTTATTGAATTATTTCTTACACTTCTTTTTACATTTTTTCTTTTACAGGTAATGTAAAAGAAAAAAAAACAGTTTCATTAGAAATTAAAACTTGGCGATCTTATCGCTGAAGAGCGATTTCTTCCGGACAACTATATTTGTGGAGGCAACAAAAAAAAGTCGTAACAAACAACACTAAAACAAAAAATCACACAAATATTCAAACTTAACAAACACTTATGTAAAACAAGAGCTAATTAATAGTTAGGTAACTGTGCTACATATCTCAATAGGTTTTTTTTATCTATACTAATATTATAAAGAGGAAACCTTTGTATTTTTGTATGTTTGTATTGAATAGGCTCAAAAACTACTGGACCGATTTCAAAATTTCTTTTACCATTACTTAGAGGGATTCTTCCGAATCCGTATAAGCTACTTTTTATCCCGAAAATCCCGCGGGAATCGAAATTGCGCGGGTAAAACCGCGCCCAACAGCTAGTAAGTATTAAAAGGATAGGACGTACCAAACGCTAACCCTGAGTAGACTCTTTTAGAAAACTAAAATTAACATAATAACTAAAATAACAAAAAAGTAACATATATCATCCATTTAATACTTTTGGTAGCATCAACTTTACAAATTCATTAAACTCGGAACTCTTTAAATACTTTTAGGAGTAGTTCAAGCCCTGCCCTAAGAATAGTCCTACTCTATTTTGTTTGTTGATGTTTTATTTAGGCACCAAAATACGATACAATACAAATAAAATACGGGAGAGTGATGCCATAATCGCAACGATTGGTTAACCGGTCGGCAATCGTAGTACGGTTGTTATCTAGGTACCCAGAGGAATACTGTTGCCTTCCCTTATTGTTTTAGAGGATCCCTAGTTCTGAATTCCTTAGTCAACTATAGTCAAAACCAAAGTGACAACTGGTATGGTGCTAATTTAGGTATTGGAGATTGAATAAACCTGATTTTAAGTGCGCACGCACTCGAAGTCTTTTAATTCATGCTTTAAATTATAAAGTTAAATTAAATAAAATTACATCACTGTTAATTTATGCCTAAATAAAACATTCCTGTAACCAGTATTATACTAGTTCGTTTCGGCTCATTCATATACAACATGTGACATAATGAAGAGATAATACTAAAGGGGATTGTATGTTTGGTGATGTAGTTTATAAGTATCATAAAGTAATCCTTACGGTTCGACCGAAAAATAAGTTCAAAATTCAGATCAAAATATGTAAGTGTCAAACCTAAAAACAGCTGTTAGTTTTGGAGAAGTAAAAATAAAGTTATAGATAAAGGTAAATTAACGAAAAATACACAAGTGAAATTTTATGCCTTCAAAATTAGACAAATACCAACAATTTTTTTAATAGGATGTGCAGAATATAGTAACAAACTAACGATCATATTCTTTCTTTAAAAAGTTCTTTAAAAAGTTTCTTTAAAAACTAGTCGTTCACCGGAGCTACCCAAAACTTCGTTATAAGTTGCCTAGTCCATTCGTTTTATTTTTCTCTTCTTTGAGCGCAAAACCATTAATTAATTTAACCCGCAAAAAATCCTAGAATGATGACGTCGTAGGCACATAAATTATTTTCAAAGGCTTTATTGAGGTAGAGATGGAAATGTTTTTATGGAAATGAACAGCTACGTAGAAATCAATAAACTTGTTATTTATTAAGAACAGTTAACGGCCGGCTTCGGTGTAACTTATAAACTAACAAAACGAGTATATAAATCGAGATTCATGCGTGTATAAGAAACAGATTTAATTGATATAAGTAATATGTTTCAAAAGATATCAAAATTTAGATAGCACAGTCACGTCTAACAATATATAGGGTATTTTTTTATGAAGATCAAAATATTTTAGGAGAAGGTTAAGAATGATGTGTAGATTCAATTTATGAAAAAAAAATTCTGTCAACATTGTAGTTGAATCTGTTATTTACGACTAAATAGCAAGAAATACAAGTGTTTTTCCAATTATTTCTATAAAGAAATACGTTAAGCCCCGATTTTTCAATAGTCACAAAAATTAGGTCACTTAAAAGATTTGTAAAATTTCACTTTAAAAAAGTACCTTTATAATTTTTTTTTATCATAAATTGAATCCACACATCATTTTTAACCTTCTCCTAAAATATTTTGATCTTCATAAAAAAGACCCTGTATATAATTTTTTTATTGTACTTTGAACCTTATTACAACCGAATAAGTCGCTATGTGTATACATATTCTTAGACGTGACTGTACATATGTTGGTTGCCGTACGTTTTTAGACTTTTTTTAGAGTTTTATCGTATCGTAATGGGAAAATCTGTGATATTTATGTCGGTATTTCTGTACTACAATGTAAATACTAGGTGCAAGAGTCGTTAGATTGAGAGGTAGGTCAAGGGGTAGCTTCCTGCATTATATTCCTTGTTTGAGAAGTATCTTACTAATATTATAAATGTGAAAGTTTGGATGGATGAATTTATGGATGTATCGATGTTTGTTCCTCAATCAGGGCTGTACGGCGCGCAACGGATTTAGATGAAATAGAATAGTGATATTGTACTGTCCGGAATAGTAGGTACATACTTTTTACGCTACTTTTTATCCCCGATTCGAAAATACGCGGAAAAACCGCGTTGAACAGTTAGTAATGAATAGTTTTATCCACCCTAATAAAAGGTTTTCTGTGTTTTACCCGCAGAATTATAGGTCATATTCGAATATCCGTTTAGCATTTGCTAGCCTACCTAACTGTTTTGTTCGTTGGATGGTTCCTATGGCACAAAGTTTCTATGGCAAACTGAAGAGATCCTGAGTTTGATTTCCAGCTAACACAGATTATAAATGAACCTTTCTAAACAGACTCCATGTAACGATTTAACTGTAGATATTTATTATCATTTCCCACTTTGATTGTATGGCCTACATAAAACAAGCTATGGAAAATGAAATGAATCAATCAAATTGAAATGAAAAGAAATGAAAACTTTTTTATTCGTAGTAGGTATTTTTATACACTTTACGAACGTCAAACGATGGATGACGGCGGTGCGGGTCAGGACGACATGACGAATCCTGGGGGAGGCCTCCGTCGAGAAGTGTGCATCTTTCGGCTCATGAATATAATGAAAATGATCGCCCATTATCCACCAATGTCTTGGTGTCGTCTACTACTACTTCATCTTCGGCTTTAAAACAACGAAATGAAACACAACGAAGGCAGACCGAGAGGGAAAAAGCCGGCGGAAAAAAACTCTCGACACTCTTTTTGTAACAAGTGCTCATTATAGGTACAATTTGGAAGAAATACAGCTCTGCTATGACATGAACAAACAAACAGAAGGCTTATACTAAGTTTGGCTATACTTATATTTTCTTACCTTTACTCTCCTCAACGACGGCAAGCACATGGTACACTGTTCCAACAACATTTGACAACAACAACAGTATCAACAGCACAGCCACGAAGATATCCAGATTATCAACTTCTTCCTTCTGCCCATGTCTATCACAGTAGTACAATTCGGAGATTTTCCCCTCCAGTCCATAGTTTTCATACAAAGACTGGTTTTGGCACGCTTCTAAGGCAGCCCTCACGGCATTATTATCCTCAGTGGTAACGTTTTGAAGGAAATGTGCGCAAGTCTGTGACGCACAGACTCCTTTTTCTAAGTATGTGTGATTGTAGTGTTTGTACTTGTAATCTGAGTATTCCTGTGGACAATAATAATAAAAATATTTATTTGTAACGAAATGAAAATTTAAAAAATATTCAGCAAGGATAATGCCTACACCAATAATATACAGGGTTAATTTTAATTAACGCATCACCTCACGCAGACTGCCTCTCCACATCAATCCCAACATTTGTTCTACGACTTTTTACAAATCTTGATAAATAACACGAAAAACAAAAACAAACAAATTTTTGCTCCTTACTCTACATTTTGTAATACTACGGCCACACTACCTTACCGTCTACCGGGCTGTTACCACCATAATTATGGCATTAAATTACCGTTTAAATTACTGCATGAACTGGTGTGGCCACACTACCTTACCGTCTACCGGAAATAATTATGGCATTAAATTTGGCGGTAAATATGACTTTTTCAAGATGGAGGTCGAAGCTGCAGCGGTGTTGTGTTCTATGAGTGCCAATTATTTTTACATGAATCTTTTAAATTTCAACAAAGCTAAAAGAAGACAAAAAAGGGTATCCCAAAGAGACGGTTCGGATTGGAATAATTCTAAAAACTCGAGCGCTTTTTCATTTGACCACTCCATGTCGGTCGATACGTGCGTCGCCGGTGAGCTCATATTGCACACTGGACAAACGGTAGTGTGGCCACAAATGCAATAATTACTGCGGTAATCTTCTTTGATGTGCGAAAAAAGACCGCCTCCGGAGCTATTGCCTACCGCCATTTGCCATATTGATTGGCATTGTAAAATTATGGCCGTAAATCGTGGTTACACCTAGGTGTTGTTTAAGTTATGGCAATAATTACTGGCATATCACGGTAGTGTAGCCGAAGCATAGTGTAAATTATTTACCTACAATGAAATGTTTTTTATTTTTTATTTAAACCTTCTTTCTCGTCGTGCGGGTGACAGATTCATGACCCAGAGGACTCTTTGACTTTAGAATTTCGATTATGAAATATCCAAGACCTTGACAAGTCTAGTAGGTATTATAATAGTGCGGTTGGGGTGGGTCTGATAATACAATACAATAGGATATGATTTATATGCAAAATACTGAATTGTGGTTTTATTGTGTATTACTCAGAGTTCACTCGGGTTTCCCATGCTTTATAAAAATAATTTGTGGTTTTGTGTCGTTCTACTCATGTAATAATAACTCATTGGGTATTGCTACAAATACATTAGTTAGATTAGATAGATTTTTTTTTATATTATAAGGATAGGTAGTTTTTCTTCCATGTCACCTTATGGAAAGTGCGCACGAAGACTATGGTGGTACCTACACGTTCATCCACGAGAAACCTATTCACTCGACACTTAAAAGTACCAGGACTGTAGTAGTATGTAGTGTAGTGTATAAAAACAGGTATGTTTCGTTATCTTATGAGCCCGTTAGCGGGTCTAGGTTTTATAGTGTGACTAAGCCTGCGTATGATTCGCGTGTTGGTTAGTGAGAACAAGTTCAAAGTTGGAACATGCTTAAGTACAGTAAGTATATAAAGGTTTTCAAATCATTGTCGGTTTACTTCCAAGGTTCATACAAAATCTTGCACCCAGGATTTATTATTTATCTGTGACAAGAAAGATCCTGAATAGGAAACCCAGTTGAGCCAATTTTTAAAACTAAGTTTTCTAAATCGGTTCGGCTATGGCCGTGTACTATTTCACTTTGCTCTAATCCAAGATAAGTACTTATTGAAAATAACTAGATAGTAGTAGATAGTAAGCATTCCAATTAATACTAAGATTAGCAACATGATAAATAACATAATCTAAACCGGAATTACTCTATACCTGATGTACCTATTGATAAATAAAATCAATTACGTGCAATTAAAATATTACTTTTATCAGTGTTTTTTGACAGCTATCAATTTTAATTACTTTCTATAGGTAGGTACTTATTAAGATGCCAATTAAAAAGTATTTAAAAATGTATCTTCTACTAAACACATTCATTGGCCATTTTAGAATCATCTCAATTCGTGGTTATCTACAATTCCCTGAAAACCCCTCATGCCAATGGCTCATTTGCAGAACTTAACTAATATTGTAAACTTGACTTAAATTGTAAAAATTCTTACCCACTGGACTGGATCTATAGTCACTGTATGCATATCGACGTTTCAGACGTTTCAACCTATAGCCTAGCAAATAATTCAATGCAGCAAAATGACAGTTCCAGTGTGTAAGGGAAGAAAAAAAATAGTGGCGAGGTTTAACTGAATGAATGTATGTATGAATGCTCACAAGACATTTCTTTTTTCATGGTGCTGTTAGCAAAAGGCAACTATTCTTGAATATTCATTTTTAACGACAAAAAGAGTTTAAAAATTAAGAACTTACCAAGTCGATTTTACCTGTACCTACTGTAACCTTTTTAAAGCACTTGGTATGTTTGGTAATTAATTATTTTCATTAAAGTAACTTTGAAGATAAAGTACACATTTCCAGTTCAATTGTTTATAAATTGCTTTAAAATTTTATGCAAAACGAATGCAAAGACTCGTACATTTTCAAATATTCTCATTCAGTACTTACACTACGAAGTTTTTACTGGTATCATTATTTTAAACCGACTTCCAAAAAAGGTGGAAGTTCTCAATTCGTCTGTATGTTTTCTTTTTTTTTGTGTCTTTGTTACAGAATATTTCAGACAATTATGAATTGATTTTGAAAATTGTTGTTTCATATGATAGAAGATACTTCATAGTTGGCCCCATTTAAATTTCAGCAAAATCGGTTGAGAACTACATTGAAAATTTCAAAATTTTGAAAAAATATGTAGGTATGATTTCGGACATTTTCAACTCAGCCAAAGTTTTGACGTGAAGTCGGTTTTTTTAATGCTCTGCATTCGTTGATTATTCTTTTTGACATTTCTAACTGTACAGAGTTTAATATCTTTAATATTTTATATCTTTTAAAGTTTCTGTTTATGTACAGCCAAATACAACAGCGCGTCCACGAAATGATTCAGATTATTACTATGATGATGATGTATTTTATATAACGAGTATCATTATCGTCTCTTAAAAACAACACGCCCTTTCAGGTGGAAAGGATATACATGCATATTATTTTCACGTCGTTTCACCAACCTAGTTCCGTAGGTACCCCAAAGGCATTAGGTAAATTAAACTTGATTAGCCTATTCTAATAGATAACGTAGTTGTCCAATGGTAAAAAATATATTGATATTGGTCTAGTATTTTTTTATTGGTTATTAACAAACCAAAAATAGCAATATTCTCTTTTGAAACGGATATTTCCTCTTTATAATATTTATATATTAGTTATACGCTAATTATGATTGTATACACTGAAATATGATAGTATCTACTTACGTTATTCTAATAAGGTTAGATTCAAGTTAAATATGATATTCAAATTATCTATCTCTTAACTGCCGAACTAACTATTTTCCGCGTGCAATATTCTGGTGGGTATAGCCATTGTTTTTACTTTTATTGAGCATTGTCAATAAATAAACTAATTTAATGTGCATTGTTCTTCTAATATAACGATGCAATGGATTATAAGATACTTTACCGGGAGAGTTGAGAAGTATAGTTTAAAACACAATGTTAAAAGTTTGTGTAGGGTCACGTTGTATATTTGTATTGTATGTATTTTGTATGTAGATGGAAATGTGTAATGAAGAGCCAGTTCTTTTTTGAACTTTCATACATACAAAAATTAATTAAGTACATGTTATATAGAGTGTAAATTCTTAAATATATCCAAGTCAGTGTGGGATTTCCAAAATCGGAACATGATTTCTATGATGACTTTTTTAAGTTCAATAATTTTGCATGATTCATAGGACATTGCAAAACAATATTTCTAATAACTAATAGACTCTTTTGCTGACTGTACTAATAGGCAGAGCTAATGTTTATAAAAACAGATTTGCAGTAAAACAGGTCTTCTCTTTTTGGGCAACAGATAAAAATATCTTTGGCTAGCTAATATTATCATACATTGTCCTTGCCAACATCAATTAACCGATTACACGGAATCATCACACGATCAACAAAATTAACACTTCGGTAGTGTCATATAATTTACAAATTGATTTTATTTTGATCTTTTATTTTTTATTTGGCAACTTTGGCCATTTCCAACGTACGAAAATTAAACAAGTTTTTATACATAACGGTGTTAGGCCTGTTTTTAAGAATCACGATGATAATGTATTATTCCGTTTTGATATTAAAATTTTTAAAAAGTCATTGTTTTCAAGTTTTACAATTAATTGTTAGGTAAAAAACACGATTACAATCAAGGTCTCACACTTATCTGTAATTTACGTTTCAAGTCACGGCGATAAAATCGAGCTTAAATCGTTCTAAGTTACTTACCATGAAATATTTTTTTTTAGAAAAGTCTGTTACTTGTCCGGATAGGAATCAAACCCAAGACCTCTGTTGTCATCAAACCAGTATGCTGACGACAGGGGTTAGTTGACCAGAACAAGGAGAAGAATAGATATTTTCATCACAAACTTGATGAACCATGTCATGCCCACTGCAGGGCTATAAATAGAATCCCCATACACCAACTACATGACCTCAAAGTAAGCAAAGCTTACTTAAGCGTATTATGAAATTCCATGTAGTGTTCCTTGCGGGAATCGAACCCGCGACCTCACGATTGGCGTAGTAGCGACCAGTGCACCACGGAATCCGTCATTTATATAAGTCTCTCTACTCCACTACTCCAGAGATTAAACAATTAATTATGAAATACCACGATGTTTCAATATTGATTAACCTGCTTGTTTCGGAAGCAAGCTTACCTAGACAATTTCTGAAAGTTTATCAAAATCAACCCACAAAAATAACTTTCGTAATGTCTCCGGATCGTATTTACTAAAATGACTGCGAAACTTGGAGTAAAATGGTTTAAACAATATTTTATTTAACATGATTTGAGTTTTCTACAAAAGGTCTTCGTACAGCATAACCTCAAATAATAAAATTGACTTAGATTCCCGATAGTTTACTTTTCACAAAATAGTATTTAATTTTCGAATGCCTTCCTAATTCAAAACGGATCTGCTTAATAGGAAAGAACATAAGTACCTACGTTGAAAGCAAACAAAACTTTCATGTTATTTTCGATGATAAACCTTTTGAATTGGGTATAATCTATAATAGTTTGTCGCTAAGTACTTATTAATGAATTAGATGGGTTACAAGTATACGGTTCATAAACTATTCAAAAACTAAGACGATGGCTATAAAATCACAATATTCATGCGATCAGTACACGCGCACTCATCGAGTGATTAAAAAATCCAGCGAATAAAATAACTCGTATACGATTTGACGCAAACAAATCTTTATTTTTGTTAACTCTCATAGTTATTTTTCGAGAAGTGTGTGAATATATTAACATTTTTGAATGTAATTTACTTCGTTTTTTTTTCTACTCTAGTGTCAGAAGCGGCTTTGACGTAGAACGGTTGATAAGCACAACAAGCTGTGACTATTTATTTGTCAAAGTTTCTACAGACAATAACACTTCATAGAAAAGTGACCTTTGACTATGGCAGATGAAAACAATGAGGCTCTTCTTATTTCAATGTCGTTAGATTTATTATTTTACAAAGGTTAAAAGTATTGTTCACCTATTAATGGAAAACCATTTAAGCAGGATCTAAACATATTTTAACGATAATATACAAGGTGACAAATTTGGCAAATTTTTGATACTGAAGGAGAGTATTCTGTACTCGATTCTAGTCATAATTATGTAATAAAAGTAGGTACTCAATTTTTCCCCCTTTAAATAAATAAAGTTTTGTTACTATTAATTTAACTCACGCCTGAGTCAATCCCGTCACGTGACCTGGCACGCGGATCGCTGCCAACGATAATACGCTGACAGCGTAAACTTGCGTTGCGTAATCAATTCTTTAACTTTCGGTTAAGTTTACTCAGTAAATAATTAATATTAATTTTTTATTATATTTTTTCTCTTCATGTATGATCTTAAACTATAACGTCCTCGAACTTCAAAAGTGACCCACCAGTAACCCTGTATAACTTAAGGCAAATGGCAAAGTACCAGCAAAGGAACTAATGGTAGTTTAATGGAAAAAGTTTTATTGCAGTGCAATAAACAAAAATGGCGCTGAAAATAAGTTCCTTTGTGCTCTACGAGCGTTTAGTTTGGGGTATCCGTGATTTTGTCAAATAAGGTTCCACACGAATAGAGACAGAACATTAAGATATAGCAGGCTCAGCAACGTTCACTTCGGTCGGTACAAAGATGTCAACTACTAATTAATCTCTAGACTCTACATTTAGGTCTGGTCTTTCATCAACCCAATATTTATATAGCCCTTATATTTCTATAGTTGCCGGGAAGAGATCATCTTTTGATGATAAACCGCGATTTGTACTCTGTTACCTATATCCTGTTGTATTAAACTATGTTTTTATCATGCGTACCATCGAACTTACTGAATAATGACCCATTTTGCCGAAAATTCGTTTGAAACTGTCAAACTTATAAGGTCTATCGCGTATAATGCACATATGACTTTTCAGATACTGTACGAATTCTGTACTTATTAAATGTCAGTGTCGAATGTAGGTACCTAATGATAACAAGTTCGTCACGAAGGAAATCTATCTTCAAGCGAATTTCGACCTACTAGCATTTAGACGATTTGCCAAAATCAGCTTGTTGTGAGTCATGATTCAGTTGGTTCGATAGTACAATAAAGAATATATAAATATATTGAAATGCACTCACTGTAGGATAAGAAGTCTATATCCCAGGTGACGATGACCTAGCCCGGTGCCAATCAGACTGCTGTTTTGGCAATCAACAACCGCTCCCAATCACAACTTCTGGCAATCGTCATCATGGGGATAAAAACACCACAAAACGTCACACTTACATATCCTTGTACGGTACAAGTTGTACCTGCCCTACATTGAACGCTAGAATTTTCAATACAGGAACCGAAATACAACGATATCATCGGTATAATCATTGTCAATAAAGTTATGTGCTCGCACTGCAGATCGGTTTTGAATTAGGATGGCATGCGAAAATTAAATACTATTTTGTGAAAAGTAAGCTATCGGGAATCTAAGTCAATTTTATTATTTGAGGTTATGCTGTACGAAGACCTTGTTGTAGAAAACTCAAATCATGTTAAATAAAATATTGTTTAAATCATATTTTCAGAATCTGAATCAGGTTCTGAAAATATATTCCATATCGTGTTGACTCTCTAACACAAAGCACTAATAATTATTCGTTGATTGCAATCATATATTTTTTTTATTTAAAGTTTTTTCTGAGGTAGGTACTCAATTGATTTCGATAAAATTTATATGTGACCACCTCTTAATTATCTTCTATCATATGAAACAAGAATATTCAAAATCTATTCATAATTGTCCAAAAAACATACACACGAATTGAGAGCCTGCTCCTTTTGGAAGTCGGTTGAAAAAACGAGCTATCTCCAAGAAAACAAATAACTTTGACTTTTGACCTCAACTGTGCTGTTTGTCTGCCTGTTTCCGGCGTAAAGTGACGGTCCTCGGTTTCTGTTTAATTGTTTATTAACCATAGATACTGTAACATCACTAAGTGACAGGATGTTAACCTGTTTATTCTCAATATTCCACTAATGCATCATGTCCGTTTAGTAAATAGACGATGTGTCTATAGGCAATTAAATACGAACATCTACTCTAAATTATTCATTCAATTTTGTACATTCTTAAATTCTAGTAAGGCTTTCGTTTATGAGCACCTCAGTTGTACAAATGAGACTTTTCGCACCTCCACAGACCTTAAGGGAATCTTAAGGCAAAGTATAGGTTCAGTCTTTCCCAAAGTGGGCGATAACGCCCCCTTGTGGGCGCTGCAGGTCTCAAGGGGAGCGGTAAGAGACCCAGAAAGAAAATGGAGGCGTTGTGTAGAGGCAGGGGGGGTGATTTGTAATTTTATTTAGCTAGCAGGCCTCTTAAACAACGACTGCAAGAGCTCTCGACTCTCAACAACAACAACTTGTGAACATCAACTAATATGAATTAAAAGATTGCTCAAACTTGTACCCTGGATTGTGGTCAATCGTTCAACGATTCTTGATAGCATTCCCATCGTCATATTTGTGTGAACGTGGATTTAGTGCTTTGATAACACTGCTTACTAAAAAGAGAAATCGTTTGCTTGTTACCGAACGTGGCGACTTGCGACTGTTCTTGAGTAAATTGGAACCTGATATCAACAAACTTATTAAACAGCATCAGATTCATCCTTCACATTAGTTTTTATATAAGGATTGATTATTTTAGTTATATTTTTATTAAAAGATACTCTGTTTTAATACTATAAAGTTGCGTTTCAATAATCATTCTTATTGGCAGGTGGAGCCCGTAAGATTTAACTTGAGACCTAAGCGCCGTTGTATGTTACCTACTGCGCTCAGGTTTCAAGTTGCGGGTTATAGTAAAAGTTTCGTTTAGAATTCTCTGTTAATATACATATATAGGTCACAATAATTCATTAATTTTATTTGAAGTTACAGTGGTTTTTAAATAGGTGAAAAAATGGGGGCGCTAAGAAAATATTTATTCTCAAAGTGGGCAGTAGACAAAATAAGTTTGGGAACCACTACTGGGCTAAATGATAGTAGATTTCATTGATACATTAGGAAAATGAATTGATAATGCAAGTTGATAATGCAAGATTACATTGTATTCAAATGTCATTCAAATGCCGATAAATAATATTTTGTGTTACGAGACACATGGACTACCTTAATTATGTCTACATTTAAGCTGTAATAGCCTATATTTAGAAATACTATTTCGATGTATCTAGAACGATGCGTATCTACTCTAAATCAATTAACCATAGCTTTCGAATTTGTACTCTCGATTATCAAAGAAATATCGTTGATATGATAACTACAGAGTTCAACACGTTTAGGTGCAGGGCATCAACCAACCAGCACTGAGCCAGCCTGGAGGTTTATGGCCTATACCCCCTTTTCACCAGGAGAGAGACTCATAGCCAGGCACGATCCCAGGTGTGTGGTCACAGGGGAGATGCCCCCCCCCAATCATAAATCTCAAATTGAAAAATCCTTAGATTCCATAGTGCCTACTTCAATGCATATTATGAAACGTCATATATTATCACAATTATAAAAACAAAGTATAAGAGATTGAGGATAAAACCTATAATATATTGTGGTAAAAAGTCCAATTTACTCGAAGTATTTGACACCACCAAATTTCAGTCTGAGACCGCGCCTGTTCATCGCGTGTGATGATGACGAGCCGCAGTGCAATAGGACAAATATATCGCTTTTTAATTAAAGGACAAGACAACTTTGCCCTCAAAAAGTAAGATTTATTAGGTGATAGCTAAGATAAGTGCCGAAGTTCTAGGGTTGTCAACTTTTTTTTTCTAGAAATACAGTATATTTGAGTCTGAAAACAATTTCAAACGGTATTTTGGAAAAATAAACAGTATTCAATTTATTTAATGTTTTAAACACATATTTGTAAAGCGTATTGCACAAATTATTAATTAAAGTCTAGCATATAAAGTGTTTAGATTTTTATGCTGAAAACATTATTTTGTATACTTTATTTTTGTTCATCAGAAAACAGTATAACACTGTGAAAAATAGTATAGTTGGCAACCCTACGAAGTTCCGAAGTTATTCTGTTGTGGGTCATATTATAAACTTTAAGATATGACGAATATATTATTAACTATAATTATTATTGCCAAGACTTAGTAAACTTCATTAGAAAAGTTCACCAATACTTACTCGTATCATATACATAAGCTCTTCATTGTTCCCTGGGTACAGCTCCAGCTTGAAGGCGCAGTAGATTCCTCCAGCTGGCCGGAGACAGCTCCGGTAGTCATCCAGCTCGAACAGCCGCGGCATGCGAGCATATTCAGTCTCTGGAGAAGAAGAAAAGAAACATGAAAGAAACTCTCACAGCGTAGGGTCGGCTTATAATTATAGTCGTTGCGGTTCTGGATAAGCGTGTCGTAAAATATGATTAATCCGAGTCACGGTATCTACATTAATTCAACTTCATACAAACGAGCTATACCTACGCGGCTCGATCTCTGCATGCGCTCGGTATGCGGCCAGTCGCGAGTGTCTACATAGCGAAACAATTGTTGATTGAGCTTTACGTTAATATGCGGATTGTTCTTTTCGTACGTCTCAGTCGAGGCGCAAGTATTTTTCAGTAGCTAATTTTTAAGACCGATTTTGTTATTCAAATGTAAACATGGTTTTTTGACACAAAACGTATTTTTGTTCAATGCTTCCTAATTAATTCACAAAGTGAGTATTTTATTTATTTATATAAAAAAGAATATTCGCAGTCACAAAACTAAATGGAAGTTAACACATAGTAGGCAAATGTAATTTAAATGTAGAAGGCGGGCAGCCCTATCACAACGGACCGCGGTGCTAAAGGCATTTATTTCAAAGATGCCCCGCTTGAAAGTACGACCGTTCAGGGTCTGGCTAGTGAACCTCTCTAATATGATAATAAAATCATTAAAATCCATTCTATTGGAAGTAACAATTGTATAATTTTAAAAACAACAAACAACATTCGAGATTTAGTTAAAATTAAAATTAAAAACGAAATTAATTCTCACAAAAGCCAAAACTAAAATCGAAATCTGAAAAGTCAAAGCCAAAGTAATAATCAACAATCTAAATCTAAATTGGCACACACAACTTAAAATAAACACAATAAATATTGCATTTGATGTTAAAATATAATCTGCCGCCAAAAATCTGCCGACAAATATCATAAGCTCTAGTGGAGATGTGTTCCGGCAATATTTTACGAAGAGCCAGTTCCTTTCAAAGCCCGTGTGCGTGTTGAATATCTTCGACATCATCTTCAGTTACTATATAATAGATGACATTGAGGTCAAACCGATAAAGGAAAAATACGTATATTTCATGACACCTAATAATTATATTTATTTATTTTGAAATCGTGACCTCAACCTTGTATTTTAAATATATTCTGCAAACTGTTTTGTTTAAATATATTATGATGATATTTAACGGTACGCTGTATTGAACTGTATCAAAGTCACTTTCGAAATTCAAGGACGAGATAATTTGAGAAGAAACATAAAATAAAATATAATATTAATTAGGTATTTACTGTACACAACTTAACCGAAAGTTAAAGAACTCATTACGTAATGCATGGTTACAGTGGTAACGACTTACCACGGACGAACGCACAGCGCTATAAACACAGAATAGGTAGGTATAGAAGGCTTCACGAACGGTCGTCGACCTAGGGAACTCTTTAGGGAATTCTGCTAAAAAATAAGTACCTACTTTTATTACATAATTATGATCAGAATCAAGTACTGAGTGCTCTCCTTCACTATCTTAAATTTGTCACCAGTCACCCTGTATTACTTGTCAATATGGAATAAACTAAAATAAATAGATTTTAGAAACAATATCGACCCAACCACCCCCCAAGAGGGTTAAGGGTGGTTTGAGTTGAGTCAAACAAATAAGATTGATTCGTTCTAAAAAAAACCCTTTTTTAGACTTGTTTGCATATTTTTTTTTACTACCAACGGTTGTATTCTGCATTGCATAGAATTCTATGCAACGCATAGTACGCATTAGTTAAGTTAAATTTTAATTCTTGTCAATGTTTACCAAATTTATATGGTCTACTCTATATTGTTTATTGGTCTGTAGTTCTATAATGGTCTATATTGGGGCATACATTCTAACCTGCGAATACCTAGTAAATATGTACGAATGCAATTGATTATTGCCTTGGTCTTTGACTCACCTATTTGTCATTGATATAAATTTGCTTACATAATTATTCTTTGATTATCAGTTTTGTATAATTAAATAGATTTCCAAAAAAAGTTACTCAATACTTAGTGAAAAAATAATTGAAAACATTGGATTGTAATAATGATTGCATACATAACTTCACGCCTGCGTCTCTTACGGAGAAGGCAGAACACCAGAGTTTATAAAAGCATCTGATGTCACGTTTGACCAATTTGGAGGCATTGTAATGGTAGAGGAGACTATTGGAGTGACAGGGGTCAGCCCAGAAAAAACTTCTAATAAAACCTTTGTCCCTTAACTGACTTTTATAGTATGCCCGGGAAGAGAAGAAGCTTTTGAAGCAAGAGAAACATTCTGTGTTTTTCCTTTGCTCCCAGTCCAGCGTGGAAGAAATAATTAATTAATATTTTTTTCTCCAAAGCTAAGCTCTACCACCATTGTTATTTTCTTAGAGCGCCTAAAGTCGTACGTAAGCCACGCATCTCGGTACAACGTAAGCAATAGCAAAATATTACCTATATACGTCATGAAAATAAAAATAAAATAGAAAAAATCTTAATGTCGTTGTATGGTATGATGCAAATTCGAAGAAAAAGAACTATGTTTATCCATGGTTTGTCATTTGTTATATTTGTATTATCTGTTCCCTAGAAGAATTGGGTTTTAACGACGGTGGCGGAAAAAATATTTTTTTTCGCTCGGATATTAGTTTCGCTATGGATACGCTAGAGGCACTAGGTACATTATAGTTTAATCATAAGTCTTATATCAAGGAACTGACGTAATATCTTTTCGTTTTGTAGTCCCGTTTCGTTTTCGTACTTACAGTGGATTTTTTAAATTAATTTATAATAGATTGGCAGTTTCGTGGTGTTTTACCCACGAAATTTCCTAATCCTGCGGGAATGTCGGGATTAAAAGCCTATGGTGACCTTCTAGACTGTACATTATCACTATGCCAAATTTCATCCAAATCTGTTGAACTGTTCTGTCGTGATTGAGGAACAAACTTTCATCCATATATCCATACAAACTCTCGCATTTATATTCTTAGTAAGATTTTTCTCTACACATGAAATTGCACAGCAAACAAACCTGTCAATCACTAGAACGCCCAAGCCCTCAAAATGACGGAAATTGATTTTTGTTTTTTTATTGTCTCCTGAAATATTTGGAGCAACATGATAAATTCATTACTTTTATTATTTTTGCTTAAATTACCTCACAAAGTGGTTCAGTAATTTATATGTGATAATATTGTTGAGTTATGACGCCCAGCGATCGTCAAAATGGCGCACTTATAATACTTATATGGGTATTTTCAAAATTAGTTTGAAAGTCTAAGAAAGTCTAACTTCAGCTAAGAGTGGTCTTTACAATTTATGATTCATTCATCATTCAGGACAATTCCGACTGTGAAGAATGAGAAAGCAGTGCCTATGTGTTGATCAGGTGAGATCAAGTAAGTGCTGGGATAATTGCAAGTACTATATCCAAATTACAATGAAAGTAAATACTGAGTTCTTCTTCATCTGATATCAAATAAGAATAAGAATTAAAAATATAGTAACATGAAAATAATATCATGTTTTTATAATTAATTGTTTTCCTTGTCAACCTCGTCACCACTACTTTCTTTATTAGGTACCTACTCGTATCTAGAAATGCTCGTATTTTGAAAGGTTTGTAAAAAATCTGCTTATCTTTCTTCACTTTTCACACAGTCTTTCTAAAGAGACAATTCTCCTGAAATCGTAATTTTTATTGAGATTTAGAAAATGAAATAATTTATGTTCTAAAGTGTATTTTCAAAGTATGGCAAAATGTAAACATTGACATAGTATTGTCTTAATCCGGTTAAAAAGTAGTTTTATTTAAACATTGACAACTTGAAAATGGATTTATTGAGATATGGAATTATTTTTCTTTCTGGAAACAACTTCTTCAATTTTATAATTGCAATGAGTAAGCCCAAATTTTGTAAATTTTGGCGTATTTCATATCTTAATATTGAATTTAAAAGTGCATTAATAAATATAAGCGTTAAAAGTAATGAAGTGACATTTCCCAAGACGGTGGTTAGTTCCAATTTTTGCCACGCGCCAAAAGATCCTTGTCGGACTAAGTCAAAAATGTTAGGCGTTCTAGTGTTAATAAATAAATCTAAATTTTTCAATTGTCTGTCAAAAAACAAGAAATCTGACGTTTGGTTGTCATAATCGGGATTATGATTTAACATTAAAACCTTAGTAAACAATCTTTGCATATTTCATTTTGTACGTTGTATAAAGTAAACGTCTCAGTGTTAAAATAATTTGTTACTATTAAAGTTTATAGTAATTGTTTTATGTTAATCATATTCAATCTAAAGACATGCCAAAGTCATATAATAAAATAATATGACAAGTACCTGACGATTCTTAAAATCTCACACTTCGATTAATGTCACTAATCATTTATGTGAACGACACGAAACCATTCTCGTTAAAATTGATTGGCCGTTACCTTGCGGCAATCCATAGAGTCACAGACCGAATTATCGAAGGAACTTAGTTATTGTAGTCGAATTGAAACCATTCTCATTCACTTTCAAAAAGTGTCCTTAAAAAGTTGTTAAAAAATCCACTGTAAGTAGGAGTTCTTGGTTGGTCGATCGACGGATACCGTTCGACTAACCAATCAATAAATTCCATCGATCGACGTCGAGTGTATATTAATGTGTTTAATTATGAAGCAAGCATAATATAATTATATTTAATATTTAAGCTGTGAGTGACATGCAGCGTACGCGAGCACACGCATCACGAGGGTACATCTGCAATCCAGCGCTGCGGCTTCTGCTGCAGCATTATGCTGAGATGTGTCCTTTTTAACATACTCACTGCAGTACAGGGCAACATTTTATTATTTCTCATTGTGTTTTTAATATTCTAATTTTTCTTTTGTATACTGATTTTTGTAACTGTTGTTATTTTTAATTATGTAGGTTATTTTCTTAATTTTTCAATTTTATTTTATATAACATTTTTGTACTTGATTTTGTTGATTTTTATGTGTTGTCTTGTTTGTTTGTTTGTATGTTGAATAAATGTTTGAATTTGAATTTGATCGATAGGTCTGGTAGCTTTAAACGATCGATGGATGCCATTCGACCGATCGTCGATAGATGTCGACTGGCCGTCTTTTGACGTCGACTTGACGCTCGGTCGACGTCAATCGGCGTTCTGTGGACGTCAGTTTTTTTCGGTTTCTTTCAAAATGTATCCAGAAGAGGAAGTTTTGTTGTTGGCTAGTACGATGTGACTCGAGCTATTATTATTACGGAGACGTAAACGCAGAAGAATCTGGGTGCGGCAGTTTTTTAAAGCCAAGGATCACTTCTTATCGCAATGATACTTTAAGTAGTAGCAGTTTTTTGGATGCTTTTCGAATGACTAACAGTGATATTGAAAATTTGTTAAGTATGGTGGCTCCCTCCTGCAATTGCAAAATTAGACACAAATTACAGACAATCAATTTTACCTAAGAATCGGTTAAAGGCCTTCCAGACGATCGAATCCAACCGCCAACAAGCGTGACCTTGGTTGAGTTGATGTAAAAATGGATCGTGTAGAACTCGGTTGTCCAATCAATTTTTTGATTGATGCCAACGGCCTTGGTTGGAAGCGCGTCCGTCCCGACAGGCTGCGATCGTGGTTGGAGCCAACCGTCTGGAACGCTGTTGGCCAACGCGAGCCCTGCAGTGTGCGCTTGTCGGTCGTCGCGAGCACACGTCATTGTGGTTGCAATGGGTTCGCAATACGAAATCCGCGAACGAGAGATTCTGACTGAATTTATATGATTATATTTATTAATATTTTTATTTATTTTATTGATTTACCATGTCTTTGAGACTCTAGTTCCGAAACATATAAAGATAAAAATAAAAATTATTCGCTCTTTCAGCCACAGTTTCATCCACTTTCTTCTTTTTCTTTATTTTATTTATTTATGTTTATTTGGGAAACAAACAGTTACAAATAGCACGTAAATTTAATCACATTAATAACACATTAACTAGCGAAGTTTCCACAGTTTGATAATACAGAAAAGTGTGTAGTAACAATAGCTAAAACAATTGATTTACATAAAAATTAAACTAAAGTAATGAGGTATTTATTATATAAACTCTAACCCTCTGTTGCAACTCTTTTCTAAATTTTAAAATTTTGAGATGAAATGTCAGATTGTTATTATAAAAATTACATGCTCTCTTTCTAAACAAATTGCTTTATTTTTCTACTTCACTCAAACATAAAAAAGTTAACGCTAAGCCGATCTTTTGTTGCTTCAAAACACACGGAATCATATGTAGATACCTACGTGTTTACGCTACGAAGTCCGGAGAGAAGTGACAAGTTGAGTCAACCATCCGACCGTGTAGAACAAATACAAATTTCGGTTGATCCGACCAAGGTCACGCTTGTTGGCGGTTGGATTCGATCGTCTGGAAGCCCTTTTACTTATAACTTTTCATTTAAAGTTTCGCAACAAAGTATTTCTTGTATAATTCCAAAAGTATGCAGTGCGCTAATGTGTTCTCTGAGGAATTACATATAAGTAAGTACCTAAGTATTCTTGGGCTATATTCGTACAGGTTTCAAGCATGGCGTCTAGTACATTATGTCATGCTTGCATACAAGCAGAAGGAAGACATGAAATAAAATGATTATTTAATAATGTATATGTATAAAATATCAAAGACAAACAAATAATATAAATATTTCATCATATATATATTCAGTTTTAGGTAAAAAAATTAATTGTATCTCATTTTTGGTGAACTGCACCTTGTTGAAACGAGAAATAAAGTTCTTTAAACCTAAAAGTGTGATTTATTTATTTAACTATCGCAGCTTAGGTAGCAAAAGTTAAAAATAGTTATTACCGATTTTCTTAAAAATAATATACATTATGTCTTCCATGCTGGACTGGGAGCAAAGAAAACACACAGAATGTGCCAGCTGTTTCTCTTCCCGGACATATTGTAAGAGTCAGTAAAGGGAAAGAGGTTTTATTGGAGGTTTTTTTTGTAGGCGATAGGCTGACCCCCTGTCACTGCAATCACTGCCATCATTAAATGCCTCCAAATTTATCAAACGTGACATCAGTAGGTTTTATAGCCTCTGTTGTTTTGCCTACCCCATAAGGGATACACGTGTGAAGTTATGAACGTATTATGTATGTATGTAATATACATTAATTTGTACCGAATAGAAGAAATACATTTTTCAACACACTTGCTCGTAAAGTGAGCCTTATTCTATTGAATTTAGAACTATTAACTGGGCTATAAATCATGCGTGCATTATATATTATACCCTAGTGCATAATATGAATCCTAATGAATCCAACCAAGTTGAATTGTACCTTTGTGCAAATTACATGCGAGTAAACAGAGCATATTTTATTGATCCGGGTTATACATTAATTTTTTTCAGAAACAACAAAGAGGTTTTATACCACTTCAAATCCATATACATTTTTAAATGTTTGCGCCTTATATTAGTAGAACAAATATGTATATCAAACAAATTGTTCACAATTTACAATAATTTGTTATAAAATATTAAAATATTTGCATTTACCACTCCAAATTAAACATTTTCACGTAAAATAGGCTGTATATGCTATACAGACATTGACACATTTGGCAGAAAAGAAAACCTACGCGCATGCGCGAGGTTCGGCGCCATTTTTCAATCACAATTCACAGCTTTGTTATCAAGTGTGTTTGTTATTTTATGACCACGTATGTCTGTCTTTTACTCACAAGTGTGTTGAAAAACGTCGTATGTAACTCGTGAGCGTTGCTAATTACAGTCTCTGCTCATTATTAAGCCCTCCCCTGCGGCTCGGGCTCAAATCACAGCCTCGACTGTAATTAGCAACTTAGCGCACTTGTTACATAATATACTATTAACTAAATGGTATAATAACCCGAATTACACAAACGTCATTCAAGAAAAGATATTGCCCCAAAAAGGTTAATTTTCTTCTAAAAAGTTTCTAAAAGCGGCGGCGCGTCTAATCAAATAGCTCGATCGACTGTTCCAATCGATGGTGGATGTGATCGATTGGTGTAGTAGAAACTATCGATCGATGTCGATCGGTGTGGTAACGTCCTAAAGAACGGTAGGAGTATATTTTTTTAGTGAAAAGCAAAATGCTGCAACTTTTCTGACGCTTTCATAAATCTTTGGTTTCGACCAAATAAATAGTAATAGTAACCCTCAGTTTGTAGGTTAGTCAATTTTAAGATACCTTTTATAAGATATTTATTTTAAAAGATATTTATTGGACTATTTATGTCACAGCTTCAAACTCATTACATTTTTCTAAGAATTAAACTTTGTTTTTATACTGACGAGGACAAGGCTGTTTTGGGATCAAAAATGCCAAAATTAAAATGGCTCATGTTTATTACTCATCACAAATTATTTATTAACCTTAAACCTTGTTGACTAGGAACTAGGATTCGTTAGTTCTAGAAGGTTTTTTGCTTTAACAGTTTTGTGATTCATAAAAAAGGCTATAAGTATAATAATTAATATTTTTTAAATTTTAATGTCTTAAAGGATAATTAGTTTAAAGAATATTTCCAAAGTCAATCATTTAAAAAAACTTGATTGAAAAATGCGTACGTAAATGATTTCTCAAATAAAAGATGACTAGAAATATAGATATAACAATTTGGTTAAACTGCCGAATCAAAAAATGACATAAGCGGTTATCTTTCAGCTATATCCGTTTCAGGCGTGGGGCGCTAGTGCCACAGCGAAAAAAGTGGACTGTTAGTATTAAAAATAAAATTGCTTTTCAGTTAAGTAGGCGAATCAAATTACTCTTTTATTAGAAGGTATATGGTACAAATCTGAAGGCTGCAAAAAAATCATCTTGTGTTTAATTTATGTAATAAAGTTATTCCTATTTTGAATCCGGTTTTGAGGTCTATGTCAGTAGTGATGGGTTAACGAACTTGAAATTTTCGAGTTTTAGTGTTTTTAGTGTTTCACGGACTTTTAATATATTTTAAACGCGGTGGGATTTTTGCGTATGCAAGAACCTTGTCTGAATTACGTAATTAGGTATATATTTCTAGTCATCAAATCATTTCTCAAAAATCTATATTTAAAAGCGAGGAGTTAGAGTAAACGAGGCATTTTTGTTTATGACTATTATACAGGGTGACTGGTGGGTCACTTCCGATATTCGAGGACGTGATAGTTTCAGATCATACATGGAGAAATAAATAAATATTAATTATTTACTTTGTAAACTTACGCAACGCATGGTTACACTGGTACGGACGGACGTACGCACGGCGGCGCTATCAACACAGAATAGGTAGGTAGGTATCTATAGACGGCTTCACGAACGGTCGTAAACTCTTTATTTATTTATAGGGAATACTGCTGAGAAATAAAATACGTATCTACTTTTATTACATACCTTATTATGATCAGAATCGAATACAGAGCGATCTTCATCAATATCTATCAGTATATACGTCACCAGTCACGCTGTATAGTGCTAAGAATTCAAATAATAATCTTTCCTGAAATAACAGCCAAAAAATATTTTTTATGGTGGTAACTCGATTTCTAGGATGTTTTTATTAAGTCTAGGTATACAATTCTGAAGGTGCGTGCGATAATATGTTTCATTATGTTACCTATTATTGGGTTTGCCTATTGTTCTATATCTTCGACAATTAGCAAAACTACTCACTTATTTTAATCCTGATTTATACAACGTGTAACAAAATGGATTTTTATTTTTTTCAAAATTCAATTATTTTAAAACAAAAAAATTTGACAACCAATATACTAAAACAAGACTTGTGCCGCAGTCAGTGACCTTGTGACGGCTGAACTTTACAGTATCTGTCTTAGTTACCCATCACTTTATTTTTACGCCATCTGTTATCGAATTGATTTCATCAAAAGCTAACAGTTGTTTTTAGGGTTGACTTAGATATTTTGATCTAAGCTTTGAACTTGTTTTTCGGCCGAACCTTAAGGATAACAAATTTATGTTACTGTTACTTATAATCTACATCACCAAACATACAATTCCCTTAAGTATTATCTCTTCATTATGTTACACGTTGTATATGAAAACATACATTTATCATTTAAATAATGAGCGGTAGCGTTCGTAATTCCACAAAAACTTCATTAGCGATGTATATGTCTTCACTATTGTCTGGAATTTTATTTTAATTATTTATTTTTTGTTAGAAATAGCGCGAAAACCGCGTTAAACAGCTAGTATGTATATTATTTATATATTGTTATATTTTATTGTAGTATGTAGATTTTAGACAGTTTTTCAGGGAATTGATAACGAATCGGTTCCTTACAGTAGTTTTCATAGGCAAAAATTAATTGCCTATGAAAACTACCTCAATCTTACTTGATGATAAACAAAGATGATGTCGAAGATGACAACACACGGGCTTATTAAGAATTTTAGTGGAAATTTAATTTTTATTTTGTTGAACTATTCTTATTCGAATCATTTTTTTTTTATTTCAATACTTTGTAGTAGGTAAACTCTAAACCCGTGTGGAGTTGCTGGTCTCCCATCGGGCGCGTCCCCAGGTGGCGGATAGGGGAATACCGTTTCGACGGCGCGTGGACCAAAATCAGTTGCGGGGCCCTCATCGGTTCCCCAAAGTAGTATCAGCGACTCACTTTGGGGAATTGATGAGGGCATGAGAAGAGGAGCGCTGGTTTTAGCCACCAGCTGCTCGGAGGGACGGCAGGCTTGGCTTGCTTCGGCGTCCAAGCTGTCGGCCAACCCGTAATCCTGGGCAGAAACAGGTCCGGGGGCCTAACGACTGCGAGGAAGACAACCTCTGTAAAAAATTACCCCAATCCCCGGGTGCCCGAGGTGCCTCATCAGTGGGGGTCAGTCCGTCTGCCGAGGGGAAGCGAAAGGGCCGTCCACCTTTTTGAATCCTCTTTGTGGACATCCGGATTTTGGGGATCTAACGCGTGAGCGATTTCCCCGGATGATGGCAGGCCAGAAAGCCGGATGCTGGTAGTCTAACGCGATGCGATTCCACCAGATTGAGGCGCGGCTGGGGAGTGTTAGATTCTGGTGGTCTAACGCGACGCGATTTCACCGGTCCCTCCCTAAGCCTTCACGGCCATAGTGAAGTCCCTGAGAGGTGGATACGGGGTATCTGCCGCCCTGCTCAAGGAAGTTCGCTGAGGTGCGGCGTGCCTGGTGTTCTCGGCACGCTGCATGTTGAGGTTTCCGGGCAAGCGGATGGCGCCGGCGGTTTCGCGGTTGAATGCTTCGGCTTGCCCGTGATCCCGCCACTAGGCGCGGAGGAGGGACACATTGGGGTTTTGGCCGGTTAAAGTCCAGGCATAACTTTGACGCTCCCCCGAGCGTCATCGTATCCATGAAGGATTTCCCCAATTAAAAAAACAAGAAACTCTAAAACTAGTTTCATTCAAAAGCCCATTTTGAAAAATATACATTGAACAAACTTTACGCGGGGAAAACCGCACGAAGCCGCTAGTTATAAAAACCTGCCTCAAAAAGACGCAAAACTATGTTTATCTGTAGAAAATTTCCACTATTAAGAAAGATAAAATACTAAATCTAATGATGATTATGTAACTATGCCACATTATCTGTTTGAAATCAAGAATCAAGAAATCTGGTAGTAAAAAAAAATACGTGTAGGTATTACAGTGCGACAGTAATTCTTAGGTATTTTTCATTGATAAATAAGATGTTGGAATATTTGCAACAAGATAGCCGTGCCAACTTATGCCAATAGACATTAATATTCTATTTGAAACTAAACGAAATATTTAGCATATTCTTAAGTAGGTACCTACTGTGGTTTTTAATATTTCTACGCACTAAGGCGATATTTAAAATAAAATATTGATCAAATATCTGAAAATCAAAGTTATTGATATAATTTATTATAAGTATTGAAGAAGAACCATTCTAAGGTAATTGGTAGTATTTTAGGAAACTAACGTGTAATATTATTCTCCACATAGTACCTGTGATAACACCATCTAACTCACGGCTGGAGTAGGAGTCGACAATAAATTTCTATTTTGATTTTTTTCATTCACATTATTTTATTAATTAATATTTTGTATGTCACGGCAACCATGATGGTAGTGTATAGATCACTATTGAGATCTATTATTTCTTCTTTAAAAGAATCCTACCTAGATTCGATAAAAAAATCAGATTTAATACGAAATTCGGATCCAATACAAAAATCCACCATAAGTCTCTATACGTCTCTATTAGTCTCTACACATCATGGATAAAGTAATGTGATATTTTAGTTACAACTAACGAAAATTACCCCAAAAATGAATACCTACACGCAAAAATACATTCCACAACTAATAGTTTATTTATTTTATCGAGATAAAATAGAAGTTAAGTAGAAATAAGTATTTTTTAATACAGTTGCTCAAAAAGTGGCGTATTGCAGGGACGTTTAGCGTTCGGGATGTGGGCTATTACACACGCGTGCTTTTTCTTTACCTTTTCCGCACTCGTGCGTTCTCTTTCCCAAATGTCAAAATAATGTCTATTAAAAAGAAAAAATCAACCACGAAGTTTTTACTAAAAAAAAATTCATAGAAGTTTTTACGATTCATGCAAATATTTCTGAAAAGAAGCTACTAATTTGTTTCAATATCAGATATAATGATTTGATGCAATGAGTTAGGTTAGGTTTCATTTCATTTTATCTCATTAAATTCATTTTCATTTCATGTCAATACAAAAAATCTACTAAAGACTTGGCTGTATGGGCATAGTTCCCTTTGCCTACCCAGAACGGGTAAACAAAAAAAAAATCTCTGTTTATAATCTTTCACGGCTGACGGCTGGCGCCATTTTGTATATTTTATAAAATTGCTTAATTTTTTCGCAAATGTATTAAAAATAGTCGTTCAGTACACGTGCGGAACCGTCATTGCAACTCGTTCCTACTGTCAACCCTCGCCTTCGGCTGCGCCTCGGCTCGTGTAGACATTTGTCGGAACTCTTTGCAATGACAGGCTTTCCGCACTTGTAATGAAATATACTATACTGTTTCAGACAACCATTTGCAATTTTTTTGAATCATTTGATAATAGTTTTTGGAATAGTTAATATAAAAGTCTACATAAGATAACAAATCGTGGACAAAATATCAATCACAACAATAATATCATTTATCGTCAACCAATAAAGAACTAGTAAGTTACACATTATATTCTCCACAACTGTACCAGCAGATAAGAAGCTCTTTTTGAAATAAGTAGGTACCTATTCTTAGTATCTATTAATTAATCTACATTTTTTACAACTCGTAGTAAGATAGTAATTTTCCACGTATTTTTACAAACCGGGTGATAAACAAAATTGGAGTAAAATAACTGAGCTCAACTGATGTCAATTGTCATCAAGTTCTATGAATGATGACATCAGGCATCAGGTCTCATAAATTAGATGGTAAGATGCTTAGAAAAAAAAATAGCTGATCCCTATAACCAACCGTTGGCTAGAATAGCGTCGATTTAAATGTATAAAGTGCGAAATTTTAAGAAATACATAAGAAATAATAACGTAATATTTAAAAAGAACATAAAATAGACAAGATAAACATAAAGTAAAACCATAAATTCAAAACGGGTAATAATAAGAGGGTAGAGGCTATTGTAGTGACAGGGGGTCAGCCTATCGCCCACAAAATAGTATATTTCATTACGAGTGCGGAAAGCCTGTCCGAGTGCGGCGAGGGTTGACAGTCGGAACGAGTTGCAATGACGGTTCCGCACGTGTACTGAACGACTATTTTTAATACAGTTGCGAAAAAATTAAGCAATTTTATAAAATATACAAAATGGCGCCAGCCGTGAAAGATTATAAACAGAGTTTTTTTTTGTTTTGTTTACCCATTCTGGGTAGGCAAAGGGAACTATGCCCATACAGCCAAGTCTTTACTAAATTTTTTGCATTGACATGAAATGAAAATGAATTTAATGAGATAAAATGAAATGAAACCTAACCTAACTCATTGCATCAAGTCATTTTACCTGATATTGAAACAAATTAGTAGCTTCTTTTCAGAAATATTTGCATGAATCGTAAAAACTTATATGAATTTTGTTTTAAGTAAAACCTTCGTGGTTGATTTTTTCTTTTTATTGGACATTATTTTGACATTTGGGAAAGAGAACGCACGAGTGCGGAAAAGGTAAAGAAAAAGCACAAGTGTGTAAAAGCCCACATCCCGAACGCTAAACGTCCCTGCAATACGCCACTTTTTGAGCAACTGTATTAAAAACGCCTTTAAAACCTCTGTCCCTTAACTGACTTTTACAGTATGCCCGGGAAGAGAACCAGCTGGCACATTCTACGTTTTTCTTTCGCTCCCAGTCCAGCATGGAAGCAACAGAATTACATATACATCTTATCAAATTGAACGTCTGTTTGTCTATATAATTTACAGGTATTTCGGTCAGGATTGCACCAGTCTGCACTATGGTCTGCACTAGTCTGCACTATAATTACCTTACTTACAATACAAGCCCCTTACAGGTAATACGATTATTGTCATTATTGTCAGCCAGTACGATAAGAAAAGACTTCATAGACAGCAAAGACAACAATAACTTAAAAGCAAACAACGTTATAATTTAGCAATTAATTGTAAATTACAACCTTTCCAAAGTTTTACTTCGTCTGTAGAGCAAGCCGTATGAAAAACGTTGTTTTTTAGTATTCACAAATGCATAGCGGGAAACAGTTTGGTAACATGCTTGATACGATAGTGATAGTATTCTGAATTATTAAAAGAAATGGTGTATCAATTTTTAACCAAAATACAAGTAAACAATGATGTAAACTGCGAGAAGTGATTCGGAGATTTGTCTTCTTATTTTGTCATATTCAGATCGAATAGATAAACCATGTTTAAAGATAAACAACCGTCAAGAGACGTTAAAAACACGGAAGTATTATTCCATTATTTTAATTTGACTGAAAATAAAGATCAAAAACAACGTGGTAAATTTCTTAAATAAAAAAAGTAGGTACTTAAAATCTTACCATTTAAATCCCTTATAACAGCTTCACACTGTTTCAAAACAAACACCAACAAAAGCACTTTCGCAAACATTTTCTAAATTAAAATATATTACTAGAAGTCCAAAAAAAAATTTAATTAATGAACTTTAAGTATTGACAATCATGCTTACTAAATACGTAAAAAGTAACGTACTATCTACAACTATCGTGTGGGACACTGATAATCGTCGACGGTCTTAGTGTAATAGACATACATACAACAAATGCCGCGCGGGACCACCGTGTGTTTATTATATTGATCGGAAACTTCGTCATAAGGCAACGTCACAAGGATTAATGAATATGTTTTACCTTCAATCTTAACAAAACACTTTTAGGCGTAATGATTCCGCTTTTTTTTCATCTTTCACTTACGTTGTTGGTATTAATGGGTTTATTTTAATATTTAAGGGCCGCTTTAAATATTAGTAACATAGTTCTATTTAGGCTCCTCAACTCTACATTACTTTATTTATCTCTAGGTGTGTAGTGAAATAGATTTTCTCAATGTATCTCAAAAGATTAATTAACTTGGGTTTTTTCAACCGACTTTCAAAAAAGAGAAGGTTCTCAATTCGTCTGTATTTTATTTGTTACACGATATTTCAGACCATTGTTAATTGATTTTAAACATTCTTAATTCATATGATGGTCCCATATAAATTTCATCGAAATCGGTTGGGTACTTCATTGAAAATTTCAAATTTTTGAAACAATATGTATGATTTCGGAGAATGTTTACGTGGATGACACTATTAGTCGGCCAAAGTGTTGACGTGAAGTCGGTTTTTTTAATGCTCTGCATTCGTTGATTATTAAGTTCACGTTTAAATAAATCCTTTTTGAATAAAGTGTCTGAAATGACATATTTATGTAGTTCGATCTTACTCGATGGTAAAGGATTTTGAGGCTGAAAATTAAAGACGTGCTCGAGAAAGTACTAATTGGTAATAAAACGTTAGTTCTTTAAACGCTGTCACCGCGACATCTATGATATGTGGCGGTGGATTTCATATGAAGGACTATTAAGTCGATAGGCGGATTTTTAAGATCCCTAATGTTGTGAGACGTGACTATAAATACTACAATGAAAATGATCTCAGTATATTAAATAACCACTTTAAGTTATTATTTTTGCTTAAAAGGTTAGTAGAAACAGACTTAAATTATATTTTATACACGGTTTTGTAGATTTCTTTGACGCCTGACTGGTGTAGAGGTAACACACATTGCCTTCTACAGAGGTCCTGGGTTCGAATCCCGGCGGCGACGGATATTTGCGTGATGAACACATATACTAGCCGTCAATTCATGGATGTTTATTATTTCTTAAGTTTATTATCATTTATCTAGTATCAATTACAGAAGTTCTTAAGAAACTTAATATAGGCTAAAAAATATTGTGTGAATATTTATTATTTGTACAGGCTCTGTTCTCATGATCAATGTGTTTATGAATTCATTTATTAACGAAAAAAAAGTACTTATAGTACAAATCAAGAATAAATAAGAAGTAACTATTACATAAGATTTATAATTACGCGGTTCATTCATTAAAGTAGTAACGTGACCGTGAAACGACTACTTCCGGTAAAAACATACGTGATTTAAAGAATAGGTTTCGTATGCCATTTATTTCTTATTTTGTGCGTTTGTAAACAATTTTTTCTTGCTTTTTTTAAAACGGATAGATTACGTGGTACAAAGGTATCTAATAAAAATATATATTAAATTAGCACTGAATTTTAAATATTGTTTATTGTTATAAGTAGTTTGTTCGAGAATGACTAAGAAAGAATGAAAAGACAAGTTCTTTTTTTACCTTTTTGGACAAATAAGAAAAGAGGATTGTAAAGTGATTCATAGAATTTTCCATTTAATTGAATGTCTACTCACTCATACGTGGTCACACAGTTCTATTTTCAATGGCTTGTCCTAAACGATCATTATTACAATCATCAATCAATATATATAAAACTGTTCCGTTACTGACTGAGTGACTGAGGTACTGAGTGACTGACAGACAACGTACAGCCGTAACTACTGGACGTAGAGAGCTGAAATTTGGAACATACATTCTTTAGGAGATGTAGGGGTGCACTATGGAATTCCCGAAATTCCCACGGGAACGGGAAATATAGTACATTTTAGTTTGTATGAAAAAATCTTATACCTTGAGTGCATGGGTGTGATACTTGGTATAAAGGTTCCTCAATAAGTGTCTGTTTGTATTATGGAAGGAATTCCCGAAATTCCCACGGGTAGGGGTTGGACTTTTTAGTTTGTATGAAAAATCTTATTCCTTGAGTGTACGGATGTGATACTTGGCATGAAGGTTCTTCAAAGAATGACTGGTTGTGCTACGAAAAAAATTCCCAAAATTCCTACGGGCACGGAAAATATATGATTTTTAGTTTTTATGAAAAAATCTTATTCCTTGAGTGCATGGGTGTGATACTTGGTATAAAGGTTCTTTCAGTGGGTGTCTGGTAGTATAGTTTCTGAAATTTCCACGAGAAGGGTAGTTAAGCGCATACGAAGTTGCGGGATAAAGCTAGTACATACATAATTTCACGCCTATCTCCCTTTGGTTGGGGTAGGCAGAGACAAGTGAACATCAATTGCTACGATCCAGACTTACCTCTTTCACTTCCTCCGCGTTCAGTAATCGTTTCATACATGATCGCTGGTTACGGGTACTTTTAACTAGGCTCTTTTTAGGAAAATGGCCAATTTGATCGGCCGGCATACGTTCGCCTAGGGCGGCCTCTTCCGATAACATCCTTTCCACTCATCCACTTTCACTCATCCTTTCCAAATGTCCTAACCACCGTAGCATTATTTTAATTAATAATTTTAAAAAATAAATCACATTTTTATTATTCAGATGAAAATTTCCCGAGGTACCTATCAGAATTTGGAATGTATTTAATCAATTATGATAGCTCTTTTATTGACATAAATGAGAGTGAGACCCGACCCAAAGAGACCCCTTTTAACCCCTTTTAAGGGCCCGTGTGTAAAGCCCCTTCTGTGCGACGCACTTGTTGCGGACGACCTCGAGTTCATTTTGATGCGATAAAAATAATAATTTGAATATTTTTATCCAAAGTATAGTCAGATAGTGAAGTGTAACTAGAAAAAATATTATGTCTTCATGAAATAATTCAAAGTCTTTTATATAAATATTTGTTGGTAAATAATGGTGAAATAAAAATTTGCTTATCTAATCTCTATCTTTAATATCACATTGGCCAAGTAACAATTTAAAAAAAAAGTTCTGTTACAGGTACTTTATAATATAATTAAAGTAATTTGAAGTATAAATTGAATAATATATAAAAAAAGATTTAAATACTAAAACATAAAATGACAGATCTTAAAAAACAGTTAAATATGATTAAAACTACCTACTTAAACAATTATAAAAGGCTTTGTTTCTACTTCTACATAATTGCTGTTTAATTTTGTCATATTTTGGAATGAACTCTTCATACCCTGTACCTTTCTATAATTATATAATTCTTCAATTTTTTACTTTATATTTTACTTAATGGAAACAACATTTATTTGGAATTCCTGTTTTAACTTGTTCATTTGTTATGACGGACGTAATTTTTTTTAAGTTGGGTTGACACTCGGCATTACGTGTACACTGTCACTTTATTCACATAATTTCACTGATCCATTACACTTTCTATGTCTTTTATTTACGCATGTCCACCCACTTATATAACTTAAAATTAAAAATAACTAACAAAAACTTGCAGAATAAAAAACAAAACGAAAATGTAATTATGCCGATGTTTTTCCACAAAGTATACATTTTGTATAACAATTTTTTTTTTCGTAATTAAAGGGCAAAAGTAAATCGAGAAGCAATATAATCTTTCGACTTAGTCCGATCTCCAACCCAATGGAATTTATCATTGATAAATTAGGTTGATTCATATTGATGTGCAGGTATAGCCGAAAGTTGAATGTACTTATGATTTTTTGTGGCGCCATTTACAGAGTCATAAGTTGGTGAATGCTTATATTAATTATGAGGAAGACATGTATTTTTATCTTTTTCAACCAACGCACAGTTTAGGAAAATTCCAAACTTTTGCTCGAGTGTTTTGTAACCTTTGAAACGGAAAAATTACTATAGCGTCATTGTGCATTCCTGCGAGTTTTATAAATGAAATAAGTACCTACTTTTATTTTTTCGAATTGGGTTTTTTCCGAGTCGAGAGTGTGGCTGCGTATTGTAATTTCCAAAGAGCAGGCGTTTTATTTTGTAAGACCTTCTCATATCAAAGAGTATAGTGGTAATATACGTTGCCTTCTATGCCAGAGGTCCTGGGATCGAATCGAAGATATTAGCCGTCGATTCATGGATTTTTATATTATTTCAACTTTAGTTTATTTTCTAATAAAAAATATGTATGAAATTTGGGCTTGATAATGTTGTGTGAATGACAGAAACATTTATTTATTATTTGTTTATATGATGGACCATGGATAGCAACTTGCATGTTGCAAGCACACAATCATGATATCTAATAGAGAAGGCGTGGAAATGAAGAAAAGTGTAGCACAGCATGGGAGGATGTTTCAGTTTTAATCCCTGGGTAATGAGGAAGCTTAGCCGATCTGGCCCAGTGTTAGTAGTCGCAGTGGATGTTCGAATTCTCAAGACGCTGAAATAGCTTCTGACTCGTCGTATTTAAATACCTAAGAATTAAATAATTTTTTGCCTATGATTTTGACTAACCCTAATGACTCTATGCAAGTGAACAGCAACCGAAACCTACTTCCTATCGTCTTAGAAGACATTAATAAATACAATGAGAGTCTATTTCTACGGGCAGGCCACGGGAACTGGCGTTTGCCGCCGCAACAAGTAGGTAGGGAGTACCTACTTGAATTGTATTGGACTTGGAGTAAATAATAAATAATTAAATAAATATTTCTGACACTCACACAACATTATCTAACCCAAATTAGGTTTCTTAAAGAACTTGTGTTATGGATACTAGATAACTGATATACTTAAGAAATATATAAACATACATATTATTGAATAAATACATAATTTTTATTAGAATAAACTGAAATAAACATATAAACATCCATGAATTGACGACTAATATCTGTGTTCATCACACAAATATCTGCCGCCGCCGGGATTCGAACCCAGGACCTCTGGCATAGAAGGCAATGTATGTTACCGCTACACCAGCCGGTCGTCAAGGAATATACTCCTATATTTATTATAAACTTTTGGATTTCACGGTATGGTAAAGCAATATTTATAAAGTAGAAATAAAAGGATTCATGAATATGTATTCGTCTTATTTATAAACCTTGTAAACACCAGAGACACCTCTTATAGCATAGAAGGTAAGCCTTTTTTTAATAGTCCTGTTTTGGTAGAAATCTATAGAGGTACAAATCGTAAGTTAGAAATAGACAGTAGTTCAACAGCATAGTTCACAAGCCTTTAAGCAAAGGATCCTGCTGGATATACCTACCTCTATAATTATTTGTACCTAGAAATAATTATACACAAATAATTGTAGAATAATTATAGGTACCTGCCTATGAATAAAGAAATGCTGCTTGCTTTCAAAATCTGGTAATTTAAATTTAGTTTCTTTCCACAATCTTTTCACTATATGTTTAAATTTATGCTGTGGGTGGCCATACTTCCAAACAGTTAATATTTCGGTAATACCTAAAAGTTTCGGTGTTTATTATTCGCGACGAAAACAACTGAGCTCATGTTGTTCACCGTACTATTCGCCGCGACTGCCGCTCGCTCCGCAGCCTGCGCCGCCGCGCCATAGTAGAAAGAGGGAGGAAGTAGGTTAACTCCGGCCCAATCCGCGATATAATTGCCTACTGTCTCAGGGTTGTCACTTTTAGCTAAATTTTAATTCAATCAATGTCTATAAATTGGCAAGGGTCGGAAAGTTGTGTTTTTTACTTGTATTATCTGGGTATTGGGTTTGTAAGGTCAGTTTTATCTAAACGATGATGAAACTTTTTACGATCAAAAATAGGGCGACGACGGGCCAACAGACGGATGGCGGCGGCGCGGGGCGGTGATGAGCACGATCATTAGTTTAAAGCCCGGCCCTTGCCAAATACAACAACTCATGTCTGTATAACTGATTCAGTGATCATTAGTCAATCAAGTTCAACAATGGTTTTCCTACAGAATTTTTGTAAAGATTCAGAGCAGTAGGTATTATTTATGAAAAAGGGATAAAATAAACCGATGTTTCGTCGGCTTCGGTTGTCGTCCAATCCAAACGGCTAATAAATATTTATAGACTAAGAGCTTGTGTTTAAATTATTTGATTAGTTATATACTAGTCAGTTTTTTTATGAGTGTTTGTACACATAAAAGACAATAAGTATTTGTTTTTATTTTTAATAATTACAAACATAAATAATACAAACATATCTATTGAATCAAATCACACATTTATTCATTATCATAACAAAATTACAAATTAGCTACAGAAAAATACTTTCTTCGGTTTCGACTATTGCGACTATTATCAGTCATCGCGGTGTCGAAAAGCCGTGACGCGCGCGTGAACCTATTGCGGAGTTAGCCCCGACTGGCGCTTCGATATCACCGCGAGATTTTGTGTATGTGTGCGTGCGGCGGTGCATAGATACTATGGCGCGCACATACTCGCCGCGCGCGGTGCGTTTGTATGAAGATAACCTACTTCCTCCCTCTTTCTACTATGGCCGCGCCGTACAGATTCATACGTATGTATCACTCGCCGACGTGCCTCCGCGGTTCGCCGAAACCACTCGCCGTTGCGCGTGGCATGGTTAGAACATTTATGTGAATTTGATTCATTCGCAAGACGCGCCGCCCAAATATTCGCTTTGGCGAATGTCCCGTGGCCAGGCAGTAACAGACGCTTAGAGATCGACGATCTTATTCGAACATTGGCCTTATTCGATTTTCCAGACTGTAATGTTTCTGCTAACAACAGCAGATTTTGTTCCAGAATGGCATCTAGGAATCTACACTACTCTACACTGGAAATCTGCATGAAGAATTGAAGACGCAACCAACGCTGGTTCATCCTTAAGTTATGACATATTCCAAAACGCAGTCGCGCCACTAGGAAGTCTTCATGCCGCATTCTTGACACAAATTTGAAAAGCTGTCCGTGTAGGGTAGGTTAAGCATAGCCCTACCGCCCTTGGGTAAGCGGGTAAACCCAGCTTCGTGATAGGATCCCATCAGGGTCCGACTGGCCACACTTCATATAAAATCTGCCGCCAAATATGACCGCTCCGGCGGCGATGTATTCCGGCAATATTTTATGACAGGCTAGTTCTTTCCTAGGTCCGCATGCTTTCACCTTCGACCTCATCTTCACGCACCATCAGATGAGATTGAGAGCAAACACCGACTGAGCGTTTAATAAAATTTAAAAAAACTTGAATTCTTGAATGACATTTTGGTTAGACGAGGTTTTGTCACGCGTTGCTGACAGATGGAGTTTAATCAACAAAGACCTAGCTTTGCCATCACTTTGCTGGCCTAACCGAATGAAAACGCACTATAATAATAAAATAATAATATGCATTTATTTCGGACCCTCGATCCATAAATTGTTATGTAGTAAACACTCGATACTTATAAATTAATGTTAGTTTATTCAATATTATTTATTATTTTACATTCCACTGCAAATGGCAACTGTTCTAATGTCTGAATATAGAACTTTCTACCTTATCTTTTAATACTTGTAGAACACTGTCAGGGCTGTCGCAGGTCTGACGCATCAGTGAGGCGACCGTTTTTCTAATTATGTCGTAAAAATCATCCACTAATCCACACGTGCCTCCGCGAACATACCTGACGCGCTGCAGTACCGCGGCAACCCCCACAGTATTCAGAAGTCATTGTTATACTGAAAACGTAGAGATGAGCAACATTTCTTTTTATAATTGACCCAAAGGTTGCACGTGTAAAAAGTTTGACAATAAGCCTTAAACAAAGTTATCTTTACTAACGGTGTGCAACGTGCAAACCTTCGAGCTAGCGTATTGGTACGTACAGCTAGAGTTCTACGTGATCTCTCAATGTCATCGTCATCCGTTAAGTGAGAATTAATAACATGTACAAGATATTTACACTTAAAAGTCCGCTTTAATTCAAAATTGTTGAGTGTGAGCCCAGGAATGTTGGTAGGTATTTTACTACCCGCACCAAATACCATAAGCTCACGCTTTTTAACGTATATAACGGACTATATACAGTAGTCCATGTCTGTCCACATAAGTCTCACATACGTTCAACCGCCTCTTCAAAACATGAAACGACGGGCACAGCAACACCATGTCGTCAGCGTAACTTATGTTTTTATTATTTTTCCGTCGATTGAACAGCCGACCATCGCGTTGCTTAGCCCAACTATCAGCTGATTTACATAAAAATTAAATAACATCGAAATGTTTTTTCTTGAAATCTTAGCACCTTAACACGCCGACATAAGGTCGCGTATTGCATAGAAATCGCCACCATCGACAACGCCCAGACACTGAAATCGTTTCAAAAATCGATAAAAAAATGCTATGTAAATTTTGAGCAACCAAAGTCCGAACAATAATGTGAAGATTGTATTTAAGTTATTTCTAAGCATAAGGATTTCATAATTACGTGGTAATTTAAAAAAAAAGTATGTTTTTAGACGTGTTTTCGAAAAATAAAACTATCGAGTCAAAATCATCAAATCATGTTTTTGACCAGGCAAAGTATAGATAAAGATATGAATTTACACATATCAAAATGTCAGATCCACTCGTCTTGTCATATTCTCATAGTTTGCGATGAAAGTCAATGCATTTTTTCAATATGTCGCCTTAAACCTCCTTGTCTCACATCACACTCAAGACGATATTTATCGGATACAGCATCTAACACAATTTGTTTGATTACTATACCAATACTTAAGTAAAGTTGTAAGTTTCTTGTATACACGGATCCAAAATTAATAAGTGAAAATTTTAATAACTTTTTTATTAATCTGACTAATAAATCCAATTCTGACAATTTAAATTATATGCCATTGACTCACTCTCACACAAATGACAATTCCATATTTCTCACACCCACTGACGAAAACGAAATTAGTAAGATAATAAAAACTTTAAAAAACTCCGGATCAACAGGATTTGACAACTTGACAACGTCATTAATAAAAAGATGCGCCCACTTCATAAAAAAGCCTTTGGCCCATGTTATTAATCTGTCCCTCACGCAAGGCAAATTTCCGGAAAGACTAAAAAAATCTAAAATTAAGCCTATATATAAAAAAGGCGATAAAACCGACATGAATAATTATCACCCTATAACATTGATTCCTATTTTAGCAAAGTTTTTTGAAAAAGTAATGTTAGTGCGAATAAAAGGTTTTTTAAATAAATATAGCGTGTTAGCTGAGGAACAGTTTTGATTCCGCGAAGGTAATTCAACTATGCTAGCCTGTTTTAATTTTATAAAGGAGGTATCTGAGAGTTTGAATAATAAAACTTTCCCAGTAGCACTGCTACTGGACCTAAGCAAAGCTTTTGATCACGTATCACACAAAATTTTACTGGAAAAGTTAGGAAAATGCAGAATAAGGGGTACTGCTAACGAATGGATTCGAAGTTATTTAGAAAATAGATCACAATGCGTGGAACTAAGTTATCTATAGGGTAAATATAGAGACACACTATGCTCGCCATACCACGAAAACCGTTGTGGAGTGCCCCAAGGCAGCATACTGGGTCCACTGTTATTTTTAGTTTATATAAATGACATACCAAACATTGCAAAAAAACATAAAACAATCTTATTCGCTGACGATACAACACTATTAATAAAATCCAAAAATAAAGAAGAATTACCAAATGAAATTAATAAAACACTGACAGACGTATTGAAATATTTAAATTATTTAAATCTAAAAATTAATATTCATAAAACTAACATCATACAATTTGTGACATATAATTCTTTTAATGACCCAATTGACATAAATTTCGGAAATAATCAAATAAATAACGTTGACGCGGCAGTGTTTCTTGGTATAACAATAGGTAAAAATTTAAATTGGAAGGCGCACATAGAAAAGTTATGTAATAAATTAGACCGATTCGTGTACGCTTTACGGAGAGTTAAAGACGTAGCTGGTCAAAAAGCAGCATTACTCTCATACCACGGATACGTTGCCTCTATCTTGCGTTATGGTATCATTTTGTGGGGCAACTCCGTTGAAAAAGAAGTGGTATTTCGGACACAAAAAAAGTGCGTAAGGGCGGTAGCAAGTGCTGGGTATACAGATAGCTGCCGACCAATTTTTGAGAGCCTGAAGATTCTACCGTTGCCTTGTCTATACATTTATGAGGTATGCCTATTTGTAAAAAAGCACCCAAATTTGTTCCCTACAAATAGGGATATGATTTCTGGTCATAAGCGACACGCAGAGAAGCTGTACACACCAGCTCAAAGAATTTGCATTTTCCAAAAAAACATTGTATGCATGGCTGTTAAAATTTATAACAAACTTCCTTTTGACATAAAAAACTTGCCGTTATCCTTATATAAAAAAAGACTATCTAACCTACTATTAAGCAATAGTATATTATGTAACAAGTGAGCGAAGTTGCTAATTACAGTCGAGGCTGTGATTTGAGCCCGAGCCGCAGGCGAGGGCTTAATAATGAGCCGAGGCTGTAATTAGCAACGCTCACGAGTTACATACGACGTTTTACATACGAACACACTTGTGAGTAAAAGACAGACATACGTGATCATAAAATAACAAACACACTTGATAACAAAACTGTGAATTTTGATTGAAAAATGGCGCCGAACCTCGCGCATGCGCGTAGGTTTTTTTTTCCGTCAAATGTGTCAATGTCTGTATAGCATATACAGCCTATTTTAAGTGAAAATGTTTAATTTGGAGTGGTAAATGCAAATATTTTAATATTTTATGACAAATGATTGTAAATTGTGAATAATTTGTTTAATATACAAATTTATTTTACTAATATAAGGCGCAAACATTTAAAAGTGTATATGGATTTGAAGTGGTATAAAACCTCTTTGTTGTTTCTTAAAATATTTAGTGTATAACCCGGACCAATAAAATATGCTCTGTTTTCTCGCATGTTATTTGCACAAAGTTACAATTCAACTTTGTAGGATTCATTATATTATGCACTAGGGTATAATATATTAATGCACGCGTGACTTATAGCCCAGTTTATAGTTCTAAACTCAATAGAATAACGCTCACTTTACGAGCAAGTGTGTTGAAAACTGTATTATAGCACAAGTGACTTTCTAAATGACAAATCTCTCTAGACATCGAATTTAATTTTTTCAATTTATTTTATTTCATTAATTTATTCTATTTTGTTTAATAAGCAATTTTATCTGACCATATGTTTTTTTTTTTCATGACAATATCCAAGTTAATAAAATATGACATTCTGTAATTGTATAATCTAAAGTTAATTATTTAAATCTTATATTATATTACAATTTTTGCACACTGACACCTGTCGGTAGGATGTTGTTGACCTCACTTCTATTTTTAAGACCTAAAATGTACCGACTTCCTTGCAAATAAAGACATTTCATTTCTTTTCCTTGGGCACTTTCAGAGAGGTAAGCTTTTGAAAAAGTATAGTATAATTAACTCTATCGAACGCCTTGGATAGATCAAGGTACGCTGCATATACTAGTGTCTTTCGGTCTGTGTAATGAGTTACTGTTTGCTTTAAGGTGTAAATAGCTTGTTCAGTTGACAGACCTGACCTGAATCCAAACTGAGATTGACTCAGCTGATTTGAAAACTTAGAGAGTTTTTGTTCAAGCAGGCCATCTAATACTTTAGCACATACCGTTGCGAGTGATATTGGGCGGTAGTTATTCAGGTCTGAGCAATCCCCAGTCGAATTCTTGACTATAGGTACTATAACTGTTTCCATAATGGCTTCTGGCAGGTAACAGTGTCGAACACATAACGTAAATCAGTATCACATTGAAAGTACTCTACCTATATGCTCGACGCTGAGGCCGTCGTAGCCGGGGGATTTTCCTTTAGTCATGGTTTTAGTAAAAGAGGAAACCTGTTTTGCTGTAAATCCAACCGGTGTTTCATTACAACTGGCCCCAGGATCGGACTCCTGCACCACATCACATAAGGCTCCTGCTGGTACCTTGGTCCCTACTGTCACTCTTTCCCGCGATTGAAGTTGGGAGGCTAGGCTTAAGGTTTAACTTATTAGTACTTTTCCAAGAAGCCTGGAATTTTTTTTCTTCAATTTGAGATGCAATAGGTTATATTCATTTTTATTTGTTCCTTGTTACGTTGACAAAACTTAAGTTTATTTTTTTAAATCCGCCTAGAATGACACATGCTTTCAAACAAAGCTCCATACCTAGGTTTACCACTTAGAACCCGTAATTTAAGTCTAAGCCTAGCCTCCTCATGAGCTGCTTTAACATGTTGATTCCAATCGGTAACATTTTTTTCTTTTAGCTCAATCTTGTTGAAAAAATTATTTGCTGAGGCCTCACTAAGCGAATCAATTATACATGAATACAATTTATCAATAACTGAGTGATGTTCTATGTTATGACAAACGTTATCGCAACAGTCTCTTAGTTCTGTGGAGAAATTTGTTTCGTTTTGTGGCGTTAAATTGTACCTTCGATTTAACATGAACTACGTTAAACTCTACGTTTAAGGGGATGTGGTCGGACCAGTACACGTCATATAGGACTTTTACATTTGTAACCAAGTCTTACCAACTTACCAACGTTTCGAGCCATTTGCTTCACTTACAAACGTATAATGTATGAGCCCCCCCCCCAACATAAGACTATCAATACATATTAAATTATTTTCAAAACAAAAATTTTCCAGCTCTACATTTCATCACCGGGATGGGCATTAAAGTCTCCTGTGATAAATACCGTCTCTACTTTGTTATTTTCAATACATGCATCTTACCAAAACAATCACAAAAGTCCATTAATTTTTTCCTGGAATCTGTAGGCATGTATACACTAAACAATAACAATTCACGTTCTTCACTTTTTATACCATGTAGCAGGCCTGCAGTCGTATCAACAGAAGACTTTTCGCAGTGTAGAGAAATTCATCGTCTATGGAACCAATAAAGAAAACCTCGTGCGGCATCAAACAGTTTTCCTGTAGAGCGACGATGCCTTGGTACAAAGGTCTTTTATGCAGTTTTCAGAACGTTTTACATTCTTACAATTAAAGCTTATTATATTCAAATTCAAATTATTATTATTTGCAGTCATTATGATTTAAATCAGCATCAATTTTCTGACCAGCTGTGGTCTTTCATGGTATTTATCACTAAAATTATTAAACTTTCTAAATGGGGTTTCTTGGTACAAAGATCTTGACACATATTTTCATCCATAAATACTGGTAACTTGTTCCGCTTGATTTCCCATAACTCTAGGATATTAATGGGATAATGTAATATAATCAAATAACATGTGAATAATTAAAAAAAAAATGTTTTTATTTTTCATAGAAAATAATTCAATTAAGTCAAAACATCTTATGTAAAAGACCTTCATGCGAAGTATGACAACGTGGCATTTTCTATGTCTTTTTTATCGCTATGCACAGGTTCAGTGTGCAACTTTTTGCGTTGTACATTATATGCAACGTTCCCCAACATTTAAAATGTTTTTGTTGTTTATTGTATGGCTTCAATGACACGCGTCTATTGAATGAATGTTAAAAGAGACTTTACAAGGGTGATAATTTATGAACTCATTATATTAAGATTGCTGATATCTTGAAAGGTATGCACTTTTGAACCACATATTTTTTGGCAAAAAGTTTTATTTTTTAGTAAAGAACAAAACCTCAAAGTTATGGGGTATCAAAAAGAACACCTTGTATAATAGTTGGAGCTGCCATAGTAATTGTTTATTCATTTTTTTTATTCATTATACAGAGTTGTGATGATTAATACTATAGTACTTTTAACTGTCGAGTGAATGGGTTTTTCATGGATGGACGTATACGTTACGTTCTTAAGGTCACTTTCAACGAGGTGGCATGAAGGACAAACGACCCATCCTTTGTATGTAAGAAAATATAAAAAAAATATCCTGGTACAATATATTTTTTCAATCATTAGGAGTTCTGCGAAATTATAATATCTTGTTGCGCATTGCTTATTTTTAGGGTTCCTTGACCAAAGCTTAAAACGATGACTGTCCGTCCGTCTGTCTAAATTGTAACATGAATTGAATAGGAGTATGGGTTTACCTACCTATATCACTACATAGTATAAAACAAAGTCGCTTTCCCTCCCTATATCCCTATGTATGCTTAAATCTTTAAAACTAAGCAAGAGATTTTGATGCAATTTTTTTAATAGATAGAGTGATTAAAGAGCAAGGTTTATATTTATAATAACATCCATTAAATAGTGGTTTTTTTTTTATTTTTGAGGTTTCTAATGCGATGTCGTAAATAATTACATTTTTTCTGCTTACATTGCAAACGCAAGCTGAACCCTACGAGATTTATTACAATAATGTACTAATTATTGTACAAATTGAAATGGTCTACAGTAAACTCCGCGATGGTATAAGTCTTTCTCTTATGGATATCCCACAATAACATTTTTTTGTCATTATTTTATACGTCAAATAATAGCTAATTTTCGAAGCGATTTTAACCAATGCAGCATTAATCCTTATCCAATTAAATACATTCTTGATTTTATTTGATATAAGGCAATTTTTATTTAAAAAAATTAACGATTAATAAAACGGTTAGGTTTGGGGTGGGGTGTTTCATGTTGAAATAAGTTACAAAAGACGGGTACTACACGCCCCTAATGGATCTAGGTCGACTTAACCAGTAACCCTGTATACAACGTTCACAGATTTCTGTAGTGTATTTAGTGTCAGCATTGCACCCGTGCAAAGCCGGGGCGGGTCGCTAGTTTGTTATAAACTATTATTGATTTTCTTAGAGATGGGCCGACTGTGACTTTGGCCGACTGGTCGACCAGTCGGCTACAAATTAGCCGACTAGTCGGCCGACATTGTTTTCGGGGGAGTTCGGGTGACCTCGGCAACAGCCCGATCGCTTGCGCTTGTAGCTCATGAGCTGCACTCCTACTGTTCACTGCCAATAATTAAGCGCACTGATGACCCATTTAAGTGGTGGAGCGATAACAGAACTAGATACCCTGAAATGTCTCGCATTGCCAAGGTGTACCTTTGCTGTCCTGCCAGCTCCATTTATAGTGAGCGTTTATTTTCCGAGGCTGGAAACATTTATGAAACAAAAACAAATAGACTTTTGCCAGATAGGACAGAAACAATCGCTTTCTGCATCACAATCTCCCTCTTATTAAACATTAAAAATAGTTTTTTCTTTATAAATTTATTTTCTTTCTTTCTTTCTTTCTTCTTTATATAATGTTTTAGTAGATAAGATCTTTCAGATTCCTAATCGAAACCTACATATAAGACTGATTAAATTTAACTCAGATTTATTTGAGAGATGGTGAAAATAGTCACGATGACATGATGGACTGAATCACATGAACTTTGGAGTCACAGTATTAACAAAATTATAGCAATCAAAAACAATAAATCATTCTATTGGTGTTTGAGATATTGTTTCAGAGGCACTATATAATTAATTACCTTTATCACTCTCTCTATATCTCTTCATAGTATTTTATCTTACACGTGTTCCCTTGTGTTATCGCAATAGTTTGCGGATTTCAAAGCAAAATTTTACTAGTTTTGACAAAAAAAAATATTGTACCTAGTGTTCATAAATAAGGTCAGTCTGACAAATACCTATTTAAAACAAATAATTTCCTTCATTGTATTCAAATCGTATTCTGAAAAATTCTGGTTTCGGCCGCTATGGTAACTAAACTTCGCAACTAGTTGTGAAATAGGAGTTTTTATTCTTTGTCCACAACTAGTTGCGTATAAAGGAAAAGAAACTTTATTGTTGCCAAGAAGGAATTTTTCAAAACCCCGAGTTGCTGTAGAAGAATTTATTTTCTTCTTATGCAAACATGTACTATTGTAGTCCTCATCTAAAACAATAATATATCAAACACTGATCTATAGGTAATGTCTATGATATGATTTTTCCATGCTGGACTGGGAGCGAAATACAAACATAGAATGTGCCAGCTGCTTCACTTCCCGGGCATACCCACTTTAAAAGTCAGTAAAGGGACTGAGTTTTTATTGGCGTTTTTGCGGGCGATAGGCTGATCCCTATCGCCTATATGTCACTGCAATAGTCTCTCTCCATCATTTTAATATCTCCAAGTTTGTGAAACGTGACATCAGATGGTTTTATCCTCTGGTGTTCTGCTTACGCTATAAGGGATACAAACGTGAAATTATGTATGTATGTGTCATGAACCAAGTGATAAATGAGGCATTATACATAATGCTCGGGAAATATGATAATGCCTATTATGAGAGGGCAGCTTGATAATAAAAATTCAATAATCGAATTCAATCATCTTTTGGGCAGAGTGATAAAAACTTATTTAATTAGTAGGTATTTATAATTTATACTGTTACTTATTGTAACCCAAACTTAAAGCAACTGTAACAATTGTAATCGAGAATCTACATACCATGTTTTGTACGGATATGTCCAGATATGAGAAAATTCCTATACAAAAATAATTATTAACCCCCATATTAGCCCTTTAGATGGAAATTTTAACAATTTAATTTACACATATCATTTTTAATGCTAATCGTAAACGTATATACTAATTTTCGTACTTCTAAGTTCAGAAATAAGAAAGTTCAATACAAACTTCACCCCCCCATTTCACCCCTATAAGGTTTGAGTTTTAAAAAATCCGTTCTTAGTGCTCATCTATATCATAAAAGGAACTCTTGTACCAAATTTTAAGTTTCTAGGTACAGTAGTTTTAGGCTATGCGTTGATACCTAACTCAGTCAAGTTAGCCTTCTTTATACAATATATGGATAGAAAAAAGATAGAAGGAACTGGAGTAAGCGTCTGCCATTAAGTTTTCTACACAAAAAAAATATATATCTTAAGATATAAAAATGGCAGACAAGCTGCAATCACGATTCGAAAGTCAATATTTACGCCTTTCGACTTCTAGCCACGCGCAAAGGAACCCTCGATAGGAAATGAATCCCCATTTCACCATCTGCAGGAGAAAGAGTATACCTAGCATTAATATGGAGTTAGCTACTATAACGTAATACAGCCGGGTACGGACTCGCAGTCCAATTACTTCTGTCGCAACTAGTTCCTAAGAAAGAATTTAAAATCCTTTTTCACAACTAGTTGCGAAATTCAGTTGCCATGGCTGATAAAGTTTTCTTTGTCAGCAAATAGTCTTTACTAGAGAACATTTTATTTGTTTTATTAAATCGTCTTATACCATTCCGCTTGCTTGCCCCGAGCGCACTTGAAACAGACTCTACATTGCCCCGACGTTTTTTATAATGGCCGCTGCGTGACGTCATGCGGCTCGGGTTTCATAAACCATTAATTGTGCCTCAAGTTGTTATTGTAACACTAAGAAGTTTTATGTTTTTTATGTTAAGTATGAATGAAGCTTTATAGTTAAGTGTTTTGTTTACTATAATTCAACTACAGAGTAGAATTATGATACCCTAAACACAGAGATAGCGCGTTTTTGAGACTTGTGTTTGAACGCTGATATCTCAAAAGTTAAATCCATTACATACGTGTTGGCGATAACGATGAGTTTGCAATATTAAGATGTTTGTATGACTTCATGGTAGCAGAAGTATGTTGGTAGTACTGTTAAAGAGGGCGCTAAATGCAATGAATGACTGACATTCGATTGCAGCGCCATAGGTTGTATCTTGAAGTAGGATGATGGCAAGTGAGTGACACAGATACGGTTAGGACGGCTAGGTGCGCGGACGTATCTCGGACTGACGGTCGATAGTAGCTCGGTATTAATTGGTTTGGTATTGTAACTGTAAAGGAACTGACGGAACGGACTCGCGAATTAAGATTTTGTTGTGATTAAGCCAGGGTTATACCCAAGCCCACAGACTCGGTACAAAGTAACTGTCCAGTGATTAATTCTATCGTGTTTTGTGAGTAACGCTTATTTTCGTTTTGTTCGTTTTCCGACATCAGAAGTGGGATAAGCCTAAATCCTAATATTAATTAGTGTGTCGAATTATTTTTGCGAATAGTCTTCTCGGATCTGCCCAAGCTAAACTTTCGTTTGTGATTAGAGTGAGTTGTGGTAACCTCCGACATACAATCATAGATCTGTTGAAATAAGGCAGTATATTTCCTAAGAATAAAGGTGTATAACTGAAACTTATCGGATGCTGCCTAAGTCTAAAGGAGCTATCTGACGGAAGGATCTGTGGTTGTGTGATTATCATACAATCATAGATCTGTTGAAATAAGGCAGTATATTTCCTAAGAATAAAGGTGTATAACTGAAACTTATCGGATGCTGCCTAAGTCTAAAGGAGCTATATGACGGAAGGATCTGTGGTTGTGTGATTATGGAGAGAACTATAATTAATCCCTGTCTGAGTCTAAAGAAGTGATTAATTATGGAAACAGTTTTAGAGTGAGAGAGTCAGCGATTAGAGTAAATTCACGTGCCTAAGATAGTTCATCATTTTTGTTAGTTTTGTATAGCTTGCACAGATGTGACAAGGTAAAATTGTTTTGAAATAACGTACGGTTTGTCGAGACGTATCAGTTTTGTATAGCTTGCACAGATGTGACAAGGTAAAATTGTTTTGAAATAACGTACGGTTTGTCGAGACGTATCAAATGGTTTTTCGTAACTTTAGTTGATATAGATGAAGTTCAATTTAAGGCGAAAGATAATATTCAAAAGTTTTGATATTGCGTTTTAAGTACTTAATGATTATGAAAGTAAATTTAACGTTGAAGTTGTAGATTTTCTTTCTGATTATCGTGTATCCGTGACTCGGTAGAAATCGCTTTGTATCTTGCCAATCTTAGATTATTTTGCTGCGATTCTTAGGAGACACGTTTTCTAATGTTTTAGTAACAGTAAACTTGTTATTATTTTGGCAATTGAAACGTAATATTACGATAGTGTGTGTTTAATGAATCACGGAGATAGGTAATGACGTCGAGATTGAAAAGATTGAAAATTAAAAATGCGTTGAACTTGTTGCGATTGACAAAAGAGCTGGATTTTACTGTCGAATTGTTTGCTAATTAATTGGGTTATTCTAGCAGCTTATGCTTGCTTTGTTTATTGTTCAACCGCTGTCAAATTGTTTGATGTTACATTCAAAGTAAATTTCATTGTTTAATGTGCGGTTTTCTTATCGAAAGTATTGTGGTTCGTACAATGCGTTGACGTTAGCCGATTCCTACTGAGTTTCTTGCTGGTTCTTCTCAGTAGATGGATCTTCCGAACCAGTGGTAGCTTTACGTAAATTGTTAAATCGTGGATTTAGAATTTTGATGGAAATATAAATTGAAGTAAAATTTAAAAAAATCTGTAGCGGTTAAAGTTTTGAAGTTGCCAAAAGTACAAGTATCCATTGCAGTTGTAAAGAAAGATGTAATTTCTGGTTTTGGTAGAGATTTAATGTGTTGTGGATACAGGTTCTCGTTCGTTGGTTTTGCGACTACGCCAGAATGATTCTGGGTAGTGTGTTGAAGGAGTAATTGGTTGACTCAGGTTTTCCGTGGGGAAATTATGTAATTGCTGTTAACCACGAACGATATACCTTGTTGTTAATAAATTGAAAATCCATTAATTTCAGGATTTTCAATGTTTGATTTGGAGATAATTGTTACTCAATGGTGCTTGTAACTTGGTTAACTAAAACGGTATTTTTGTTGTTGAGTATTCTAAAAGATTTATAATGTAAAGAATTCAAACTTGTGTTTTTTTCTTTTGAGAATTAGCTTGACTTCATTGTCAAAGCCGCCACTTTGGTATGATTGTTTCAGATTAACACACGAGGACGTGTGTCATCGCAGGATGGCCGTGTTGGCGATAACGATGAGTTTGCAATATTAAGATGTTTGTATGACTTCATGGTAGCAGAAGTATGTTGGTAGTACTGTTAAAGAGGGCGCTAAATGCAATGAATGACTGACATTCGATTGCAGCGCCATAGGTTGTATCTTGAAGTAGGATGATGGCAAGTGCAAAAAGCATACAATCACTACGTTCTAGGCAAGTGACACAGATACGGTTAGGACGGCTAGGCATAAAGTAACTTTAATAGGTTGAGATAGAGATATCAGCTAAAACGGGGAACTAGCGCCATCTAGAACTTAGTGACGTAAACTTTTACTAGAACCAGTCGGGAACTTTCCCTGTATTTTTCTTTAAGAATATTTAAGATTCCTCTAATATGTATATTATCATGATTATATGAAATATGTATATATCAGAAAACCGTTATCACTATCAAAATTCCAATAAACATGCAAAGGTCAAATTGCAGCGTTGTTTCCGAAATCGGAATCGAAAACAGTAACGAACACAGGTAACGAATGAAAGATAGATTTAATGAGTCGGTTAGGTGATTGATTGAATGAACCGAAGAATGAAAAGTAGGATGAAAGAGACATTGTCTATGGTATTTTTCTAATTTTATAAATTATAAACAGCGCCATCTATATATTAGTAATACTAACGAAATTTAGTGAAAACACCGTGCGGCTAGGTGCGCGGACGCATCTCGGACTGACGGTCGATAGTAGCTCGGTATTAATTGGTTTGGTATTGTAACTGTAAAGTAACTGACGGAACGGACTCGCGAATTAAGATTTTGTTGTGATTAAGCCAGGGTTATACCCAAGCCCACAGACTCGGTACTAAGTAACTGTCCAGTGATTAATTCTATCGTGTTTTGTGAGTAACTCTTATTTTCGTTTTGTTCGTTTTCCGACATACGGATTTTAATTCCAATTAACAATATTTAAATTATATAGATTAGGATAGGAATAAAACCAAAGGCTATAATATATAGAAATTAAAAGTTATAAACACAAACGTATCGGCGAACTCACGATTTCACCCCATCGACAACTTCAACAAATTTTATCTTTTAATTTTTTCACGGCTTGGATAAAGGTTTCGCTGCACAGAGAAGCAAAACAGATTAAAAAAATAAGGCCTTAAACAAACGGAAACAACAAATATCACTAAAATAGACGACTGGGGAGCAGAAAGCCCCTTGTAGACTGGTAGTCTACATGGGCAATGCAGGGTACCCAATTTATGTAGACCGGTAGTCTACGGGGCGAGCGAGCGTTTATACAATACATAAAAAGTCTGTTCAAATTTGTGTAAAAATTTATGAATATCGTAATGCAACGGATACTTAATTCAGAAAGAGACAAACACGGGCTAAGTCAGTTCTTCTAGCTCGGCTCGTTTTACACATTAAACATACCTACACAATAATATTTTTAAGTTTTTGCATAATGATGCTCAATTATTCTTATATAACTAAAAAAATGTTCAATAAAATCACACGACCGGACCCGGTAGCTCAGTTGGATCAGCCCCCGTCCGACAAGCGGGAGGTCCCAGGTTCGAGGCCTGGTCGGGTGATTTTATTTAGCATATTTTTTCAGTTATTTATACATACATAACTTCACGCCTATTTCCCTTTGGCGTACACAGAGACTAGGGAACGCCATTTGCTACGATCCAGACATATCTCTTTTGCTTCTTCCACGTTCAATAATCTCTTTTAAGGCGGGTACACATTGGTGTAATGGAACTAGTAATGTAATATCCAGCGTCCGATGCCTGCGCTCGCTGTATTTGTACGTGTATTGCGCACGAACTGAGCATTCAATACGGGCATCCTAAGTAAGTTTTTTTTCCATATTTCGTCGCGAGCACGGTCCGTCGCCGCACACGTACTTTTCAACCGACTTCCAAAAGGAAGAGGTTATCGTGTGTATGTTTGTTACTTGATTAATTGCTCAATAATGAATCGATTTTGATTTGATTTCATTTGATAGATCATAATAAGTCAGAGGGGGCCCATAGAAATTTAATGGAAATCGGTTCAGTACTACTCAAAAAAAATATGTATGGAAGCGCAGGATATATACCTACATAGATGACATTTCACTGTAGCATAGTTTTGACAATTATTTAAAAATGTTATTGAAGTCGGTGTTTTTATGCACGGCATTTCATACTACCTCACTCAGCGATACTTCACAAAAATGATAGATCAGCAGGGCTAGCATGCAAGCATGCAGGGCTAGTCATAATCTTAATAAATTACATAGAGACTAAATAACATATTTTAAGAAAATATCGATAAAAGGCCTGATTTATCGTTGTCGACGGTAGCATGCTAGCCCCGCAGACGAGAGTTCGAAGACCTCATTCGTGCTCTAATTTACAGATGTTCACATCAAACCTAGGTTTATGTAAAAGGTCGAGAACAAAAGTTTTTTCGCGTACTAGAACATTGAAGTGTACTTACTTACTGGCCAGACTACGACATACGCAATTTATCGACAACGTATATCGACAACGATAAATCGGGCCTTTGTATCGATATTTTCTTCGAATATGCCCTTTATAGATTTTTTTTAGAATCTGGTAGCTTTGGTTCTGTGGGTTTAATCCGATGGTATCAAGTCAAGTAGTTCTATCTATTATGGTGCGCATTTCAGCTAACATGATAGGATAAAATCATTCGGTAATATAAATCTTGGCGTTTTAAGTTATTATCGATGGTGGCATGCTAGCCCTGAAGATAGCTACCTATAGTCGATTAAAATATTTTTTTGGGAACCGGTTTTGTTTGTGCAAGTTTAGCTTCAACGGGTCCTACATTCATCTTTTCATATTAACATTCCAACACTTTTTTTTGGTACTTGACGTCAAGGGCGCAAAAACTGTGTTTTCAATTTTTTTTTATAACCTTGATGAATGCTAATTTTGAACTCAATGTCAATTCTCTCATGGCTAGTGACAATGTTTTTAAGAAAAGGCTCTTCATTTTATATTGCCGGAATACGGATATCTGGCGACAACTTTCTGTGTAAGGTATTTAAAAACCAGACGAAACCTAAAGCGGTTCTAATTCGGAGTCGTAGCCCTAAGCCTAATAACATTTTTCAATATTTATTTCCTTTTTATTAATTAATTTTTTATCAATATATTGCATAATGTGCTCTTTTAAAAGTTATGAGCACTAAATGATATCTAAATGACTCGCTAGTATTAGATTTATATGTAAGTGTAACAGTGTGTCTATTGTTTAAGAGTCAAATATAATATCTAGCTAATTCATAAGCATTTATGTAACCAAAAAAGGATTTTAATAGCTACCAAAATTGTGCATAACTTTGCGTCGTATGTTAAGATTTGAATACCTACTTAATGTTATCCATTATCATACACTGAAATAGTAATTAGCTTTATCATCTGTAGTTGCTACGATAGTAAAAGGTTAAACGAAAAAAACAGCTAAAAAACCTAATAGTAATAAATACGACGTCTTATCATAGACCTACTTAAATAGTGTTTATATTTAAGAATGAAATGTTTTTCATACAATGCCACCAAGTGTTGGAACAATATTCCACCGCCTATTAGAAATAATACTTTAAAGCGTAGTTTTAAATCATCTTACCGCTTATTTCTACTTCTGAAACAAAAATCGGCTTGACTTAACACTGGTGGCAAAAATCTCCACTATCATTGTTCGTATTATAATTTATTTAAAAACATATTTATATAATATACAAGTTACTATTATTATTTATTGTTAATCTTCATTTCTTATATTTAATTTCATTACATTCCTATTCATAACACTCTCTATCACCCTAACTTCTACCATACCCTGCAATATAATATATTTCCCTACACTTCACACTACGCGGAGTGGATGTATGACGCGCGGCACGTGACGCCCGGGTGCTGACGGAAGACCAGCGTTGCAACGTTGGCAACATTCATGCTGAGTCAGTGCCTTTTCACCACGCCTCTCTACCACAGAATAAGTAATAGTACCGGGGTACAGAAGAATTCCTCCGCAAGAAGATCTAAATAAATGCGAGTCTTGCTACGACGCGATACGGTGGAATTCAGCTCGCACAGCATTACGTACCTGCAAATTTATATACCTAGAAGGTTTGTCTTTTTCTATCGCATGCCTCTTATCTTTTCTTGCGCTGTTAGGGTTGCTGCCTAGTGAAAAATAATTAATCTCCGTATTTGTAATTATATTAAGTATCTACCGATGTAGGTATTACTGTTATTCTATCTATGTAAAAAATATTATTTCAACTTACCTAAAGTACAAAATGAAAAAAAAGTTACCATGAATAATTAGTAATACTACCTACCTATGTTTTGTTTACTAAATTGAACATAATAATGTGTTAAGTTACATGCGTATCAAATCTAGAATGACTTCAACCTAGGACCTGCGACGCAAAGGCAAAACGGCTTCAACCTATTCCGAGAGCCGCCATCAAAAATTATGTTGGTAAATTATTTAGACTTGCGCAAGCGAACTGTAATGTTACTCGCATACTTTGGTAATAATTTATATTTCCCTGAATATTGTTGAATGAATAGGCACTTTTAGTAAAAGCGCGCGCGTGACACTCGACTGGTTCGAAATCCGCCGGCGGAGCGCGCTTCGCTGTAGGTAAATAACGGATGTACCGCGCGGAGTGAACCAGCCCTGTCTCTACTTTATTTTAGTTTTTGTGTGTCTTTTTTTTGTAATTTTTCTGAATGTTTATTGCTTCTTATTGTTTTCTGTTTCTTTAGTGTTTATTGTTTGCGATTGTTTTCTGTTTATCTTGTGTTTATTGCTTGTGATTTTTTTCCTATACATAATTTTTTTTGTATAATTCTTTCTTTCTTAAAATATTACAGGAACACAACACCCTCGGAGCGGTGTTATTTGTGGAAAGATTTTATATGAAGGTTGGTCTCTTGCCAGACGGACCTACCTTATGCATTCGTTTGTGAGAGCTTGCGCTGTAAACTCAAGTTTATGAATAAATTACATTAAATATTTTTTTCAAGCGCGTTCCTGAACAAACACATCCTCTACGGCATATAGGTACTAACAGCTACTTTACTTTTTATACTTACATGGTTATGTTTTAGTCACCGGCCAAATTTTTTTTACACAATAAATAGGCCGTATTCGTTATTGCATTTTCCTATTTTGAAGTTTCACAATGTTAAATTTTATGACGTGAAACGGCGTTAAGGAACACTTAAAATAAAAGAGTTCAATGTTCAATCGGGCCCAGTAGATACCTATAATTTATAGAAACGACGCAAAAAAATGGTATGATTTTTTTAACAACGAAATTAATATATTCGCTAGGGTATTAAGCAAGGCATGATCACTCTAAATCTATATATATAAAAATGAATCCCTATTTCCCTTGGTCACGGCATCACGGCTGAACGGCTGGACAGATTTTGCTAATTCTTTTTTTGTTCTGTTCTTTATTATCAGGAGAAAAAAACCTTAATTTTTTCTTATGAAAGAAAAAATTAAGGAAATAGCGCGGAAAACCCTAAAAACAGCCCTTTTCTATTTCCCATACAAACGTTTTCTAAATAATATGTAGAGTCAATTTAAACTTTATTGCTATTCCATAAAGTTCATATTAAATTATTATCACTCACTGTTGTGTAAGCAATTTACGTGTGTTCCTAACGTCAAAGAGTCAATTTGCAATTTATTACCGCTGCATAAAGTTCAAATTCAATCATATCTATCAAAATAGTCTTCGAGTGCGCTTTGGAGGATCTAATGTCGCGTTCCGAAAATAAACAAAAGTGAATCGCGAACGCGACCAAAAATGTAATAAACCATTAGTAATTTAGTAAGTAATTTGGTCGGCTTCCCGAAACTTAATTTTAGCTAACTTAAGTTGTAACTGTATCAGATTATTTTTTTAAGTTTGATAAATCTTAAGTTTTGTCACAAATTAAGTTTTTGAACGCAACCATAATATTTGACATTACATTTGACAACCAACTAAATATCAATATCTATATATATAAAAGAAAGTCGTGTTTGTTACAACACTTATAACTCGAGAACGGCTGGACCGATTGCCATGGTTTTTGATTTGTTGGATTTGTTTCCGTCCCGAATGCAGAATACATCTTAAAAACAATGAAAACTCGATATGTGTAATGAATACTTAATCATTTCAATAAATGCTGATTTGTTTATTACATGTCAAACATTTGTTGTTCAATCCTGTCAAATGGTGTAACAACAATTTTTTTTTGGAGCTTAGGGCCTGGTTGCTGAGACCTTTAAGCCACAACTTTATTTTTTTCTGAAGGCATCATGTGTGAGTTCAGAAATTTATTTATTATTTGTTTGTTTTAGACATTAATTTTCGAAAAATATTTATTAATTATATATATAATTTTTATTCCCGAAAATAATACCTAAGATTTATTCTACAGTAAAAACATAAAATCATCGGAAAGGAACGGAATTTAGGGAATAAAAAATCAGTTGGTAAAGGTTATAAGATTAAGGAAAAAAAATCAACAGGTTAACAAATAATAAATGTCTTTTTATAGGTTGTCTATGATTATGATTACGAGAAATCATCGAGCTTATCGTACAGATGAACAGAGGAATAATCTTCGAAGTGCAAGAAGAAATGGTTCAAGTATTGATTTGAATCGAGCAGCGATGAATGTAACTCTGTTGAATCCTAAGCAGAGGGAAGTCTATGATACACTGATTAATGCAATTGATGATGGAAATGGTGGCTTATTTTTTTTGGATGCCCCCGGTGGAACTGGGAAGACATTCCTCATGTCATTGATTTTGGCCACTGTACGTGCGAGATCCGAAATTGCGGTAGCAATTGCTTCTTCTGGAATAGCGGCCACATTGTTAGACGGATGCCGTACGGCTCACTCAGCGTTAAAATTGCCATTAAACGTTCAAACTACTAAACAACCGACATGTAACATTTCGAAACACTCCGCAATGGCCAAAGTTTTAGTAACATCAAAAATCATCATATGGGACGAATGCACAATGGCGCACAAACGCGCATTGGAAGCACTAGACCGAACATTAAAAGATCTGCGCAATGACTCGAGATGTTTTTGTGGTGCAATGATTTTATTATCTGGTGATTTCCGACAAACACTACCAGTCATTCCAAGATCTACTGCTGCCGATGAAATAAACGCTTGCCTCAAAGCATCAAATCTGTGGCGATATGTAAAGAAACTTCAACTGTCTGTAAATATGAGAGTTGCATTGTTGAACGATCTATCTGCTGATGATTTCTCGAAATAATTGCTGACTATCGGTAATGGCCGTGTTCCTGTTGACAAATCGAACGGTTTGGTTTAATTTCCTCCAAATTTTTGCAATTTCGTATCATCAAAAGACGAGCTTATCAACAAAGTATTCCCGGATATCATTGCTAACCTCAAAAATACTAAATGGTTAAGTGAGATGGGTACTCTGTATTCATTTAAATCTATCGACTGTGTAACAAACGAAGAAGAAGCCACTAATTATCCAACTGAATTTTTAAACTCCTTGGATGTGCCTGGTTTACCACCGCACAATTTAAAACTTAAAGTAGGCTCGGTAGTCATCATGCTTAGAAATTTAAACCAACCAAAACTGTGTAATGGAACGCGTTTGGTGATAAGAAAACTGATGAGCAATGTGATTCACGCGTCGATACTTAAAGGAAAATTTAAAGATGAGGAAGTTCTTATTCCAAGGATTCCGATGATCCCAACGGATATGCCCGTTGAGTTTAAACGAATTCAATTCCCAGTTCGTCTTGCCTTTGCCATGACAATCAACAAATCACAGGGCCAATCCTTGACTATTTGTGGCAATTTTTTTTAATTTTTATTCTCATCCTGTATGTATGTTTATATCATAATAAAATACTTTTTTGTTTCTATCTATATAAATATATTATTTTGTATCATTGTTTTACGTTCATCAAAGCCTAAATTAGTTCAGCTAAAAAGTAACACGACATTCATTGACTGTTAGGCGGTACGAAGTTCGCCGGGTCAGCTAGTTAAACATAAACATTAACATGTCCTATTGTTTTAGGTAACTCAATGTCCGGTCTACGTCGCGCATCAATTGTTATGTCAATACTACATGGAACTTAATTCTTAATACCGTGTCTATTCCATCACATGATACTGGCAGTAATAGCTAGTCGCTTAGTATCGACAGCTGGTTGCCAAACTACAAGAATTGAATTGAACATGTTAAACATCATCAACATGTCTGAGGATGTTTTGCGTCGTGTGCGCCGTGAAAATTTGAATCCTACCAAAAAACGCCAAAAATAGCGCAATGGCCAAGATCCTATAGGTATGCAAATTAATTGTTTCGGATGAATGCCCAATGGCCCATAAGAGGTCACTGGAGGCGCTGGACAGATCATTGAAAGATCTTCGTGACAACCAAATATTTTTGGTGGGGCCATGATGCTGTGTCAGGTGATTTTCGTCAGACTCTTCCATTTTTTTCCCGATCAACTGCTGCTGATGATTCACTTCATGCATGCCTAAAATCATCGAATTTGTGGCAGTACGTAAAGGCACTCCAATTAACAACTAACATGCGAGTATTTTGCAACATGATGAAACTGCAAATGTGTTTGCGAAGCAGTTGTTAGATATTGGAAATAATAAAGTTGCAATGGACACCTCGACCGGATTCATCACATTACCCACAGATTTCTGTCAGATCACAGATTCAAAAGAGGAGCTTATTCAGAGTGTTTTCCCAGATATAGCGCAAAAGTTCAATAATCATAATTGGCTGGGTGAACGAGCAATATTGGCAGTGAAAAATAAAGATGTCGAGGATCTCAATGCGACCATTCAGAATTTAATTCCAGGACAGTTGGTTTCCTTCAAATCAGTCGACACCGTTATGAACCGGGATGACGTAGTCAGCTAACCCACGGAGTTTTTAAATTCACTGGAATTGCCTGGATTACCCCCTCAAAATTTGCAGTTAAAAGTAGATCAGTTGTAATCATGCTGCGTAACATTAATCAACCTCGACTATGCAATGGAACAAGACTGGCTGTGGAAAACCTGATGAATAACGTCGTTGAGGCAACAATCATAAAAGGAATATACACAGGAGAGGATGTCTTAGTCCCGCGAATACCGATGATTCTAACGGATGTTCCATTCGATTTTAAACACTTACATTTTCCAGTACGTCTGGCCTTAGCGATGACAATAAATAAATCCCAAGGACAGTCTTCAGAAGTTTGCGGAGTCAACTTGGAGTTTCTCTATTTCGCGCATGGACAATTATACGTCGCGTGTTCGCGCGTGGGGAAACTGTCTTCTTTGTTTATTTACGCACCACAAAACAAAACAAAAAATAAAGTTTATGAGAAAACTTTAAATTAATTAACAAACTGTATCATAACAGTGTGTGTCTATTAATAAAAATTTAAACAGGAAAACTCTGTTTTTTTAAGTTAGCATCATGATGTGTCGAAAATAATAATAAATCTTCATGCTTCATTAAAAAAATGTATTTTTAATCAATACGTTTGTTTGTTTTGAAATTAATTTATACAAAAGTTTAGGTCTTTTACTTATCGATTGAGGCAGTACGAAGTCTGCCGGGTCAGCTAGTTATGAATAAATACCATTAAAATGAACATGACTACGCTCTTCTACAAAACGTCATGTTTGCAGACAACCCTGTATATTATTACAATATAAATAATTCCACTAAAAATGAGGAAACTAACTCAGAAGTTTTGGTGTTCTGACGCAAAAATCTTACAATGGAAGTCCTTGAACTCTTAGCCTCTATTACGACAGTAGCTAGACTTAGGTACTTAAAGACTTATTTATTCACGTGTTGGTATGAGTCTTCCAGGTGTGGAATGAACTGCCTGCGTCCGTTTTTCCTAACTATAGCCCTTCGGAACACAGGAAAGTTTGTGCTGATATTTATAAGTTTTGCATTTAAAATGCTCATTATTCTTAAATTATTCTCTATCGGACTCAAACCTGGAACCTTTCGGGTGAACCAGGTCGGGTTATGTTTATTTAGCACATTTTTTTCAGTAATTAAGAATAATTGAGCTTTTTAAATGAAAAACCTTAATAATATTATTGCAATGCTTCACTTTAACTGGGATTCACAATTTCTGAAAAGAAATTGACCTGGGGTGGTCTTAGCTGCAAAGCTATACCATTAGTTGGAGCTACGTTGGCAATATAACGTTAAAACAAAAATGTGCTAAGTAATTTCGAGGCGTACCGCCAGGCCCTGGTAGCTCAGTGGAAGAGCACTCGTCCGGCAAACGAGAGATCCCAGGTTCGAGTCCTGATCGGGTGATTTTTACTTATCACATTTTTTTAGTTATTTAGCTTTGTGATGAGTCAAAGCTGTACGGTGATATTTTCTGAGACGGACTTCATGAAGCGGTAAACTGGTAAAGAGACTACCGTGTTACCGAGCAGTGGGGCTAGTATGCCACCATCGACAACGATAAATCGGGCCTTTTATCGATATTTACTTAGAATTTAGCATTTACAGTATGTATTTTTTTGAGAATATGACAGATTTGGTTCTGTGGGCTTAGTCATGGTATCAAATCGAGTAATTCTATCTATCATGGCGAGCATGTAAGCTGACAAGATAGGATAAAATAACAAAATAATATTTATCTTGTCGATTCGAGTATGTATATCGATGGTTGCATGCTAGTATTGCTAGTTCTGCAGGCAAGCTTAGCTGTATTTTATCAGTATTTCGAATCCAAGTAATTATCATGATAGTTAAGTGGCTTAAGATGAATTCACTAATAAATAAACTGATATAAATAAATAAATGAATAAAACACTTTTTAACCGGATTCATCGCACAACTTTTTATTTTTATTTTGACTCGACGTTTCGCTGTCTTTGCAGACCCCGTGGTCACGAGCGACTGCTTTTAATCCAGTTAAAAAGTATTGTTTTATTCAATAGTATGAATCGCGAAAACTTAAGAAGATATAAATTTGTCTTTGCACCTTTCACTTTTAACTTTAACTGGCAATAATGTTTGTTTAAATATTTGCCAGTGGGTAAATAAAAAGAAACAAATAATAATTGAATAAGTAGTCATAGCAATTTAGAAAATGTAAGTAAGAAAGTTGTCTTTTCTATCTCTATCTTGATAGTTATGATGTTATATGCAAAAGTATCAAGACAACGTTGTAGAACCTAACAACAATCAGATAAGCTGATATATTGAATACTTGTTTCGCGAGGTTTTTCCCGCGCAACTTTGAATCCCGTGGGAATATCGGGATAAAAAGTACCCTATGTGCTATTCCGGACTGTACACTATCACCATGTAAAATTTCATCCAAATCCGTTGAGCCGTTTTGCCTTGATTGAGGAACAAACATCCATACATCCAAACTTTCACATTTATAATATTAGTAAGATACTTTGCATTTTCGAGTAGCGACACTAGCGACCCACCTCCTCGGCATCACACGGCTAATAAAAACTTGAACCACAATACAGGGCCATTTATTATTTTTTATTGTACCCCCATTAGTTAATATTGGAGGTGCTATAGTTAGATGTTATTTATATGTATGTTTTGCGATGTGTGTTTATATATTTTTTATGTGTTTTATGTAAAAGAAATAATTTTAATGCAATAGTTAATTTTGTTATGTGTATGTAATAGATTAAGAGGGCGTATTGGAGGTGCTATATGCCTGTGCACTGGCCACTAATCGATATTACGTACACGTCAGTCGGATTTGTTATTATCTTGTTATGTCAGATATCTTGTAAATTATGAATTAGAAAAATATAGCACTATCGACCACTGCTACTCATTTTATTTATTTTCCATTTGTTAAGGGGTTATAAAATTGATAAATACACCCCTCCAAAAATTTAACCAGTAGTGAAAATGGGTTTCAACTTTAAAATCCTAAAAAGTGAAATAACTCAAAAAGGAGGTAAACACAAAGGAGGTAAATGTAATTTAAATGCTGAAGGCGGGGCCATCACATGTGAGTCGACATTTATTTTAAAGATACGGCCGAGTTGAATTACTGTATATATCTATACCGTCCTGTTGGTGTAAAATAAGAATCAAAAGGCCCGATTTATCGTTGTCGATAGTCGCATGCTAGTTCCGCTGATGTTATTTTGAGAATATCGGATTCAGGCAAAAATATACAATTTATTTCTTAAAACACAATAATAAACCTCTCCGATTTAGTCATTAAAATTAACCTGAAATGACTGGCTTTTAATCTTCTGTTAAAATCTAATCGTTTCCTATTACGTATATCGAGTAGATAATAGAGGCGCTTTTTAAAAACTGCGTAACTATTTTTTAACAGTGATACTGAAATTGATTCATTTTATAGTCGTTGACCTTGCCAAAATAGTTTGCGCATTTATATTATCGTTCGAAAATATGCGATAGACCGAACCAATGATTATATCATTTATTTTCCAGTCTATCTGAGGGTCATTTTTATGAAGATCAAAATATTTTAGGAGAAGGTTAAGAATGATGTGTGGATTCAATTTATGACAAAAAAAAATATTTTTTTTAAATAGAAATTTTACAATTCTTTTAAGTGACCAAATTTTTGTGATTACGAAAAATCGGGGCTTCACGTATTTCTTAACTTAATAGAAATAGTTGGAAAAACGCTTTTATTTCTTGTTATTTAGTCGTAAATAACAGATGAAACTAAAATGTTGTTAACTAATGAGAATTATAAAATATCAATTTAACTTAATTTTTAAGCTTTTCCTAAAATATTTTGATCTTTATATAAAAGACCCTATAAATCAATATATATAAAACTGTTCCGTTACTGACTGAGTTACTGAGTGACTGAGTGACTGATAGACAACGTACAGCAGTAACTACAGGGCGTAGAGACTTGAAATTTGGAACATACATTTTTAGGGGATGTAGGGGTGCACTAAGGAAGGAGTTCCCGAAATTCCCACGGGAACGGGAATTATTGCACATTTTAGTTTGTATGAAAAATCTTATTCCTTGAGTGCACTAATATGATACTTGGCATAAAGGTTTTTCAATGAGTGACTGGTTGTGTTATGAAAGGATTTCCCGAAATTCCCACGGGAACGGGAAATATATGATGTTTTAATTTGTATGAAAAAATCTTATCCCTGGAGTGCACGGATGTGATCCTTGGTATAAAGGTATTCAATGTATCAAGGAGTTTTTTGAAACGGTGACCAAATCTGATTTCGGGTTAAAACCTTAATCTCCTTAAAGCGAAAGAATCTTGATGAAAAAATGCTGGAATAAATAACCGCCAGAAGTGATCTAAACGGTGTATCTCAGCTAAACTCGGAAGCGATACTACCAAGCGGGGATGGTTCGATTTATATTCGATTTTTACGACTAGTTTATCCAGAGGTGGTAGGTATACTATTCTAAGCCGTGATTTTTAGACAAATACCTCCTCACGATACTCTGGAATATGGGAGACGAATAATGAAAGGTTAATTTTAATTTTTATACGAATATTCTTACATCAACTTTACAGAAGTAAACCTGATAAACAAATCTTGAAATTCTAAACAGATCTTGCTTTATTCAAGTTTCTTCTTTTTCGGATTAATCCTATGCTTGTTTTCTTGCTGTAATAAATAGCTGATAGAAAAAATGCCTCAACCATGCTTTTTGCAATTGTCACGACTATATTGTCATTGTTTGGAGGCAATGCAGGAGCGATTAAAACATTGTGGAGCTTTCCATATGACGTACCGTATATTGTGTAAGTTTAACAACGAGAGGTCTAGAATAGTTATTTTTTTTATAAAACCTAGTTAACAGTGGTCTGGAAAAACACAGCTCGGCGACGAATTCCAAAAAGAAATTTTTGAAGAATGTTTGTCGTCTACTGTTAAATCATGTCAAAGTAATATCTAAACCGGCGGCTTCGGTAAAACCCAGTGACTAGGTCTAGGTTATAGATCTAGAGGAAGGGCACAGTCCTGACTCATTCACGTAGAAACCTATTTTTAGCATCTCGCGGTACATTCGGGTAAATCGGTAACAGGTTATTTTAATGTGTTTAAAAATAATACTTGCATCGAATAAAACCGGTACAGGTTCCGTGTCTAAAAAAACCTTTAGTATGTTTAAATTTTCCTATGTCAGCTCAGGTTCGTTTTTTTTATAGTTTTTGACTTCGTGTAGCCTCAAATGTGGATTTATTGTTATTTGAAAAAAAAAATCGCAAACCTCTTTATACTCGTATATCCTGCAATATCACTCTAACCATTTTTAAACTCTAAGTATTTAGGTTTTTCTCCATTTTTTTTTATATTGTAAGGATAGGACGTTTGTCTTCCCTGCCACCTGATGGAAAGTGCGCAAGAAGACTATGGTGTTACACGTCCATCCACGAGAAACCTATTCACTCGACACTGCCGCCGGTGGCTACGAGTTGAGAAAATGGTTATCTAACTCGCCTGACCTTGTGGCAGACCTGCCCAAAGACCACCAGCAGGAGCCCCATCTTTTTGAGAATCCAGATACTCCAGATATGCTGTCTGTATTGGGAGTACAGTAAAAGCCAGTCCAGGATTTGTTCACCTATCGACTAGAGCTCCCAAGCCCTAAGGTCTGGACTAAACGAACGGTGCTTTCCACGATAGCTCGCGCCTTCGATCCAAACGGTTGGCTCAGTCCTGTAGTGTTTGCGATGAACTATGGGCAGCGGAAGTGACGTGGGATGAGCCCCTCCCCGGTAGTTTGCTACGGGACTGGATGGCGTTTGTCTCATCCCTCTCCGATGTCAACCGCGTGTGTCTCCCGAGGCGCATATTGCCCACGGGATGGTTCTCGGCCAGTTTACACGGTTTTTGTGACGCGTCTGAGAGGACGGTTGATGCGACAGGCGTTGTCGATGTCCAGCTAGTTACGGCCAAAAGTAAGGTTGCCCCCCTTCAGACTCGATTGACCATCCCGAAGTTGGAGTTGTCTGGGGCTGCTCTATTGGTTCGATTGCTTAACCACGTTATCGAGACCCTGGGAACAAGTGTCCACTTTGATTCAGTTTTTGCTTGGTGTGACAGTCAGGTGGTCCTTTGTTGGCTGAAAGGTTCATACCCTTGAGGTATTTGTGGCCAACCGGGTGTCTCAAATTCAGGCATCGAAGGCCCAGTTGATTTGGCGTCATGTGCCTGGCGAATTGAACCCCGCAGACTGCGCCTCTCGTGGCTGCGAGGCGCCAGCGCTTGTGGACCACCACCTATGGTGGGGCCCACCGTGGTTATTACGGTCCGAGGATTCTTGGCCTCACACACCTGCAATTGTCAGAGCACCTACCCTCGGGATGCAGGTTCACGTTGTTGAAACTTTGGCGGCTCCAGACTGAGAGTCCCTTCTCGAATGTTACAGTTCGTAGGATAAATTGCTAGGTGTCACGGCCTGGATACTTCGATTAATCTTTAACTGTCGTAATCCCCGGAATAAAGTTGAGAATCCGATACTATCTCCGCAGGAGCGTAATGACGCTCTGGTTTATTGGGTGCGGATAGTCCAGGAGCGTACATTTGTGGCTGAGTTAAAGGCCCTCCGCCAACGCACGTCTAAGTTGAAGGGACCCCTGGGGAACTTGAATCCCTTCTTGGACGATAAGGGCTTGTTACGTGTCGGAGGTCGACTTAGGAATGCTCAGCTCCTTTTTGGGGCCCGTCATCCTCTTTCGTTCCCGAAAGACGGCCCCCTGGTGAAATTATTGATAATGGACCGCCATGTGAAAAACGCACATGCCGGATGTAATGCTTTAAGTGCGATCCTCCAGCGGGAGTTTTGGATTTTGTCGGCACGGAGAGCGATACGATATGTCATATTTCACTGTCTCCCATGTTATCGCCTTAAGGCCAGGGCCTGATTAACCCTTAGGCTAATTAGGCTGCAGCCTAGGGCGCGAGGATCGGGGGGGGCGCCCTGAAATCGTGTCTTCGCATGCACTAATCTAGCATCATTGCATCTACCCTACATATTTCAACTAGACCGAGACAAAACACTAAAACTAAAAAAATTATGCACTTGAGAGTCCCTGATTTTAACAACAAATTTTGCAATTTTAAAAAGCGCGCATATAGCATACACTGACTTGTTACTCGAATCGGTCGGTGGACGAGTGAGTGGGTGAGCTGGCAACAGAGTGCCTAGTGCGAGTTTTGTTTAATCCGCCTCGCAAAAAAGGGCATAAATTTTAACTTCATTTTGTATGGGAAATTCGGAATTTAGACAGTGCAACCTAGTTCTCGCGTTTGCCGCTAGATGACTCTGTATCGATTGTATCGTATTCTATTCTTTATCGTCTAATGGCCGGTTTCACAAACACAAAAACTGTTCGTTTTCCGTCGTTTTCCCTACGGATGTCAGAATTTTTAGTACAAAAATACTACTAAGTGAAACCGGCCATAAGTTGCACTGTTTAAATTCCCATGCCAAATAATCTTCACGTATACGCGCGTTTTTGTGAGGCGAATTAAACACAACTCACTCGCACTGGGCACTCAGCGCAGCTTGCCGCGCGCTGAAACACATCAACGATGTGCGGGGCGCGGACTCCCCGGTGTGGTTAATAGTTAGTATACTTTGCCGCGCTTCATTCATTTGTCTTTTCTCTTTCGAAATCGTCGTTCGTCCGTTATATCACGCGCTCGCGTATATTCGTTTTTGGTGATTGATATTTATTGTCCTTTCCTTAGTGTTTCCGTGTTTTTTAAAACTATGAGTGGTAATGAGAGTAGTTCGATAGTAAAAAAGCCAAGTGGAGCAGAATACAGAAAAAAGGCAAAAGAAAAGGAAAAGAAAATAGAAAACATTTTAAAACATACATGTAAACTAGAAACATTTTTTACGAACTCTGCTGAAAGGAACGAAACGGTGACGAATGCTGCACTATCGCCAGCGATTTCATGCCCTGGTCCCTCTACCGCGGACTGTTACGTTTCTCCGTCCAACACTAGCCTTATAGTAGCGACGACGCCGACGATCTACAATGAAGACGAAATTCTAATAGAAGAAAAGTCGTCTATTCCGTCAAGTGACCCTGCACTGTGGCACTGCACTGTAAATGATGAATTTCGGGATTATATTGTTAAAAATGGACTGCAACAAAACGAAGAATTAGATTTTTCCAGATCAGAAAGGCAGTATAAAAATCAAAAAAGATTTTTATCTAAAAATATGTTTGAGAAAAAGCTTGTTAATGGCGAAATTGTGAAGAGAAGCTGGTTAGTATACTCAGAATCCACAGGTCACGTGTTTTGTGGTCCTTGCAAATTATATGGAGGAACATCCGTATTTGCCAAAAGGGGATTTAATGACTGGAAAAATTCTAACTTAATAACTGAGCATGACAATTCTCCGGATCATTGTAAATGTTTGGGACAGTATGTATGTAGAGGTAAACTTTTGCAACGACTGGATACTCAAATAGTCAAACAATATAATGAAGAAATAACTTATTGGCGAAATGTTTTACTACGGGTAATAGAAACAATTAAGTTTTTAGCTTCTCGTGGGCTTCCGTTTCACGGTCAAAATGAAATTATTGGATCTGCACTAAACGGAAATTTTCTTGGCTGTATTGAGCTTATATGTAAATTTCATCCTTTCATGGCTGAACATTTGGTGAGATTTGGACAAAAAGGCAGAGGTTCTCCATCGTACTTGTCATCCTCTATAATCGATGAATTTATTTTACTTCTCGCTGACGAAGTTCGACTTTCGATTATAGGAGAAATAAAAACAGCAAAATATTATTCGATTAGCATTGGTTCTACTCCAGATATTTCACACACCGATCAGTTGACATTTATAATTCGTTATATTTTGCCTGACGGAGAACCTGTCGAACGTTTTGTCACATTTTTACCCAATTGCGGTCATAAAGGTGGAGACATGGAGAAGGCTGTTCTTGCGACAATTGATAAAACTTTGGAACTTGATATTAAAGACTGTCGTGGCCAAAGTTATGATAATGCTAGCAATATGTCTGGTCAATACAAAGGTCTTCAGTCAAGAATTAAAGCTGTAAATCCATTGGCTACTTTTGTTCCTTGTGCAGTCCATTCTCTACAACTCGTAGGATCTGCTGCCGCAGAAAGTAGTGACAAGTCAGCTGCTTTTTTTACACTGGAACAACAGCTATACAATTTTTTTTCTGGATCTACAAGCCGATGGCAAATTTTGCTATCCAAATTGGACGAAAAATCGACGGTACTAAAAAATCTATCGAAAACTAGATGGAGTGCGCGAGCAGATGCAAACAAAGCCTTATACAGTTCATACAAACAAGTTCTGGAAGCATTAAATTCTATTTGCGAAGATGAAAATCAAAGTAAAGAGACCAAAATAGAAGCAAAAGGAATATTAGAAAAAATTAAAAGTCTAGAAATTACAATAATGTTGTGCTTTTGGAACTCTGTACTCGTAAAGTTTCAAATCGTTAGTGCACAGCTACAAGCAAGTTCTGTTGATTTATCTAACGTTGTTACTCTTTATGAGACATTACATGCTTATCTTGATACGTTGCGTGACGAAAAAGAGTTCGAAAATTTTGAATCAGAGGCAATCAAGAGATGCGAAGTGACCACATACAAAAAAGATGTAACAAGAAGAAAGAAACCAAAATTTCATTTCGATGAAGTTATAACGGGGCACATTGAGTTAGAAGGGAGACGATCTTTCATCGTTGATAATTATTATGCAGCTATTGATTGTCTTAAAGTGCACTTAAAAAACCGGCAAATTATTTATAATACAGTAAACACAAAGTTTGGTTTCTTATGGAAACTGCATGAACTAGACAACAGTGAATTTATTAGAAGCAAAGCAAAGGAGTTAAAACAACTATATGCCACTGATTTAGAAGAAACCTTTGCAGAAGAATGCGTCCATTTGGCGCAGTTTTTAAAATCTGACACCGAGGCCGAGCATTCTAATTCTGCCAGAACCCCAAAGGGTTTGTTGCAGTTAATAAAAAGTTTTAATATTTCATGCATGTTCCCGAATGTGGAGATAATATTAAGATTTTTTTTGACAATGAGTGTTACAAGCTGCAGCGGCGAAAGGTCTTTTTCAGCACTTAAAAGAGTAAAAAATTACTTGCGCTCCACACTCCGCCAGCAAAAACTTGCAGCGCTGTCGCTAATGTACATAGAAAGTGATTTTTTACAAACTATTAAATTTGAAAAAATTGTGGAAAGATTTGCAAACGCTAAAGCACGAAAAAGGACTTTTGTATAATCTTATTATAATTACTCAATTACTATAATTTTCAAATAAATCATTAATCAGTTGCAAAAACGTTTCACTTGTGTGATACCTCTCCTCTTTTTTTAACAATAACAGAAGTGTAAATATTTAAAAAATACTCAAGTCGAAGCAACTTCACACACTAGATGACCACGCTCATGGTCAATGGCAATGGCAACTAAGTTGTCTATAGAAACTAAGCCAATACAAGTCATGCGGCCAAACACGACATGGATTTGGTTTTCTACTTGGTAGCCTGCAGTCACTTGTCATGATTTTGGTCTTATAATGCGTGAAGTACTTTGCCTTTATGTACGATCAGCTTAAAAAATATTTACCACCCTAAGGTTGAATGTCGTGCAGATTAAAGGACGTTAGTTTCGCTTGCAGATCGATCTGAAAAAGTTTATATGTAGTATGAACCATTTTAAAATTTTCACACTACTACTCCACTCACTTACTACAAAACTTTTTATGCCGTCCTTAACACACCTTGCGGGGGCGCGTCCTCATAATTAGCCTAGGGCGGTCAGAACTCTTGATCAGTCGCTGCTTAAGGCTAACATTACGCAGCCCCATATGGGAGATTTGCCTGCGGAGCACGTCACCGAATCGCTGCCCTTTGCCGGGGTTGGTACGGATTTTGCGGGGCCTTTTACGATTAAAGCCTCACGTCTCCGTAACGCTAAGACCGAGAAGGCTTATTTGTGCGTTTTTGTTTGTTTAGCCACTAAAGCTGTCCACCTCGAGGTGGTTAGTGCTCTCTCGACAGAAGCCTTCGTTGCTGCGCTCGGCAGATTTGTTTCGCGTCGAGGACCTCTGCCCTCTTTGATTCGATCCGACTGTGGGACCACTTTCAAGGGTACCGATAGGTATTTAAGGGAGGTCTACGAATTTTTGGATAGGAGTAATGTTGAAATCGGCTCCTCACTTTCTCGTAGAGGGGTGCGATGGCAGTACTCACCGCCGTCCTGTCCCCACTGGGGAGGGATATTTGAGGCACCTGTGAAGGCCGCCAAAACTCACCTTCGTCGTGTTGTTGGGGAAACAATCCTAACCTTTGAGGAACTCACGACCGTATTTTGAGGAAGGACACAGTCCTGACTCATTCACGTAGAAACCTAATTTTAGCATCTCGCGGTACATTCGGGTAAATCGGCAACAGGTTATTTTAATGTGTTTAAAAATAATACTTGCATCGAATAAAACCGGTACAGGTTCCGTGTCTAAAAAAACCTTTAGTATGTTTAAATTTTCCTATGTCAGCTCAGATTCGTTTTTTTTTTATAGTTTTTGACTTCTTGTAGCCTCAACTGTGGATTTATTATTATTTGAAAAAAAAATCGCAAACCTCTTTATTTATCCTGCATATCACTCTAACCATTTTTAAACTCTAAATATTTAGGTTTTTCTCCATTTTTTTTTTATACTGTAAGGATAGGATGTGTAACGTAGTAGTTTTTGTGGGTTATAAAAAATTAAAACTCGCGACCTTAGAATTTTGAGATTGGCAACATTATTTTTTTTCTTCAAGACGGACGGAACGCACCGCTGCTGTCAAGATGTGAAATCTTTTTTTTGGGCCGGCTTTGCTGGCTAGATGTTGTGATCGTCCCATTTAAAAAACCTTAAATTTAATAAGGTGAAATACGTATAATATGTAGTCGCCGCAGTTTGTGTTAGAAATAAATTTTAGCCCATATTGGAAACCATATGGTAAGTCACATTGTCAAATCTTCACGTCTGATGTTAATCCTATTAGTTTGAACGAATATTCAGCTAGATATCTTTTTAAGGCTCCATCACAAATGTTGGTAATTGTCGTTTCTTAAATTATTCCAAATTGAAGCCTATAAAAAAAACATAACCTAGATCTGACCATCTCGGGTAATCAAGTTTATAATTCTTTCCAGGGTGCTTTGCAGGAGTAACTCTGGTGGAGTTTTCATTGTTTTTAAATGTGGCTGAAGCTGTTTGTTACATGATTTAACACAAGAGCATGAAATCCTCATGGTAACATGCAGATTTGCTTTAGTAAAATGTTGACCGAGGAGTTATAAGGTAATCTTTTATCTACTTACAACTATAAAATCAAGAAAGAAAGTACCTGTGGTGATATTGGATATTGATATTGGATATTGGATATTGAAACTGGATATTAGTTATTGTAGTGACATTAAGAGATAGAATATTCTTTAATTATTGTTTTAAAAGATAATCCTTGCGGTTAGTTTTAAGTAGACTTAAGCACTAACCTTAGTTTATTAATTATTTTGTTAATTTAGCTTCATGGTAATTTAAAGTACCTATATAAATTGTTCTTTTTATGTATAACAGAGACGGTGAGGTGATTTAGTATGGTGAACTCCCTCTCCTGAGCTAGTTAAACTTTTTTCTCACCGCTCTCTGTGTAAAGATACTCAGGACTCGCCTTGAACTATTACACAATAAAATCTGTGATATTTATCAGTATTAACATCTTTTATTTTACATCACAAGACCTGTTAAGTAGGACCTACCCCGCTATATCTTGGATAAGTAGGATCGAGGGTGAGTCTAGGGTGTTTACGCTCAGAGTATCTTTATTTTGTGACCTGTGTTTTGGTAGGAGTGTCTGGTTACTTACAACTTAAGCAATCTTCACTCCGGGCACAAACTGAACACTCCCCCCAATCCACAACGTTACAAATGGCGCCCAACGTGGCGTACCAACTACTCACTTGGTACAGATTTTGGTTACTGTCAGTATTGAGTTCAATCTGCAGTTATTTTGTTGTCATATAGGTGGTATTTCTCTATTACTCACCTGACACATTTTTGTTGTTTCGGCAATATTTTGTTATAACTGTCAGTTATACTGAAGTTATATTGTTTTTAAGTAATAGCTAAAGGCAAATTCAATTCGATGTCCATTGTTAGTTCTGGTGTAAAGTTGGCTTTACAACTTTTATACTGAAGTAGTATGTTTTTGTTATTGTTTAGTGTTGCACAGATTTTGCTGTGTTAACACAAAGACAGTAATTCTGAAAGAGATGAATGTAAGGAATGAATGGTTATGTTAGTTACTAATTTTGCAAAGAGCGCTCTAGAAGATGATGTATGTTCAACCCGATGATGAATGAATGTGAATGAATGGTGATAAGACTGACACAACTCAAGGACTCATTGAATGACTTTATGCTATGGCCGGTCTTGTAAGGAATGTGTAGTTTGTATAAAATCTGACCTGCCTGTTGGTTTTTTTTTTGGATTGATAACTGAAAGATGGATATTTATTTATATTTTTTTAGTAAGTAGGTTTACTTACTAAACTTAATGTTGTAATTTTGGTATTGTTTTTTTTAACAACTGTTTGTTGTTACTTAAGTGGCTGTTATGCCTATATATATTTTTCTAATACAACTTTGTTGATAGTTGGTTGTAAACTTTGTTACTTACAAGTTTTTTTTCTCTTTTAACAGCTGTTGAGTTGTTGTTTTGTGGTGATGGGTTTTAGTTATACCTTATGGTATGTTGGCCATAGGTGTAACATTTTTTTTGTTTTGTTACTGATATATTTCACAGATTGTAGGTATCTACCTATCTACTTAGATTCATTGTTGTGTTATAACTTAGTTTTTTTCTCAGTTTAGGTTGGTTGTAGATTGTTTCAACGCCGGGACGGCGATCGGTTCACTTCATGACCCTTTTCTTTGGAGGGGGGGCATTGTAACGTAGTAGTTTTTGTGGGTTATAAAAAATTAAAACTCGCGACCTTAGAATTTTGAGATTGGCAACATTATTTTTTTTCTTCAAGACGGACGGAACGCACCGCTGCTGTCAAGATGTGAAATCTTTTTTTTGGGCCGGCTTTGCTGGCTAGATGTTGTGATCGTCCCATTTAAAAAACCTTAAATTTAATAAGGTGAAATACGTATAATATGTAGTCGCCGCAGTTTGTGTTAGAAATAAATTTTAGCCCATATTGGAAACCATATGGTAAGTCACATTGTCAAATCTTCACGTCTGATGTTAATCCTATTAGTTTGAACGAATATTCAGCTAGATATCTTTTTAAGGCTCCATCACAAATGTTGGTAATTGTCGTTTCTTAAATTATTCCAAATTGAAGCCTATAAAAAAAACATAACCTAGATCTGACCATCTCGGGTAATCAAGTTTATAATTCTTTCCAGGGTGCTTTGCAGGAGTAACTCTGGTGGAGTTTTCATTGTTTTTAAATGTGGCTGAAGCTGTTTGTTACATGATTTAACACAAGAGCATGAAATCCTCATGGTAACATGCAGATTTGCTTTAGTAAAATGTTGACCGAGGAGTTATAAGGTAATCTTTTATCTACTTACAACTATAAAATCAAGAAAGAAAGTACCTGTGGTGATATTGGATATTGATATTGGATATTGGATATTGAAACTGGATATTAGTTATTGTAGTGACATTAAGAGATAGAATATTCTTTAATTATTGTTTTAAAAGATAATCCTTGCGGTTAGTTTTAAGTAGACTTAAGCACTAACCTTAGTTTATTAATTATTTTGTTAATTTAGCTTCATGGTAATTTAAAGTACCTATATAAATTGTTCTTTTTATGTATAACAGAGACGGTGAGGTGATTTAGTATGGTGAACTCCCTCTCCTGAGCTAGTTAAACTTTTTTCTCACCGCTCTCTGTGTAAAGATACTCAGGACTCGCCTTGAACTATTACACAATAAAATCTGTGATATTTATCAGTATTAACATCTTTTATTTTATATCACAAGACCTGTTAAGTAGGACCTACCCCGCTATATCTTGGATAAGTAGGATCGAGGGTGAGTCTAGGGTGTTTACGCTCAGAGTATCTTTATTTTGTGACCTGTGTTTTGGTAGGAGTGTCTGGTTACTTACAACTTAAGCAATCTTCACTCCGGGCACAAACTGAACACTCCCCCCAATCCACAACGTTACAGATGTTTGTCTTCCATGACACCTGATGGGAAAGTGCGCATGAAGACTAAGGTGGTACACGTTCATCCACGAGAAACCTATTCACTCGACACTTACCTAAAAGTACCAGGACTGTTATGTAGTGGTCAGGAAAAACAGACGCAGGCAGATCATTCCACCCCTTGACAATTCGTACCAAAAAGAAACTATCGAATCATTTTGTTCGACTTCTTGGTAAATCTACTATACAGGGTATCCCGCCAGCCCTATACAATACCATCACGGAAGGTTGGCGGGACACCCTGTATACGGATGGAAGTTCTGCCTGCGTCTGGTAAAAAGGAGTGGATTCAATTTGGTCAAAAAAACTCGCACATTCACCAGAATGGAGCCGCTAAAATACTGTCCAACAAGCAACCTTATGACGATGCTCTAGCGTCGGCAATTTTATATTTATAAGGTCATTAATAAACATCTGGGCTCTTCAGTCAACAGTGTATAGCGCTTCGAGCTGGTATTTGGCGGAAACATCCCATAGGTGATTACAGTACTCCATGCACGGCCTCACTTGGGCTGGGTATAGATTGAGCAGCCGTTCAGGGCCGAAGTACCGCCGGACCTTCGAGATGATACCGAATGGTAATAAAATAAAATTGATGGTGGATTTCGCTTTTTATTTCAATATAGCGTATCGTAGCTATCTAAACTTTCTTCCTTTATATTAATTATAAATATCCTTTATATTATTAATAAATGTAATCAATAATTAAATTACTTGTTAAATTCATAACATCAATGATTTCAGACCACTTATTCTACATGCTTACCTATCTGTTTTTGGACAAAGCATTATTTTAATTTTTAGATAGTAGAATAGGGAACAGCCATAAACCTTAAATTAAAGACAGCAAACTCATAATTTAGTTGATTAGACAAGGTTGGCTATGACGTCAAATGGTAGACATATTAACTAGCTATGAGGTAGTTTTTTGTGTTTTTTTATTGCATATGCGTCCAAAATAGTTTTTGAAAAATTTTGATTTATAATACAGGTTCTACACGGATTTAGCAATAAACTCTAGTCTTTTGAAAAACTCCAAAAATTAAATGCTAATCTGAGAAATAAATCATTTTTCGAGTCTTTTCCAAGACTCCCTGTAGGTTAATTAGCTGTCATGGGCGTGGCGAAACACGAAATAAATGTCGAATTTTTGAAAATGTTAGTTTTTCGGCATATTTTCTAGAGATATTTCGAGCATTATTAAATTCTTTTTGTTTTCGGTATCAACGACGAGGAGGTAAACATTAATAACACCCTTCTTTTGTGTCGGGGGTTGAAAATATCATCTTTTATAAATCAAATACCTCAATTATTTGTACTGTAAAGCTAATGGTAATGTATATGACTTTGTGTTATACTGGGTGTTTGGTGGCTAGGTGCAAAGGTTAAAGGTATTATTGAACATTTCTAGTCATATATTTTTTTTGACGAAACATAATATTTATTTTTTTTGTTTTTTTTTTGATTTTTTGAAAAACATTCAGAATTTGGTAGATACGAGTTATTAGTGCCGCAAACTAACGCGAGTTTGCAAACACTATCTTTTGTTTCCGGTAGTTTAATGTATGTCGGACTAAATAAAACTTCTTTTATGTATATTTATGGCTTCTAAAACCAAATGGCGGCATACAAAACTTAAAAAAAAACGTATTTTGATACGAGCATGATTTTGATGTGCCATAAAAAATATTTAAAAATTGTTCAAACATTTTAAAAAACATGCCTGTTTGCACATCGCTTGCCAAATCTCTAAGTTAATAAAAACCAAAGGAGCACTTTAATAAAACTGCATGAACTTTAATTTCAAAACTATAGTAACAAAATCAAAGCAAAACCTTAAATCACATGTTCAAAATGTAAACTACGATTTCTCATAGATAAACGGGCCCTTTACTTCTGTGGTAGTTATTTTTAGTTGCATCTCCTGCCTCATGATGACAAAAGCTTCACGAATCCTTGTAATTAACTCGTCTTTTGTTGCTATTTCTGAGGTGTACACAAGTCCTTTGGCGCGTCCCCAAACAAAAATCTCCAAAGGAGTTAAGTCGGGGGATCGAGCGGGCCAAGGAATGGGTCCATCTCTACCGATCCAGCACTCTGGAAAACAATTGTCAAGGTATTCTCTCACAGCCAAACTCCAATGTGCCGGGCAGCCGTCTTGCTGAAAAATAATATCTCTTTCCGCTTCTAATGGTACTCCGACTTCCTCTGGAGATTAGGAAGATCGTTTAATAAAAACTCGAGATAATTGGGTCCGTTCAGGCGAATCTTCTAAGCAGTGAGAGGTTTGTTTGATCTATTCACGAATGCAAAACTCATAAGTACGAACAGAAGAAAAGCCGCAAAGTAGAAACTTATCACAAAGTCATAAATATATTTGTAACAAGGTGTGCGAGATTTATCTTCAATCAGAAAATTTCACTGTTTTCATGAGATAACTGAACAAAGATCTAGAAGATGGTCTTCTTATTGAAGAGCTAGACTGTTCAAAATTAATCGGCAAACGACCTTACAACAATGATGCATTGAATTAGATGAACAGGCTGAGAAACGTGTCAAAATAACTAAAAAGTAAAAAATATATTTAAATTAAAAAACCCTGTTTAAAAATAAGCTTTTATAAAACAGTGCGCTGAAAAGAAAATAATAAGCTGTTACGCTAAAACTTTTACTGTTAACTTATAACGGCATTTCATATTTGACACAATTTTTATAAGCACGTAGATCATCCTGTTTTAAAAAATGGTTCGATCGCATGAAAAAGTATTTTCAATGCAAAGAAGAGTTTTGAAGTAAGCTAGGTACTATAATCTAGAAAGATATCAGCAATCAATATTAATTATTTGTAAATTTTATAATTAATCCTAAACTTGTAGGCAAACTATTTAAAGTTAGGTATTTAATAAGTATGTATGATTAATTAAAGTACCAAAGGTACTACCTTATTATTCAGCCGTTAGTTTTGTTTTGTTTTAACTTTTACTTCAAATGTTTATGGCTTTTACACCAAGTTACTATTTTGTAGTGATAATAATTTTTATATAATTATGTAGCACACAGGATTGCCTTTAAACTCTAGTAATAAAATCCTATGTATATAAGGCTAAATATAAAATAAATAACAAAATATGTAAACTTGATTAGGGGATAATTGTAAACTTGACTATATTTAAGATCTTTAAATTTAAATAGTTAATATTCTTAATTTAGGCTTTCTTGCATTTTGTAGCAATTAAAATTGTCCATCTTTTAATATACATAACCCTTAATATAAGTTATAAACATAACAACAATTATAGAAATAACTCAGAATGTAAGAGGAAAAACAAATTAAAATAAAATTTAATTGCGGCTCTCCTTACGGTATTGCTCAGTTTTGGAGTCTTAACGGCAGTCTGAGAGATTGATTTGATATTGACTTCAATTAACAAACTAACTCAAGATTTACTTTCTATCGTGCTCTTCATACTGCCTGCCTGAAAAATACCGCAACGAAGCCAAGTTATTATCAAGTCACCACGACGTTTTATTTCAAGATCCCATTGGTACTGCCCAACCTCCACATTTCCATACAGTCCACTGCTGGGTAGTATCAATCAATGGTCCTTCGAGAGCCGGATCTCTGAAGATTGCGTCAAACCTAGTGAAGCCTTCGTGGAGTCTTCGTGGTGGCGTCGAAGAGTCTCCGTGGTGCCGTCGTGTGCAGTCTTCGTGGTGGCGTCGAAGAGTCTCCGTGGAGCCGTCGTGTGCAGTCTCCGTGGTGCCGTCGTGGTGTCGTCGTGAAGCCCCAGGATCGAGAGGCAAGACGGACGGCGCTGGAAGAAGCCATCACGCGGCCACCTAGCGGTGTTAAACGGCCATCAAACAGCGTGCGTTAATGCCAGTGTGGGTTAACAGACGCGCCCACGAGTCCACAGGGCTCAATAGTCTGACCTCGCTGGTAAGGTTCTATTACTGAGGGTTTCTCAGAGCTGTTTTACGGCCTCGAGGAAGCTGACGAGTTGGGTTGTTCCTACCCTTCTCCGAGCAGCCCAAGGTGGTAGCGCTCTCTGCCAGGTGGTTCCCCTACCCGCCCTATCCTATTTCCACCCTCGGCTGACGTCATCACGCTAGGAAGTCAGTCGAACTGCTAGTGTTAGGAAATAGGTATTATAAGTTAGGGTTTTTATTGTGTTTAGTGAATATTTAGATTAGGGAACCCCCTCGTAGCACCATGTCGGACGGAAAGAAGCTAAGGTCAGGCAAGAAAACCGGTACACCATTGGACAGTGAAGCATCAGAAACCACAGAGACCAATACGTGGAGCCATGGGACCGGCACAGAAGAGCAGTCACGCAATAGCTCGCAACAAAGTAGCGAACAGGTGACAGAATCGAGCGGAAATATAGAAGTAACGGAAGTGTTAGTGCAAACGTTAGCAAACAGTGCACCCGGGACGGTTGTAGGTATGCCTGTCGCGAGTGATAGGCCCGGAATCGATATATCTACTTCGCAGTCTAGTAAATTATCTCAGATTAAGGCGCAGTTAGAACTTAGGGCCTCCGAATTAGAACGGGCGCGGGCGGCAACCGCATATGCTGAGACTCGTTTGGAGTTAGCCAGATTCGAACTGGCAACTGTTGAAAACTCCAACGAGGCGGATGTTACCCCCGAACCTATTGACGGTAGGGTTCATAGTTGGATCAATGATCAAAATAACGCGCGAGTAATTTGCGAACGGGAATGTAGGGCACAACCGGCTAGCGTACCTCCGTGTGTAAACGTTCAGAAAAAAAACGTTAAATCCGTGTTTATAGACACTCAGAACTCGTACACGGGAGTTCAAAACGTAGCTAGGCTTCGTAAGGCACTCCGCGGCCATGCTAGAGAAACCGTGCGGTCTTTAATGTATACTAGCATCGAACCAAGTGCTATAATGGAAACATTAGAAAGACGTTACGGTAGGCCGGAAATGTTGATATTATCGGAGTTAGAGTCTTTAAAAAAGCTACCCCGCATGTCAGAAGACGGGAAAAATATAACGATGTATGCTAGCAAGGTAGCTAACACCGTCGCCTCGATTAAAACCTTAAATCAACCTCAATATTTATACTCACCAGAGTTAGTAAGTAGAGTTATAGATAAATTAAGCGTAATTTTAAAATATAAATGGTTCGAATTTAAATCAATGTATGCCGACATACCAGAATTAGTTTTATTGTCACAATTTTTAAATAAAATGGCAGATCAGTGCGGTGCTATGTTTTCATACAATTTAAATAGGGAAGAACGCGCCTTTAGTCGGCAACCGAGGCCGGTTAACGCCGTGAAAACATACAAACATCGCTCGCGTTCATACAGTAGCGACTCATCATGCCCGTCGGAAAACGAGCGCGAACCGAAAAAGGCAACCGTTGCTGCAGTGGCTCACCGAAAGAGTTTAAATAAAAAACGCAACTCGAAACCCCCACAAGCCACACCTTGCCACGATAAAGTCGATATGGGCAAGTGCGCATTGTGCGGGGGTACTCACTTAATAAAAGAGTGTGCGGATTTTGCCAAATTAAACGTCGCAAAACGGTGGGAAACAGCGAAGAGCAACAGGCTGTGCTTTAGATGTTTAAATGAAGCACACAAATGCATAATGAGATAAAAATATAAACCGTGCGGCATAAATAGTTGTGAAGCGTCGCATCATCGCCTTCTACATCACGGGCAGGAATCGAACCCGGGAACTGCGGATGCGACGATAAACTCAGTTAGCCACGTTAGCGCGTCAACCACGTACCTTAAGATTTTACCGGTTGAGCTGAGTGGGCCGTTAGGTACAGTCACCACACACGCCTTGTTAGACGAAGGGTCAACAATGACGTTGATAGAGCGGGATGTGGCTCACAAAGTAGTGTCGCCCGGTAGGCCGGAACAGCTCACCATCGAAGCTGTCTGCGGTAGTAAAACAAATGACTCGGAGTCAACAAGGGTTAAGCTGAACATCCGAGGCATATGTAGCCGCGAGCTAGAAACCATGACCACGCACACGATAAGCGCTTTGAGCCTCGCTCCGCAAGAAATAAACCGCGAATTAATAATGCAGTGTGAACATCTCATAGAATTAGAGGACGAGTTGTGTTATAGTCAAGCCAGGCCAACCATAATTATAGGCCAAGATAACTGGCATTTAATAGTTTCGCGCCAATTACGCGTTGGAAACAAAACACAACCCGTAGCCTCGTTCACTAAATTAGGTTGGGTTCTACACGGACAGAACTCACAGCCGCGTAGGTACCTAGGTACGGTAAGCCACGTTAGGCATGTGACCAACGAGGATGCCGTATTAGAACTCGTTAAAGAGCATTTTAGTATAGAATCATTAGGAATCGAACCGCGCAAACCGGAAAAAGATCCCGAGGTACGGGCTCTAAAGTTGTTAGATTCTACATGCACGAAGTTACCTAACGAGAATAGATACGAGGTAGGGTTGCTATGGCGATCGGACGATGAGGTAATGCCCGATAACCGCCAACAAGCCCTCAGCCGTCTGTATAACCTCGAAAAGAAATTAGATAAAGATACGTCTTTAAAAGCGGAGTATAGTAAACAGATAAAAAACCTTATCGAAAAAGGTTACGCCTAAATAGTCGAGGCACCGTCGCACAGTGGGGCAGCGTCATATAGAGACATGATATTAATTATTTTTTCGTAGTTTCATGCTTTCATGCATAAAAATATGTAGCAAATAACATGTTTGTAACATAATTTAAATAAGAAAGTAATACAATTCGGAAAAAATACGTATATTAATTAAAACATAATAAAAAAATAATAAATAACATTTGATTTCAGGGTGCTGGCTCTTCAAACATATCTATTGCATCCTGATGAAAATTATTTTTAATTTTTACGGGTTTCTGCCTTAAATTTGAAATCATGGGATCTGATGAAATTAACATACGATTAAAAATATCTACTAAGTTATCCCTTCTAGAAGTTTTACGACTGTAAAATTCCCTGAAAATCTTAAAATCTTTATTGCGGGATTCTAATGCTTCTTCACTTAATTGCCCTATTGGTAAAACACATCCAGATACAATTTCGTGACCGTGTATCAAAATTTTATGTACAGTGGTGCTCATGCAGTACCTAGGATATAGGCTGACAAACAGGCGAGCAGTACCTAAGCAGTATTCTTGAAATTTTGATAAATTTAAGTTAAAACCACTAGATATACATTGTAATATGATATAAAATCGATGTATTAAGTTCCGATCTATACCAGTAATAGTGGCTGATAAGTCACCTTTTTCAAAAAACTTTCTGGCTACATTTCCCGTATTAGTATTTCCATATCCAGGTTTTGGTTTATCAATAAGCAAACCTGTTAGTTCTTTAAATTCCCTCTGAATCCTTAATTTATTATCTTGCACAGTTTTTTCAACGTTTTTATTAATTCGCCACATTTTTATTGGTAATTTATATCCTAGATGTAAAAGACATTCGAAGAGCCTTATCCACGCATGCAAAGTCGACATTCCAAAAGATAAATAATCTGCATTTATAGGAAGCTGAATCATTTTATCTATATCATTAAATTGTTTTGATGTCGCTTTACATAGATAACATCTAAGGGCAGAGGTCGTTTCACTCAAACTATTACATAATTTACCATCAATCATTGAGAAAATTAATTTATGTTTTATAATAAACTGTTTATTATCTAATTTTACCACTGTTTCAGCAAGTTCAGCAATTTGGTTATCGATATTCATTTTTTCTGTACGGACCAATTGGTCAGATTCTTTTTCATAAATAATTTTTAGTGGCCTACAGTAGCGCGGGGACGAAGGACATGAGTTCTTCCAAAAGACCTTATTATTATACTTGAGTTGTAAAGGTACGAAACATGTGATGAATACAAATTTATCATCTACATCAAGGTCATATTCATTTATATATCTCTGGTGATATTGGCTATGTCCCGAACTCCCGTCAAATCCCCATTTGGAAGTTAAAACAAGGTGTTCGTTTTCACTAAAACTAACACTGGCTAATACTTCTTGTTGAAGAGCTACTATTTTTTCTGCTGTGTGATTAAGTAAATTTTGAACAGGTACTTCGGCTTGTATCTCATTTACTAAAACACCAGTAGGATAACATTTTACCTTTTCTTCTTGTATTTTTTTGTAAGAGGGTAAATAATCTTTAAAATAGCTTTTTATTATTTCGTACTGACCACGAGAAAGTTTGGCGTCAATCATCATAGACAACGCTTCAATAGGCGATAATTGTTTTTGATCTTTGTGTTTTTTTTACTTTTTTGGCATATTCGGGACTATTAATAATATTTTTGATAACATCTGCTGCCTCAGGTTGACCCTCCGCTCTTAGTTTCATTTGTGCTGAATAAGTCAACTCTTCAACAGAATTCTCTTTCCGTAGCTGAGCTGTTCGTTTTCGTTTTGTTTGGTCACTGCTACTATCAAAAGTTAAAGGAGGACGTCCTATATTTGGCGAAGCAACATTTGAATGCGGATACAATTTAAAAGACATTGATTGGCTTAACCATATTTGTTCTTTATTTATAAAATCAGCCTTTTTTCTGCCACATTGGTCCCATTTACTTTTAAAAATAAATTTAAATTTTTTCAGCTGTTGACGTAGGTCACTTAAATGTAATTCCGTACAACCTGTTTTATTTTTTAAAAATAATTCCACGTCTTCAAATTTTTTATATAAGTTTTTGTATTTACTGTTCAAAATCACATCTACCAATACTTTTTTTTTGCAATTAAAGGTATTTGTTGTCTCTGGAAAGAGAATTCTATACTAAAGTAAAATAAAGGTAAATTTTAGCAGTAAGTTTAACAATATTTCGGAAAATTCTATTCTGTAATCTAATTTCAAAATTAAAAAAAAAATACTTCTGCAATGAGTTCCCTACTTTTTGTTTTGCTTTTATATTAAAAAGTAGTTACTCTATTATATACTAGTGACAAACATGAGGAACTCATTGCAGAACTATAAAAAATATATAAAAATAGTGTAAATGTTGTTTTTTTTTATCACAGCCTATATATGGTTTAAATATTAACGTTTTAATAGTGCAATATATTCTACATACCAGTACCACTATGTTCCATATTAGACATAATTAATTAGCTTCGTGATACACTTTATATAAATTATTTTAAGTATTCGCAATATTCTTAATTCGTTTTACGTCTTACTTTGAGTGCAATTTGTTGGTACTAAATAAATTGATATTTTGCTATAAAGGGTAGTAATCAATACAGTCGATAGTCAAGTTTATCACATCATCATTAGTTTTATCAAAATACCTACTTTTCAAAATTGAACTTATATCATGTCGCTATATGACGCTGCCCCAATGTGCGTCGTCATCACCGCGTTTATGGTATTTACCACACTTTGCTGTGACGCACCCACAAAAGGGTAACGTAAGGCTAGTCTTCGACGCCGCGGGTAGAACAGCCGGTAAATGCTTAAATGACGAGATGGTAGCGGGTCCCGACTTATTGCAGTTACTTTTCAGCGTATTAATTCGTTTCCGCGAAGGCCAAGTAGCAGTTGTGGCCGACATTAAAGACTGGTCTGTTATACGAATGTCAACAAAAATCGAGTCAACCGAGAAGAAACTTAAACCTGTTAATACGGTCATAATTAACAAAACGTACGATCACTTACCCGATCCCTCGCGATTTCCATCGTATAATAAAATGTTGCGTGCTACGGCGAGACTGCTACTCGCAGCTGAGGTATTTAAAACCCGAAGGCTACGAGAATCACAGTCAAGAACAACAGATGTTTCAACGAAACACTTACTTATCGCCGAAAGAGCATTACTTCATAGATGTCAAAATGAATCCTCCCATGAAGAAAGAAGACGTCTAAAGTCAGAACGTCCGCGGCAACGATTCGCCGCCCTGTTATTCTTCTCGACCGACCTAGCTTACAAACTAAAACGGTGCTTGCGCACGAGGGGGAGACTGAAGTAAGCTAGGTACTATAATCTAGAAAGATATCAGCAATCAATATTAATTATTTGTAAATTTTATAATTAATCCTAAACTTGTAGGCAAACTATTTAAAGTTAGGTATTTAATAAGTATGTATGATTAATTAAAGTACCAAAGGTACTACCTTATTATTCAGCCGTTAGTTTTGTTTTGTTTTAACTTTTACTTCAAATGTTTATGGCTTTTACACCAAGTTACAATTTTGTAGTGATAATAATTTTTATATAATTATGTAGCACACAGGATTGCCTTTAAACTCTAGTAATAAAATCCTATGTATATAAAGCTAAATATAAAATAAATAACAAAATATGTAAACTTGATTAGGGGATAATTGTAAACTTGACTATATTTAAGATCTTTAAATTTAAATAGTTAATATTCTTAATTTAGGCTTTCTTGCATTTTGTAGCAATTAAAATTGTCCATCTTTTAATATACCTTTTAATATAATATACCCTTAATATAAGTTATAAACATAACAACAATTATAGAAATAACTCAGAATGTAAGAGGAAAAACAAATTAAAATAAAATTTAATTGCGGCTCTCCTTACGGTATTGCTCAGTTTTGGAGTCTTAACGGCAGTCTGAGAGATTGATTTGATATTGACTTCAATTAACAAACTAACTCAAGATTTACTTTCTATCGTGCTCTTCATACTGCCTGCCTGAAAAATACCGCAACGAAGCCAAGTTATTATCAAGTCACCACGACGTTTTATTTCAAGATCCCATTGGTACTGCCCAACCTCCACATTTCCATACAGTCCACTGCTGGGTAGTATCAACCAAGTTTTCTGTACTCTATGTAGCAACATACATAATATTTTGGTTATAACATGTTGTTTTTTTTAAGTTACGCAAAATTTTTAGTGTGACCTACGTTTGTATTTTTCCAGTTGCCGCAGTCATCAGCCTCGTTTTGAATATAAATTACACGGAAAGATCTGATAAATCCAGTTTTTTTTTATAGATTACCTACATGTTTTGCAAGTTAGTCATAATAAGGTTTTGCGTGTTAATTTTAGCTAACTCGTTTTTCAATTTTAGATGCTCTTATGCCTTAATAGATTCAGTTAGTTTTTAACATGTTTAGAGATGTAATTATAGAACGTGAACGCGACTGCGCGTTTTCTCGCATTTAAGTTTGTCAAGAAAGAGTAATGTTCATAACTGATCTGTCAGATTTTTGACAACTCATGAAATGTATTAAAACAACAATGCAAATAATAGCTCATTTTCGGTTAATTACAAATCATTTACTAATATTAGAAACCGCAGCAAGGATTTTAATATTTTACTCTCTCAAGTTACTCAATAGACTAGTATCAATAAAAAGTATATTATTATTATTATGTATGCTTACAGCTACACGCCTTTCGGCGGGAAAGACCCGACAATCGGACCAGTCGGTCGGGGATCAGGGCAAGAGAGACAGAAACCAGCGAACGATTCGGGCAGTCTCGAGCAAAACCGCTTTTTGCATGCGTGCTGGAAGCGAACTGCCGCCGAATCCCAGCCTTTCAAGATTTCTGACCAAAGTGGCTGGGTGGCCAAAGTGGCCGTTTGCGGATATTACAACCGGGATGATTTCGGTGGACATAACTTCCCACATTTCGGTCACCTCGTGTGCAAGGTCCAAGTACTTGCTTTGCTTTTCGGTCTCGGCCTTCACGAGGTTCTCGTCATGTGGTATAGTTATGTCCTCCAAAAACACCTTGGACGACGATCGGTCCATTAACACGATATCAGGTTTATGCGCTAGTATAGTCTTGTCCGTGATAATGGGCCGATCCCAGTAGAGCTTGGCGCTGCCGTTTTCTGCTGTAACGCATAGACTTCGGTATCCCCAAAGAGGTCCCCGAAGCGCAGCCAATGCACGGAGGCTTTACGGTCCACGTGTGGCTCGTGTAGAGCCTTGTAAAACCGTCCGTACAGCTCTGTCTCTTTCCATACGGTCTCACGATCAGAAGTGCTTAGTACTGCCGGTGTCTGCCATGTCTTGAGGCTCAGATTGAGAGGAGTGAGTCCTTTGTCACACGCTAAAACCTCTCTATGCATACCTACGTCCGTCTTTGCCATAAAATAAGCTCGGAGGCCACATATCTCCCGGTTGTGCAAGGTTTTGGCGCTAAGTAGGCCTCTTCCTCTACACTTCCGGGAGAGATACAGTATTTGTGATACTTAGACCGCATTATGAAAGCTTGCCTGAGCATTATTCATCACTCAAGCATCAATTCGCAGTCATCTCTCCACAGAAACTGTCAAAAAATGTATGCTTAAGCATGAACTCATAGTTCAGATATAAATCCAAACTAACAAACGTGCCATGGGGCGAAAGTAAGCTTTTTATACAAGCTTTTGCAGTGGATACCACACAGCGAAACTAGGAAGAATCCTATTATGGTGCGTACAGATTGCTGTAATGGAACAAGTTATGTAACATTCTGCGCACTACATAGGATGGAAGGATAGGATGTTTTTCTTCCATGACACCTGATGGAAAGTGCGCATGAAGACTAAGGTGGTACACGTTCATCCACGAGAAACCTATTCACTCGACACTTACCTAAAAGTACCAGGACTGTTATGTAGTGGTCAGGAAAAACAGACGCAGGCAGATCATTCCACCCCTTGACAATTCGTACCAAAAAGGAACTATCGAATCATTTTGTTCGACTTCTTGGTAAATCTACTATACGGGGTATCCCGCCAGCCCTATACAATACCATCACGGAAGGTTGGCGGGACACCCTGTATACGGATGGAAGTTCTGCCTGCGTCTGGTAAAAAGGAGTGGGTTCAATTTGGTCAAAAAAACTCGCACATTCACCAGAATCTGTCCAACAAGCAACCTTATGACGATGCTCTAGCTTCGGCAATTTTATATTAATTGTAAGGTCATTAATAAACTTCTGGGCTCTTCAGTCAACAGTGTCTAGCGCTTCGAGCTGGTATTTGGCGGAAACATCCCATAGGTGATTACAGTACTCCATGCACGGCCTCACTTGGGCTGGGTATAGATTGAGCAGCCGTTCAGGGCCGAAGTACCGCCGGACCTTCGAGATGATACCGAATGGTAATAAAATAAAATTGATGGTGGATTTCGCTTTTTATTTCAATATAGCGTATCGTAGCTGTCTTATAAACTTTCTTCCTTTATATTAATTATAAATATCCTTTATATTATTATTAATAAATGTAAACAATAAATCTTTGCTTGACAGCGATAAGGCCGCCTGTTGTGCCTATCTTTATGTTTTTTTCTATTTCATAAGCTTTCTTTTTGTAAATGTGTGCAATAAAGTATAAATAAATAAATTATAAATAAATTACTTACATTAAATTCATAACATCAATGATTTCAGACCACTTATTCTACATGCTTACCTATCTGTTTTTGAACAAAGCATTATTTTAATTTTTAGATAGTAGAATAGGGAACAGCCATAAACCTTAAATTAAAGACAGCAAACTCATAATTTAGTTGATTAGACAAGGTTGGCTATGACGTCAAATGGTAGACATATTAACTAGCTAAGAGGTCGTTTTTTGTGTTTTTTTATTGCATATGCGTCCAAAATAGTTTTTGAAAAATTTTGATTTATAATACAGGTTCTACACGGATTTAGCAATAACCTCTAGTCTTTTGAAAAACTCCAAAAATTAAATGCTAATCTGAGAACTAAATCATTTTTCGAGTCTTTTCCTGTAGGTTAACTAGCTGTCATGGGCGTGACGAAACACGAAATAAATGTCGAATTTTTGAAAATGTTAGTTTTTCGGCATATTTTCTAGAGATATTTCGAGCATTATTAAATTCTGTGATACAAAAGGTTTTGTTTTCGGTATCAACGACGAGGAGGTAAACATTATAACACCCTTCTTTTGTGTCGGGGGTTGAAAATATCATCTTTTATAAATCAAATACCTCAATTATTTGTATTGTAAAGTTAATGGTAATGTATATGACTTTGTGTTATACTGGGTGTTTGGTGGCTAGGTGCAAAGATTAAAGGTATTATTGAACATTTCTAGTCATATATGTCTTTGACGAAACTTGCTATTTTTTTTTTGAAAAATATTCAGAATTTGGTAGATACGAGTTATTAGTGCCGCAAACTGACGCGAGTTTGCAAACACTATCTTTTGTTCCCGGTAGTTTAATGTATGTCGGACCACATAAAACTTATTTTATGTATATCTATGGCTTCTAAAACCAAATGGCGGCATACAAAACTTAAAAAAAAACGTATTTTGATACGAGCATAATTTTGATGTGCCATAAAAAATAATTTTAAAAAAATCTTTGCATTTTTCAAACATTTTTAAAAACTTGCCTATTTTGGTATTGTTCTTTCTTTAGAGGTATTAATCATTCACATCGCTTGCCAAATCTCTAAATTAATAAAAACCAAAGGAGCCCTTTTAATGAAACTGCATGAACTTTAATTTCAAAACTATAGTAACAAAATCAAAGCAAAAACTTAAATCACATGTTCAAAATGTGAACCACGATTTCTTATAGATAAACGGGCCCTTTACTTCTGTGGTAGTTATTTTTAGTTGCATCTCCTGCCTCATGATGACAAAAGCTTCACGAATCCTTGTAATTAACTCGTCTTTTGTTGCTATTTCTGAGGTGTACACAAGTCCTTTGGCGCGTCCCCAAACAAAAATCTCCAAAGGAGTTAAGTCGGGGGATCGAGCGGGCCAAGGAATGGGTCCATCTCTACCGGTCCAGCACTCTGGAAAACAATTATTGTCAAGGTATTCTCTCACAGCCAAACTCCAATGTGCCGGGCAGCCGTCTTGCTGAAAAATCTCTTTCCGCTTCTAATGGTACTCCGACTTCCTCTGGAGATTAGGAAGATCTTTTAATAAAAACTCGAGATAATTGGGTCCGTTCAGGCAAATCTTCTAAGCAGTGAGAGGTATGTTTGATCTATTCACGAATGCATAACTCATAAGTACGAACAGAAGAAAAGCCGCTAAGTAGAAACTTATCACAAAGTCATAAATATATTTGTAACAAGGTGTGCGAGATTTATCTTCAATCAGAAAATTTCACTGTTTTCATGAGATAACTGAACAAAGGTCTAGAAGATGGTCTTCTTATTGAAGAGCTAGACTGTTCAAAATTAATCGGCAAACGACCTTACAACAATGATGCATTGAAGAGATGAACAGGCTGAGAAACGTGTCAAAATAACTAAAAAGTAAAAAATATATTTTAATTAAAAAACCCTTTTTAAAAACAAGCTTTTATTTCAGTGCGCTGAAAAGAAAATAATAAGCTGTTACGCTAAAACTTTTACTGTTAACTTTTACTGGCATTTCATATTTGACACAATTTTTATAAGCACGTAGATCATCCTGTTTTAAAAAATGGTTCGATCGCATGAAAAAGTATTTTCAATGTAAAGAAGAGTTTTCTGTACTCTATGTACATACATAATATTTACATACATAATATTTTGGTTATAACATGTTGTTTTTTTTAAGTTACGCAAAATTTTTAGTGTGACCTACGTTTGTATTTTTCCAGTTGCCGCAGTCATCAGCCTCGTTTTGAATATAAATTACACGAAAAGATCTGATAAATCCAGTTTTTTTTTATAGATTACCTACATGTTTTTGCAAGTTAGTCATAATAAGGTTTTGCGTGTTAATTTTAGCTAACTCGTTTTTCAATTTTAGATGCTCTTATGCCTTAATAGATTCAGTTAGTTTTTAACATGTTTAGAGATGTAATTATAGAACGTGAACGCGACTGCGCGTTTTCTCGCATTTAAGTTTGTCAAGAAAGAGTAATGTTCATAACTGACCTGTCAGATTTTTGACAACTCATGAAATGTATTAAAACAACAGTGCAAATAATAGCTCATTTTCGGTAAATTCCAAATCATTTACTAATATTAGAAACCGCAGCAAGGATTTTAATATTTTACCCTCTCAAGTTACTCAATAGACTACTAGTATCAATAAAAAGTATATTATTATTATTATGTATGCTTACAGCTACACGCCTTTCGGCGGGAAAGAACCGACAATCGGACCAGTCGGTTGGGGATCAGGGCAAGAGAGACAGAAACCAGCGAACGATTCGGGCAGTCTCGAGCAAAACCGCTTTTTGCATGCGTGCTGGAAGCGAACTGCCGCCGAATCCCATTTCAAGATTTCTGACCAAAGTGGCTGGGTGGCCAAAGTGGCCGTTTGCGGATATTACAACCGGGATGATTTCGGTGGACATAACTTCCCACATTTCGGTCACCTCGTGTGCAAGGTCCAAGTACTTGCGTTGCTTTTCGGTCTCGGCCTTCACGAGGTTGTCGTCATGTGGTATAGTTATGTCCTCCAAAAACACCTTGGACGACGATCGGTCCATTAACACGATATCAGGTTTATGCGCTAGTATAGTCTTGTCCGTGATAATGGGCCGATCCCAGTAGAGCTTGGCGCTGCCGTTTTCTGCTGTAACGCAAAGACTTCGGTATCCCCAAAGAGGTCACCGAAGCGCAGCCAATGCACGGAGGCTTTACGGTCCACGTGTGGCTCGTGTAGAGCCTTGTAAAACCTTCCGTACAGCTCTGTCTCTTTCCATACGGTCTCACGATCAGAAGTGCTTAGTACTGCCGGTGTCTGCCATGTCCTGAGGCTCAGATTGAGAGGAGTGAGTCCTTTGTCACACGCTAAAACCTCTCTATGCATACCCACGTCCGTCTTTGCCATAAAATAAGCTCGGAGGCTACATATCTCCCGGTTGTGCAAGGTTTTGGCGCTAAGTAGGCCTCTTCCTCTACACTTCCGGGAGAGATACAGCCTCATTACTGACGACCGAGAGTGATGCATTCTATGGAGGGTTATAGTAGTGCGGACCTTCCGATTCAGGGCGTCTAATTCGGTCTGAGTCCATCTGAGTACGCCAAAGGTGTACGAAAGAACGGGCATAATCCATCCGTTAAACGCTCGGACTTTATTGAGACCCAACAAAGAACTTGTTAGTAGGTACCTTTGTCAGGCGCTCAAAAAAAACTCCACGTACAGACTGTTTTACCCCCGCTTCTTCGACGCCGATGTTCTTTGACATACCCAGATAATGCGGGATAACTGCATGCCCCCTCTAGGGAACTGAAAGCCCGTCTCTGATCCCTCCAGCAATGTGCTAAGGGGATTCAGAGCCAGACAAAACCAAAGTGGGCTCAGACAATCACCCTGGAATATTCCCCTAACAATCTGGATTCGGTCTTCCGTAGCCGTCATTTGCTTGCTTTGGAGACTGAGCATTGTACTCCATTGTCTCATACATCGCTCGAGAAATATTCGATCTGTACCGTCGATTTTGTAATGTTCAAGAACTCTCATGAGCCATGTATGAGGCACGGAATCAAATGCTTTTTTATAGTCTATCCTGGCTGCGGAGAAATTGCGACGGTTGCGTTTGACCAGTTTGCCCACGACGGCGTCCACGAGAAGGAGTTCCTTTGATCCGCGGCTACCGGCCCTACATCCGTTCTGAGCATCAAATATGACGCGATTATCATCTAAATGCTGACGAATCTTGGTGCTAAAATGGAGGTTAGTGTCTTATTATTCTTATATTATTACCATCCACTGGATAATCCCGATAATCCAACTAAAATCCCGATATCGTATCAAAGAAATTAAATCAAGTCTGCACCAATAGTTTAGATATAAACAGGCATCATTTCAATGGAAATATCATCTTTATACATTCACATACCTGTCAAAAGTAGTGAACATAACTCTTTGTGCCTGCCTTATTTCAATTGTTGGCAGATTTAAAAACAAGATTTTTCGTATTTTTTTTATTTTAATTTCTTTGTCCATTACTGGATCCTTGTCCTAGACTGGTGCCATTGCGTTCTGTATTTATTAAGTCGGTGTTTTAACTATTTAGTAAATTATGTGTGTTTTACTACTCTTCTTTAGAATTTTTTATAATTGCGAAAGTTTTACCTTTTACAAAACTTTACGGAATTCAATACAAACGAGCATTATGTGCAAAAATCGCCGGCTCATTGTTAAACTGTCAGCCTGATCCAATGCTCGTATCGCGGTAAAACAATAGGTCATGCAGCGAATCTATGTGGGACGTCGGGTACGTCGAGGATGTTTTTAGACAATAATCCACAGTTCCACAGTGGTATTGGTAGTAGTATATACTTATATTATAGTAATAAGTATAGACAAATCTCCAGCTTTTTCTATCATCTAATTATCCTTTCAACATGTTACCTCTATCAGTATCACGTATAATATATATAAATATCACAGCGGAGACTATTTTCTTGTCTCGTACCTACTTTTTAGAGCGTGTTATTAGTAGTCGGGTTTTAGTTTTCAAACTTTATTTTTATGCCTACAGTTAATCGTACCAATCGTATAAATGAACTTAGAAAGTATTCATGACGCCGCCGCATCGACATTTTCGTTTGTTCGGTAGGTACAGTCACGTGTAATACTATGTATACACTTAGCAACTTATTCAGTTGTAATAAGGTTCAAAGTCCAATGAAAATGTATACATTGTATTACACGTGACTGTACTTCTCTTCATCGCGACAAACCGCGCAAGCTGCCCGCTGGCGTCGAGAGCGGCTCTGCTCTGCAGGGCTATTCGCGTAAAAAACAGCGTCGCGTTCATCGAGAGATCTGTGAGCTTGACGACGAAATCCTTGCTATCTCGTCGACGTACTCGTCGTCCAGCACAGCTCTGTTATTTTAGTTACGCGAATAGCCCTGCAGATTCCCCAGGTTGCTGCCCGCACCGCGATCGCGCCAGCGCCCTCGCCCGCGCACGTCCAGATTGCAGCCTAAGAGGTAAAATCTCTGACTGACTTTTACAGTAATGCCGAGAAGAGAAGGAGCTGGTACAGTCAGCATCATTAAGTGCATAACTGTCTTAGTTACTTAGTTAAAGAATGTTAATAGTCTTTACTGCTACGCACTTAATAGTGCTGACTGTATATTCTATATCTTTCTATTGCTCCCAATTCTTCATGAAAACACTGGCTTTTCATACAATATTGCCGAAAATCATCGCCGCCGCCGGAGCGGTAATATTTGTCGGTAGATTTTATATGAAGGTTGATCGCTAGCCAATCGGATCCTGACGGGATCCTGCCATCAAGCGAAGGCTACCGAATTAGTCGCCTTTTACGACACGCATATCTAGGGGCGGTAGGAATATTCTAAGCCGACCCTACACAGGCTAATATTAAAATCAAACAATATTTAGGTTTAAAGAAGTATTTATTGGATTTAAACTTAACTGTCAATTGTCCGTAATTGTTTAACTAGTTCACCTTTTCTGGCAAGATATGAGACAAGAATTGAAGTTGGTAAAGAAAATTTGTTCCAAAACGCTTTCAACGTAAATACCATGAGCTATTTGCTGTTTTCTTTTTCTTAAAAAATATGTCAGTGCTGTAGTACAGGTACGAGTACATTCGACCAAGCAGATACCTAGTTGACCCCAGTTCCAGACCGTCTGCAAACGCTGGAATGGGTAGCTCAGCCAGCCGGACATTTGTCATCAAAATCTTTTTCGAAATAACACATGCGTCAGGTATGTTTTAAACTATATGAGGTCTGTCAGATATCGCGGCACATTCCTTTTATACTTAAAACTCATTTCTAATTGCGATTTTACTGAGATATAATGAAAAAACAAAGTGGCTCAGCCAGAAACGTCCGGCTGGCTGGCCTTGTTTTTTGTGTTTACTCGAAAATGATGGCGTTTTACTTGATAAAACTACTTTCGTTCATACCTTTATTTACCAGCTGGATCCTGAAAACCCTCTGGGGGCTGAGATTTGGAATGCTGGAAAATGCGAAATTCTGGCTGGCTGGCCAAAGTTTTTTTGATTTTTTGAGGAAGCGTCACAAACGATGAAACCTTTACAGATCGTCGGCACAAACGATGACTAGCCCCCTAGATAAGCAGCAACTCTCTGCAAGAATGTGTCCAGACAGCCGGACGCACGCACTAAATAGATCCTAAATCTGCGAATTACATTTTAAAACCTCTGGCAAGGCACGGCCGCAGACTGAAATTTTGGGGGGTTTCACAACTGAATTTTTAATCAAAGTATATTTTTCTAGCTTCTACTCTTTTAAGGGAATTCATCTTTTCATGATTTTGGGGGAAGGTCATGTCCCCTGTGACCCCCCACCCTGGGACCGCGCCTGCCTCTGGCATGGCGCTTGTTTGAACTATTTAGGGGTGTCAACTATCAGCTTGGTCGACTGTACTATCGAGCCAACTGAATCATGACCCACATTGCGGATAATTCGTTTGAATATGCTTCTAAGTATACAGAGTTAATTTTACCTAATTAGTGCATCACCTCTTGCAGGCTGCCTCTCTACATCAATCTTAACAACATGTGTTTTACAACTTTTTACAAATCTTGATAAATAAAATATACAAAAAAAATAATAAAAAAAAAAAAAATTGTCTTCCGGCTGCATGTGGCGATATTTGGCCGCGAAAGGTATAGTCGAAGTCAAAAATGGAGGCATAGTTTACGCTTAGTTCAAAAGAGGTAATAGAGGTCGCTATAACATAGTGATTTACGATCACAATTTTAAACGCTATGATAAGGTGCTCATTAAACTGACAGACATCTTAAATTAATTAAATAAATGAATGTGTGGCTCAGTCAATGATCATGCAGGAAATTATAACTCGTGTTGCAATGTGCCTATGCCTCTACTTTTAAAGTCGACCGTAGTTGACTGGCATACCTACGCTCTGAATAAAAAGAGTAATTCCAGTTATGAGGTAAAAAAAATTTTTTTATGGAAGAATTTAAAGAATAAATGTTGTTGGGATTGATGTGGAGAGGCTGCCCGCAAGAGGCGATGCGCTACTTTAAATTAACCCTGTATGAGCTTGTGTTCTGGAGAACACACAGCGGTAATAGGGTAGGGGCTCAGATCATAAAAAGTAAGAGATGCTAAGTGGGCGTGTCACGTGCGAACGAATCAGGTAAAAAACATACCTCATTGTGAGTTTTGCTAATAGTCGTGTGTCAACTCGCAACGGCGTCACTTCTTGCGATTTTCACAAAATGCCGGCTTGTTCAGTGGTTTTTGTAAAAATACTAGTGCCAAAGTTAATTATAGTAAAGATGGCATCTCATTTCACACGTATCTGACTGAAATAATGCGTATTTTTTTATTAAAACTTGTAAAACATTCACTGGAAATAACACTTTAGTTGTAAAATCGGATCACATAGTAAATTAACTACGTTTGTGAAGAGCAAACACTATTGCTTGCGTAACACAGGAAATTTATGCATGCGTTGTTTTAACTACGCAATGGATTAGTATACCTATGAAAATACTCACTTATTCGGTAACTCGTGGTGCGGCCGCTGGTTGCGTTCGTGACTTAAGGATGTGTGATTGTCTACATTTTATCGATAAAATTAAGGCGTATTATCAAATGATAATTTTGTTAAATAATATCATTTGTTGATTACTTTTAATCAATATTATTGATGTATTTATAATATTAATTACATTGTTATAATTAGTTAGGTTCTTGATAAATATAACAATTACTTATTTTTTGATCTCTCTGTAAAAAAAATAATTAAAAAATATCCAATGGAAAACCGCCATGATAATTTGGAGTCCCTAAAACAATCTATATGATTGGCAGTGAAGAATTTTCCCATGGAAAGAAGTGCGTGCTTATTTAACCAGCACACAGTAAAAGTAAAAAATGTTATTTGCAGTTAAAATATTGTTTTTTTCTTTATTACAATATTTATGGCAAGACTAGGTACAACTTAAAGGCGAAGTACTATCTTCACTTGACGTTTATTAATTGTATGTGTGCTTTACATACAACACATACATACTCATTCAATAAATTGCCTTCCTTTGAATAAGTCGGGTAAAAAAGTTAACTGCTAAAAAAATTGCGTCAATTAAATTTCATCGACATTTTATAGATTACCAATTTCAAACCTAGCTGCATTAGTGTGTGTGCATATCATTCGTAGCTACGAGCGCGGGTGCCGCCTTTTTTTTGCATGTGGACTATTAGTTGATTTGTTTGTGTTACAACGAAATTAATAGTGTGCGTGAGAAATATTCATATGTGTGCTATACTGTTTACTTTTATTGTTGTGTTAGTATAATTAGTGGGAGAAACTTGGAGACATCGGGACCGGAACAAATTAACGCGCAAGGCATATCTCTGTGTTTGTATGATCTGAGGGTAGGGGCATTCTAGTCCTTATCATCAAATCTGCACACAATGGTTTGTTTCCTTAAAAAGCATTCATATTATTATATTAAAAGTTCCTTAAATCACACGGCATTCAAATATTAGGTATTTGTGATACTTAGACCGCATTACGAAAGCTTGCCTGAGCATTATTCATCACTCAAGCATCAATTCGCAGTCATCTCTCCACAGAAACTGTCAAAAAATGTATGCTTAAGCATGAACTCATAGTTCAGATATAAATCCAAACTAACAAACGTGCCATGGGGCGAAAGTAAGCTTTTTATACAAGCTTTTGCAGTGGATACCACACAGCGAAACTAGGAGGAATCCTATTATGGTGCGTACAGATTGCTGTAATGGAACTAGTAATGTAACATTCTGCGCACTACATAGGATGGAAGGATAGGATGTTTGTCTTCCATGACACCTGATGGGAAAGTGCGCATGAAGACTGAGGTGGTACACGTTCATCCACGAGAAACCTATTCACTCGACACTTACCTAAAAGTACCAGGACTGTTATGTAGTGGTCAGGAAAAACAGACGCAGACAGATCATTCCACCCCTTGACAATTCGTTCCAAAAAGGAACTATCGAATCATTTTGTTCGACTTATTGGTAAATCTACTATACAGGGTATCCCGCCAGCCCTATACAATACCATCGCGGAAGGTTGGCGGGACACCCTGTATACGGAAGTTCTGCCTGCGTCTGGTAGACCAGTGGTAAAAAGGGTGGGTTCAATTTGGTCAAAAAAACTCGCACATTCACCAGAATGGAGCCGATAAAATACTGTCCAACAAGCAACCTTATGACGATGCTCTAGCGTCGGCAATTTTATATTTGTAAGGTCATTAATAAACTTCTGGGCTCTTCAGTCAACAGTGTCTAGCGCTTCGAGCTGGTATTTGGCGGAAACATCCGATAGGTGATTACAATACTCCATGCACGGCCTCACTTGGGCTGGGTATAGATTGAGCAGCCGTTCAGGGCCGAAGTACCGCCGGACCTTCGAGATGATACCGAATGGTAATAAAATAAAATTGATGGTGGATTTCGCTTTTTATTTCAATATAGCGTATCGTAGCTATCTAAACTTTCTTCCTTTATATTAATTATAAATATCCTTTATATTATTAATAAATGTAATCAATAATTAAATTACTTGTTAAATTCATAACATCAATGATTTCAGACCACTTATTCTACATGCTTACCTATCTGTTTTTGGACAAAGCATTATTTTAATTTTTAGATAGTAGAATAGGGAACAGCCATAAACCTTAAATTAAAGACAGCAAACTCATAATTTAGTTGATTAGACAAGGTTGGCTATGACGTCAAATGGTAGACATATTAACTAGCTATGAGGTAGTTTTTTGTGTTTTTTTATTGCATATGCGTCCAAAATAGTTTTTGAAAAATTTTGATTTATAATACAGGTTCTACACGGATTTAGCAATAAACTCTAGTCTTTTGAAAAACTCCAAAAATTAAATGCTAATCTGAGAAATAAATCATTTTTCGAGTCTTTTCCAAGACTCCCTGTAGGTTAATTAGCTGTCATGGGCGTGGCGAAACACGAAATAAATGTCGAATTTTTGAAAATGTTAGTTTTTCGGCATATTTTCTAGAGATATTTCGAGCATTATTAAATTCTTTTTGTTTTCGGTATCAACGACGAGGAGGTAAACATTAATAACACCCTTCTTTTGTGTCGGGGGTTGAAAATATCATCTTTTATAAATCAAATACCTCAATTATTTGTACTGTAAAGCTAATGGTAATGTATATGACTTTGTGTTATACTGGGTGTTTGGTGGCTAGGTGCAAAGGTTAAAGGTATTATTGAACATTTCTAGTCATATATTTTTTTTGACGAAACATAATATTTATTTTTTTTGTTTTTTTTTTGAATTTTTGAAAAACATTCAGAATTTGGTAGATACGAGTTATTAGTGCCGCAAACTAACGCGAGTTTGCAAACACTATCTTTTGTTTCCGGTAGTTTAATGTATGTCGGACTAAATAAAACTTCTTTTATGTATATTTATGGCTTCTAAAACCAAATGGCGGCATACAAAACTTAAAAAAAACGTATTTTGATACGAGCATGATTTTGATGTGCCATAAAAAATATTTAAAAATTGTTCAAACATTTTAAAAAACATGCCTGTTTGCACATCGCTTGCCAAATGTCTGAGATAATAAAAAACAAAGGAGCATTTTTAATACAACTGCATGAACTTTAATTTCAAAACTATAGTAACAAAATCAAAGCAAAAACTTAAACCACATGTTCAAAATGTAAACCACGATTTCTCATAGATAAACGGGCCCTTTGCCGTACTTCAGTGGTAGTTATTTTTAGTTGCATCTCCTGCCTCATGATGACAAAAGCTTTACGAATCCTTGTAATTAACTCGTCTTTTGTTGCTATTTCTGAGGTGTACACAAGTCCTTTGGCGCGTCCCCAAACAAAAAACTCCAAAGGAGTTAAGTCGGGGGATCGAGCGGGCCAAGGAATGGGTCCATCTCTACCGATCCAGCACTCCGGAAAACAATTGGCAAGGTATTCTCTCACAGCCAAACTCCAATGTGCCGGGCAGCCGTCTTGCTGAAAGATAATTTCTCTTTCCGCTTCTAATGGTACTCCGACTTCCTCTGGAGATTAGGAAGATCGTTTAATAAAAACTCGAGATAATTGGGTCCGTTCAGGCGAATCTTCTAAGCAGTGAGAGGTTTGTTTGATCTATTCACGAATGCATAACTCATAAGTACGAACAGAAGAAAAGCCGCAAAGTAGAAACTTATCACAAAGTCATAAATATATTTGTAACAAGGTGTGCGAGATTTATCTTCAATCAGAAAATTTCACTATTTTCATGAGATAACTGAACAAAGATCTAGAAGATGGTCTTCTTATTGAAGAGCTAGACTGTTCAAAATTAATCGGCAAACGACCTTACAACAATGATGCATTGAATTAGATGAACAGGCTGAGAAACGTGTCAAAATAACTAAAAAGTAAAAAATAAATTAAAATTAAAAAACCCTTTTTAAACACAAGCTTTTATTTCAATGCGCTGAAAAAATAATAATAAGTTTTTACGGTAAAACTTTTACTGTTAATTTGTAACGGCATTTCATATTTGACACAACTTATATGAAATAAAAACATGTCGCAACTATTTCTAAAAGAAAACCAACGATTTTGCTTTTTAAAAAGGAGCAAACATCTAAGGAGCTAAACATCTTGTCCTTTAACAATGAGCTTTTACAATAGAATTAAATAAATTAAAACAAACCTAGAGCTACACACTAAACTTAGAAATGGACAACTTGACTGACATGAGTTTAAAAATACAAAGACTCGTTATTTCCGAAAACCTGGCCCGGCTGATATTCGAAGCCCGGGCGGTTCACATCGAGCCGAACAAGGTCGTCAAGTTCAAGCACGTTGAGCCTATATTTATTAATTTGAGAATAAAATGGTTGTGCCTTCGTCTTGTATATTTCAGGCTTGTACCTCGTGACCTTTATTCTAGGGTATTTTAAGAACAATAAATGTAAAGTTAGGTAGTCGTCGTGGCGCAGTGGCACGACGACTCCACATAACATCATAACGATATAGCAGGTTAAGGGCCTTTTGTAGCGCGGTGCGTTACTTCCATACTTCCCGCCCAGAAATCGCTAGCGAATTTCGCTAACGCCGTGAGCAAGCAAAATTACGTTTAAATGGTTTATTTTCAAAATTTATAACTATTTAAAAAATTTGCTTTACCCATCGGTTAAGAGAAGTCCGCTTTATGTTTAAATGTAACTTTTAAATGAAACCATTATGGCATTTCGTAGCAATATCCATTTAAAATGATAAATTAGTGTTATGTTTGTGACTTTCTTGTATCGAGCTTTTTCATAAATCATGTTTGTATTAGCGGTTGGTTATATTATTGTTTATTTATTTTTTGTTTTTTTATTTACGAGTTTCCTGAAACTAGATACTCAAAGTTAAGTTTATGACACGTGAATTTATTGTTTTGAACCCGGAAAAAACAGCAATCTTGAATGGTTGTTTGAAAATGAGAACAGGTCAACAAAAATGAGGCAGGCGAGAAACTTTGGTAAAAACTATCGCGTTTTTTTTTCTCAACTACGGGTCCAATCTGCACAGTTCCGCTAGAAGATAAAAAGAGTGATAATGCCGAGTGGTATTCTATAATTTGTTTAATGAGGGTTTACAAAAGGTTCGCGAAAGACGACCAAAAAGTCACGTTCTCCTACATCATGAAAACGCTTCTTCGCACACGGCCAACAAAACAAAGTCATTTTTAGCTTCCTAAAAAGTACAACTCATCACCCATCCCGCACATAGCCCCGACCTAGAACACTGGGATTTCTGTTTTTTGTAAATCAAAGATTTAATGAGAGGTTTCACTTTAACCAACTCACGTAGCACGTAGATCATTCTGTTTTAAAAAATGGTTCGATCGCATGAAAAAGTATTTTAAATGTAAAGAAGAGTTTTCTGTACTCTATGTAGCAACATCTATACATATAATAAATCTGTAGAGAGGTCAATTCTGTACATGAAATATATTTTCAAAATAACTATCAGGGGGTGATAAGTGATCGATACTGATGCCAAAAATGCAATCAGTAAAATTTTTGTCTGTCTGTCTGTCTGTCTGTATGTTCTTTATAGAAACAAAAACTACTTAATGGATTTTAACGAAACTTGGTAAAATTATTCGTCATACTCCTGGGCAGGTTATAGTATACTTATTATCACGCTACAATCAATAGGAGCAGAGCAGTGAAGGGAAATGTTGGGAAAACGGGAGAAATTACTTCATTTTTTAAGCTTCCGTCGCGTATGCAGCCTTAATGGTTAAAGCCACATAGAAATCATGTATGACAGAAATATTCCTCATAAAATTATATAAAAAACATCCCACAACAGTATATGTCTATATTTTATGGTTGACTTACAATAACACGTGTAAATCCCGATAGCTTAGCAGTTCGGAGCTTTCTGATTATATTTGTTTACTCTTACGTTTATAATACTCTCACGCATCCCTAATTAAAAAAAATTAACATTATTACCTATTCAATAAAACAAGAATCATAGAAATCGGTATAGAAACACCAAACTTATACATGAAATACCTACGCTAATAACCCAACGCGCGTGAATAGTGAATGATATAAGGATTATTTTTGCGTAACGGTTGCCGCGCTCGACGCGGCTCGCGGCAGTATATGGTATAGAAAGGCGGGAGACGAGCGCAAGCTTTATAATTCATTCAATATTTGGCTGTTGATGCGTTCAGAGCGTTCGACTTTATTGACAGACAATAATTGATATTATAAGCCGTGCTTATCAGCGCGACTTTTAGTCTTTAAATAGTTTATTTGAATTTCTTTCGTTGTTATTTTATAAAATAGGTATTAGTTGTTTTGGTAGTGTTTAAATATTCGGTCAAATTCCAAAGGCTAATTTATGTTCAGTTTTTTTTTGTATTTTTTAGGTAAAAGCGTATGTACTTTTATTAATTATTGTAGTTATAGGTATTTATTTTTTAGTGACGTAGGTATAGGAAGATAGCATTGCACAGGCGTTTCAGCTTTATTTTCATTTCTTTTTCTGTTGTAAGTTGTACATATTTCTGGGTATAATTCTATTTGGATATCTCAAATTTTAACAGGTTGCGGTGCAGAAGAAACCGTCTTTATTCCCAGAATTCCCATAATACCTACTAAATAATTTTCCATTCCAATTTAAAAGAACGCAATTCCCAGTAGGTATCGGTGTGTTTTGCAATGACAATTAATAAGGCTCAAGGGCAGACTTTTCGTGTTGCTGGAGTAGATCTGGTGTCAGTTGTTTCTCGCATGGTCAGTTATACGTCGCTCTTTCCCGGGTTAGCAGTTCTAGAAATCTTCATGTTCACGTTCCGGACGGGTCAACTTTTAATATAGTTTACTCGGAAGCTTTGCGCTGAAGTATTTTCGTTCCATATATACTTAAGCCTCATGTGAAAGTGATCTAAACAATCAATTGTCAAATATTATAAAATGTCAATCCTTATCCTTACTAATAGGTATTATAAATATGAAAGCGTGGATATTTGTTCAATTTTCACGCAAAAACTACTCGACGAATCATGAGAGGTAGGTACTAGAACTAGAAGTAACATAGGATACTTTTTATCCCGAAATTATCGCGAGCGGAGCCGCGGGCACAGCTAGTACATAATATTTTGGTTATAACATGTTCTTCTTTTTAAGATACGCAAAATTTTTAGTGTGACCTACGTTTGTAGCTTTGTATTTTTCCAGTTGCCGCAGTCATCGGCCTCGTTTTGAATATAATAAATTATACGAAAAGATCTAATACTTAAATCAGTTTTTTATTTATAGATTGCATGTTTTTGCAAGTTATTCATAATAAGGTTTTGCGTGTTAATTTTAGCTAACTCGTTTTTTAACTTTAGATACTCTTATGCCTTAATAGATTCAGTTAGTTTTTTATGGTTTTTTACATGTTTAGAGATGTAATTATAGAACGTGAACGCGACTGCGCGTTTTCTCGCATTTAAGTTTGTCAAGAAAGAGTAAGGCGCAGCGCAGACGACAGACTATCCGTGACGCACTTTTTAGTCTGTGAAAATAGAACCTATGCAATGGGGAGTTTTCTGACAGCTCATAAAAATTAGTTCAACAAACCTCTATAGATGGCACTTTTAAAAAGCCGAAGGCGTTAAGTCTGTAAACTATAATGTAGGTAAGTGGTATCTACGATCTATGGTTATTTATACGTTCAATTTCTGATACAGACGTCAATTAATTTATTTTACTTTTAAAAACGCAGTGTGGAATAAATTCTTCGCCTTCGCCTTTTGTAAAGCGCCATCTATCGAAGCCTTTTGTACCAATTTTGTACAGTTTTGTTTTTTTAATGAGCTGTCAGAAAACTCCCCATTATATGCAGTAACGCACACGACGCGCAAAAAGTCCGGCGCACAATAATTTGACAAACGTTTGAATAAAACTTTTACAAACAAAATTATTAGCACTAGTTTCCGGCTCCTTTTGGGTGGAAATTGACATCAAGTTACAAAATTTGAGAATAAAAAGAAAAATAGTTGACCACCGATTTTTACTAATAACTAAAATATTTTAAGTGTGCCGTCTGCGCTGCACCTAATGTTCATAGCTGACCTGTCAGATTTTTGACAACTCATGAAATGATTAATAGTACCTATATTATGTAACAAGTGAGCTAAGTTGCTAATTACAGTCGAGGCGGACCAATAAAATATGCTCTGTTTACGCGCATGTAATTTGCACAAAGGTACAATTCAACTTTGTAGGATTCATTATATTATGCAATAGGGTATAATATATTATGCACGCGTGACTTATAGCCCAGTTTATAGTTCTAAATTCAATAGAATAACGCTCACTTTACGAGCAAGTGTGTTGAAAAACAACATATAGTGCAAATAATAGCTCATTTTCGGTTAATTCTAAATCTTACTAATATTAGAAATCGCAGCAACGATTTTAATATTTTACCCTCTCAATTTACTCAATAGACTACTAGTATCAATAAAGAGTATATTATTATTATTTTTATGTATGCTTACAGCTACACGCCTTTCCGCGGGAAAGACCCGACAATCGGACCAGTCGGTCGGGGATCAGGGCAAGAGAGACCGAAACCGGCGAACAATTCCGGCAGTCTCGAGCAAAACCGCTTTTTGCATGCGTGCTGGAAGCGAACCGCCGCCGAATCCCAGCCTTTCAAGGTTTCTGACCAAAGTGGCTTGGGTCAAACCGTTTGCGGATATTACAACCGGGATGATTTCGGAGGATCCCGCTACTAAATAAAAGTATGATTTTCACATACCTCTATTTACCAGCTGGATCCTAAAAACCCTCTGGGGGCTGAGATTTGGGATGCTCTAAAATGCGAAATTCTGGCTGGCTGGCCAAAGTTTTTTTGATTTTTTAAGGAAACTATAGCGTCACAAACGATGAAACCTTTACAGATCGTCGGCACAAACGATGACTTAGCCCCCTAGATAAGCAGAAACTCTCTGCAAGAATGTGTCCAGACAGCCGGACGCACGCGCTAAATAGATCCTAAATCTGTGAATTACATTTTAAAACCTCTGGCAAGGCACGGCCGCAGACTGAAATTTTAGGGGGTTTCACAACTGAATTTTTAATCAAAAGTATATTTTTCTAGCTTCTACTCTTTTAAGGGAATTCATCTTTTCATGATTTTGGGGGAAGGTCATGTCCCCTGTGACCCCCCTTCCTGGGACCGCGCCTGCCTCTGGGATGGCGCTTGTTTGAACTATTTAGGGGTGTCAACTATCAGCTTCGTCGACTGTACTTACGAACCAACTGAATCATGACCCACATTGCTGATAATTCGTTTGAAACTGTCGAACTTGTAAGTTCTATCAGTAATGTCAGTAAATGTCAGTGTCGAATGAAATGATAACAAGTTCGTCACCAAGGAAACCTATCTTCAAGCGAATTTCGACCTACTAGCATTGAGCCGGCCTGCCAAAATGAGCTTATTGGGTCATGACTCATTTGGTACGATAGTACATGAAATAAAAATAAATGAAACATGACGCAATTATTTTTCTAGACTTCGTTTAATTTTCAAGGCTTTACATTTAACATTAACATTTATAAGATTTTTATATTAAGTTATATTTGGTCACCAAAGTTATATTTTATCAAGAAATTTCTTCTAGATCAGTATGTATCAATTAAAAGACATTTAAACCGATAATTGAAAATGCACCGAAAAATCCAGATATCAAAATAAAATAATTTTGCTAAACATGCAAAGATCGTTTAAAAAGTCTTTAACACTACCTTTGGACGCGGATCCATCTCTACGGGACGGCGTAGTGCCGTACGATGCTGTTTCTATAATGAACCATGATGGAGATATTTTAAGAGGAAATATGAAGCGCTGAGCGGTGCTGGATCCACGCCTTTAATGCCAATAGTTACTTTGATATAAACTAATTCTTCAAAATCTTAAACAGCTGTGAATAAGTCATAGAATTAGTTGAAGCAAAAACAATAGTGCTCTGCCTTGAAATTATTATTTTTTTTTGAGATAATTTTAATGTTGCAAAATCAGTTAAGTTTATGATTGAAAGTATAAACAAACTTTTTGTATTAGAGAATAAAATAAATATCAGCACTTAGCACAGCTAAAGCATCTATCTGTTACACTATATTAGGGTAAAAGTTGATATATTTTTCTTTTTTGGGTACCTACAGTTATAACCTAAATTTAAAATAGGCTCAAATCTGTACATAAAAACATTCATTTCATGAGCTTACTTATAGGTACTTATATCTAGGAAACAAAATTTTGTTACATAAACAATAAATACTGTTCCTTACTTTGCTCTAAGATGAGTTTTGTAAAGTAATAATTTAACCCGTAATTAAATTTTGTACAGACTGTATAACAATCAAAATTTATTCATATAATAGTTCACATTTAATCTTTCAATTTACTTATACGCATTTCGGTCAACGAGAGATATTTTAAATAAAACCTCTTTTATTTTCACCCGACGACTTCGAATAGGAGGTTCTCAATTCGTGTGTATGTTTTTTGTTGTATCTTTGTTACACGATGTTTTGGACAGTTATGAATCGATTTTGAATGTACTTCATATGATAGAGGATACTTCAGAGATGGTCCCATATAAATAGCTTGAAAAGAATGTTTTTTTTTTTAAATATGTACGAATACGGAGTATATTTACATTGACGACCTTCAAGCAAAGTTTTGACATAAAGTCGTTTTTTTTAATGCTCTGCATTTGTTGATTATTATTTTTTGTTGTATTTTAAAATTTACGATTTTGCATCTAAACTAAATTAAAATAAACAAACAATATGAAGTATATTTTTTATCTTATTGAATTATCAGTTTTTTTTAATGGCGATAGTCGTGTTTATAGGTCAAAAAAAATATGCAACATATATATTTTAAATCAATTTTAGTACACACTAGGTTTTCTTTTTTGTCACGGGTCATACCAGCTTTATACTACCATCGAAGAGCAAGAAGGAAATGATCAAATACAATATTTCACTATTGAAATAAACATACCAACAGAAACATAAAAACAATACACATCGTAATGAAACATATTCAGTGTTTCCAATTTATCTACTATATTAAATGTAAAGGGCATTAAGACTTAAAAGCCCTGTTATATAAAAGCCAATAATTCCACGCAGTAAACTGACAGTAACAGTGTGCCCACTTTAGGGAAAAATATTGTGGCGGGTTTAAATATAATGAAAACTGTTCGTTTTGATTACCAACTGTAGAATTCACTACCAAAATGCGTTTCTTTATTCAAAATCTTGATATCTAAACCACTGCTTACGAACTGTTTGACTGTAATGGGTTGCTAGGCAACGTCGTTACATTTGACTATTTTCAAAATAAGTCATTTTATGTAACCAACGACGACGTAACACATTATTAATTTAACCAAATATCCTATCAAATATCTGTCAACATATCAGTAATCCAGTTATCTCTTTCTAACTTATCTACAACAGTTTTTGAAAAAAAAAAGACGAGTATTATTGAATGACATAATTTATGTTTTAAATATTTACCTTGACGTCATAAAAATGTGGTTTAACCAATGGCAAAATAAGTCAAAGGATAGGCGTTTCGTTTTACGCAAGCAATTAAACGCAATTATTAACAAAAAGCTCTAAAACATATTATAATATATTTATCGAATACCAAAAGATATCAAGAATAAATCGAATAAGTTTATTTATACAATTATTTAGTTCAAATATCATACAAATAATTTGCGAATGCGTGATATTCTATAAATCACATATCGCCTATTTTCTTGGAAGCACGTCATGTAAATTTGCCCATGCCAAATTTGCGAACTTATAGCTCGTAGCTAATAGATATTGAGAAACGCTATTTTTTTTCTACCAGTTTTGTACCTGTATCAGATACTTATACCAGTCGGTTGAATATTGAAACCCGCCATAAGTGAATGAACGTAATTTTTTTGAAATAATGAAATGTATGATTCTGTTAGCAAAGGGCAACTCTTCTTGAAATTGTATTTGTAACGACTAACGGAGTTTAAAAACAAAAAAGTTATCAAGTCGATTTTAAATAAAGGTATGTTTGATAATTAATTATTTTCATAAATGTTACATGGAAGATAAAATTAAACACCTGAAATACAATTATTTATACATAGTTTAAAATTTTATGCAAAACGAATGACAAAGGCTCGTTCATTTTCAATAATTCTCATTCAGTACTTAAACTACGAAGAATTTAACTGGTATCATTATTTTTCTATTCGACATTTCAAACTGTCAGTTTGCTGCATTGAATTATTTGCCTGGGTATAATTATGTGAAGACACAAAAGTATCGCTTAGATTTAGTTACATTATAATCAATATGTTATAATACGAACAAAACGCTACTTTGTCAGGCAGCCCTTATTATCACTAGCAAGTTATTGCAGTTTCACTAAAACCCTTTTACACCTCTTAGCACAGTAAATGTATTTACACAGTAACCCCTAAGGGTGGTTTGAAATTGAATGATAAACTGTTAATTTTTAAGGTCATAGATTTTTTCCTCACTTAATTTTTAGATTAGATTTTAGTTAATATTAAAGTATATCCCATTTTGTAAATGTTATCATTACAATAATGTAAGAATTTTAGCAATAATGATAAAACTATACAGGGTGACTGGTGGGTCACTTTTAAAATTCAAGGACGTGATAGTTTGAGATCATACATGAAGGGAAAAAAAAATTTACTGAGTAAACTTAACCAAAAGTTAAAGAATTGACTACGCAACGCATGGTTACACTAGCGTTGGCAGCGATCCGCGTGCCAGGTCACGTGCCGCGATCGACTCAGTTGTATGTAAAGTAAATAGTAACATAGTAGTATTTATTTAAAGGAAATTCTAGTGAAAAATGAAGTACCTACTTTGATTGCATAACTATGACCAGCATCGAATACAGAGTATCTAAAATTTTTCACCAGTCACCCTGTATAAAATATGAACTGACTTTATTTCTATTCATGAAAATTAATATTACTTTTATATTCGAGATTATTTATTCGTTGAGGTAAATCAGTAGCCTCATGAAAGCAGTTCAGTAGATCATCACGGACCGTGTGCAGTTCAAAATCAAATACTATTATTTACGTTACTTTCAGTATTTACGTATTTTGTACGTACTTGTATTACTGTATGAATACATTTACTATGTTCTAAGGTTGTATATAAGGTACCATTCACCAAATCTCGCATAACAACGATAATGCTCAGCATTAATTTATCACAACTACCGAAAGGTGTTTTAAGCCGTTCTCGAATGTTCTTTAACTATTATCAGATGTATTTTCTTTTTTCTTGAAATTCTGACATCAACGAACATCGAAGTTACGATCCATACCTTCTCTCCACGCAAACGACAGACTTATAGCCTTTTATGTTTATTTAGAGGTTTAAAGATAAAAATACACATGTATTATAATTCTTAGCGTATGGACCTAGTGGTAAAATGACTCGGCTGTGTAAAGGTAACAGTTTCAAATCTTCAGTCATTAGTTTTCGCTTCCTTCTTTGTGTGTGACGCCGTCCCCTGAATCCAGTTGTTTTAATAATCTGAACAGAGCTGCAGCTTCTCTTATTCGACTGAACTCCACGCAGAATGCCTCCACTTCTATGAATAACTCCTGTTGAGGAAAAAATATGATTTTGATTACGAGTGAAAGAATTAATCACTTCTATGCTGGACTGGGAGCAATAGAAAAACAGAATGTTGCTGCTTCTCTTCCCGGGCATACTGTAAAAGTCACTTGACAGAGGTTTTATTGGGGTTTTTATGGGCGATTGGCTGTCCATGTGTCCCTGAAATAGTCTCTCTCCATCATTATAATACCTCAAAATTTTTCAAACGTGACATCACATGGTTATATAGCCTCTGGTGTTTTACCGACCCCATAAGTGATACAGGCGTGAAGTGATCTATATGAAAGATTTAAATCAAGATAAATAATGTTTGACGAGTTCTTTTCATTTTAATTTTTTAATACAGAACTTTCGGTTAAGCAGAGAAAACAGATTCATCGAGTTTTTTCACTTTTAACTCGACGTTTCTGTATTTTACTGAGCTTGTGTTCAGGAGTAACTCTTTTAAGCCAGTGGCGGTAGTGTCCACATGAAAGGACACGCCTGGGGAGGTACTACAGTCTTTCCTAGTTTACCCGCTATAGTAACTCCGTGGTTGCTTTTTTATATTATAAGGATAGGACGTTTGTCTTCCATGCCACCTGATGGAAAGTGCGTATGAAGACTATGGTGTTACACGTCCATCCACGAAAAACCTATTCACTCGACACTTAAAAGTTCCAGGACAGTAGTGGTCAGGAAAAACAGACGCAGGCAGATTGTTCCATACCTTGGCAATCCGTACCAAAAAGGAACTATCGAAGCGTTTTGTTCGACTTCTTGGTAAATCCACTATATAGGGATGGTGTGTGCGTCTGGTAGTCCGGTGGTAAAAAGGAGTGGGTTCAATTTGGTCAAAAAGAGCACTCGCACACCCACCAAAATGTAGCCGATAAAAAACTGTCAACCAAGCAACCTTACGACGATGCTCTAGCATCTGCTTAGCTTTCCGGCTATAGGGGAAGTACAGCCAGTGAAATTATATGAACAAAAGGCTTTAACAGCTGAAGCCTTGGGTCGGCAACGCATCATTATTCTTATACCATCTTTAAATAATGATTTCCATGGGCCAGGACTTACTTACCATCAGTTGGATCCACTGCCTGCTTGCTGGCTTCATGAAGCGTAAAAGAATAATAATATAATATATAATCAAACAGTAGTATTATGTAAATGTAGTATTATTTGTAACTGTTTGTTTCCCAAATAAAATAAATATTAAAAATACATAAAATAATGAATCGTTAAGTTAAAAAAAACTTAAGCTTTAGCTTAGTTAATATTATTTCACAGATATTTGTTAAAAAAACTGCAGCTTACTTCTAAATACACTTTTATAATAAGCTAAATAAAATAAATAATAAATAAAATCCCAAGACACTCACACCAACTACATGGCCTCAAAGTAAGCAAAGGTTGTGTTATGAGATACCATGTAGCGAACTAGGGAGGGACCTACAATATAAATACATATACATAGGTACTATTTTTTGTCACCGGCCAAATTTTTTTTAACACAGTAAGTAAAATTTATAGCAACGATTTTTGCAAAATAAGGTAACTTATGTATTTATTTTACAAGGAAATTAATACAATATTCGCTAACATATTAAGCAATGAATTAATACCATTAAAATAAAGGCTACTACGAAACACCGTGTAGTACTACGTCGTAGTATTATCAAACGAGTACAATATTTTCTGTCACCTAAGTTTAGATGTGTGTCTCATCTGCAATACCCTAATTATAATATCTATCACTTGTAAAATGTAAGTCATCATATTAATATAAACTGTCTCTAAATATGGATCTTCGAATTAATGTAAATATATATTTTGAATTATAGTTTGTTCCCTTTTTGCTATAGCCTGAATATAAGATCAGTTCTCTAAAAAGTAAGAGACGAGCAGCAATAATACATTTGTACCTAAAAACCATAATGTTGTTTGGCATAACTTAAATAACATGGGTAAATAAAAGCTTATGGGACAAAAAGGGTAGTGGCGCCAGAACATGTAGTCGGACCGGTTAGATGCGACGACGAGCGTAGCGAGGGGGAGCATGTTAGGTTGCATCTAGTTATTTAAGTGAAGTGAGCGGTGCTGCGGCAGCGGCCGGCGAAGCACCAAAACGAAGTAATATGCTAATCCAATAACATTTTTTTTTATTGATAATATTTCCAAGTAATTCTTAATTAATATTTAGGTAAGCGTTTTAGTATTATTTGATGATTCAATTTAGGTGACCGATCTACTATTTTAGGAACAAATATTATTTCTTAGGTCACTGAAAATGCATTTATTAGGTAATTGATAAAATCATATCCTTATCAAATGTATTCAATGGCATGCCGCGTTCAATAAGTGCGTTTAATAAATGCCGTATTCAAGAAATGCCTTATTTATTTTTTTCTATTGAGCGATATTAAAATAAAAATGCAGGTATGTTAACATTGTATCATAAAACATAATATTTAAATTTGGCCTGTGACTAAAATATAGCCCTTTATAGATAAACGCCCAGACCCGGTTTTTTTTCTTGTTCCGTGCAGTAACCGAACCCGCTACCTCATTATTAGACCACTGCACCGTGGAGACAGAGCTATTATCATAAGTAAGTCTTACCTTGACATTAATGATCTTGTTTCTTATCAACGACTGCAGAAAGACACACACAAGCCTCACTAATCTGTTCTGCATATATCTGTCCCTTATTGTTTCACACGTGGATATGCAGTTGCTTATGTAGAGGTGCACGAATTCTACGGGCAAGTCCACTGAGGTAGTCAGTCTGTAAATAAAAAGGTAAAAAGTGACGTTAAGACTGGCGATCGCTTAGTTTTTTCTTTATTAGAGATTAAGCCCGGGTTCGACCTCAATCTCACTTGATGGTAAGTGAAGATGAGGTTGAAGATCACAGCACACGGGTCTATGAAAGAACTGGCTCTTCATATTATACAGGGTGGAATTTTTTAGTGCCCCCTAGAGTTAGCAAATTTTTGAAAAAGAAATAAAACTGCATTCAAAGTTTTTCGTAAGAGTAGTGTTCATAGCTGACCTGTCAAATTTTTGACAACTAATGAAATGTATTAATACAACTTATAGTGCAAATAATAGCTCATGTTCGGTTAATTCCATATCATTTACTTATATTAGAAACCACAGCAAGGATTTTAATATATCATCCTCTCAAGTTACTCAATAGACTACACGTATCATCCACTTGAAATGAAAATCCCGATATCGTTTCTAAGAAATTAAATCAAGTCTACACTAATATTTTAGATATAAACAAGCAATATTTCAATGACAATATCATCTTTATACATTCACATATCTAACAAAAAGTTATTGTACCGACTAAAATCTAAAAATGAAGATTTCATGGTTTATCTTTCATTAAATTAACCTAGTATGTTAGAGAGGTTTCATTCTTGTAATTTACCCTAACGATCGATGCAATAAAATTACTGGGTGTAATTTTTATAGATTTTAGTCGGTGCAATTCCCGGGTGAAGCGACCGAATTTTCGAAAATCTTTGAATGCAGTTTTATTTCTTTTCCAACATAAAGAAATGTTTCTTTAGAGTAAAATTTCGGCTTCCATGCTGGACTGGGAGCGAAAGAAAAACGTAGAATGTGCCAGCTGCTTCTCTTCTCGGGCATACTGTAAATGTCAGTTAAGGGACAGAGGTTTTCAAGGCGTTTTTGTGGGCGATAGGCTGACCCCCTGTCACTACAATAGACTCTTTCCATCTTTATAATACCTTCAAATTTGTCAAACGTGACATCAGATGGTCTTGTAACCTCTGGTGTTCTGCCTACCCCGTAAGGGATACAGGCGTGACGTTATGTATGTATGTATGTGTATGTAAAATTTGCTATCTCTATTATAAGTACTTGTCCTATATTCAAAAATGCCACCCTACGAGGGCCAAACTGAAAGTTTTTAGAACTGGCAACTTAAAAGTATTATATTAAAAAAATAAGTTTAAATTTTGAAAATAGAACTCTTTACCAATAATATTGAGTATTCATTTCATTCATTTGTCATTTGTTTTACGATTTGGCGGCAAATTGAAAATTGTCTGTGCACGTCAGAATGAATTTAAGCCGAGAAAATTTTCGTGCAATGATTTTTTATGACTCTCGATGTCATATAAGTCAACAAGAAAGTTATGATAGACTTCGATTGGCTTTTCACGATGAAGCCCCATCTCGTGCCACAGTTTACAACTGGTTTAATGAATTCAAACGTGGTCGAACTAATCTCACCGATGATTTGCGTGAGGGACGGCCTTCTACAGCGACGACTGAAGATAATATCAGTGTTGTGCGGCGTATGATAGAGACTGACAAAAGAGTGACCTATCAGCAGATTCGGACAAGTCTAGGCATAGGTATGAGTCAAGTGCACAAAATCCTCCATGAACATTTAGCGGTCAGGAAGCTTTGTGCCCGCTGGATACCGCATAATTTGACCGAGGCTCAAAAACTCCGCCGTGTTGATTGGTGCCGAGAAATGATCCAAAAATTTAACGGAGGTGACTCAAATGCTGTGTTCGACATACTAACGGGTGACGAAAGCTGGATTTACTGTTATGATCCGGAAACCAAAAGACAGTCTGCTCAGTGGGTGTTTCCTTCCGAAGAGTTGCCAACTAAAGTGAAGAGAGGTCGAAGTGTTGGAAAAAAGATGGTGGCCTCGTTCTTCGGAAAGACAGGTCATTACGCGACAGTTGTCTTAGAGGATCAGAAAACGGTTAATGCAGAGTGGTACACTAACAACTGTTTGCCACTTGTCTTGGAAAAAGTTCGAGAGAAACGACCTCGCAGCAGGATCCTCCTTCATCACGACAATGCCTCGTCGCACACCGCCAGGCAAACGATCGACTATTTGGCGACCTCAGACGTGGAATTACTGGGTCACCCGCCGTATAGCCCCGACCTCGCACCCTGCGATTTTTATTTATTCCCGAAAATAAAAGAAAAACTTCGAGGAAAACATTTTATGGACGCCGAAGAAGCAGTGGCTGCGTTTCAAAACGCCGTCGAAGAGACCCCTAAGGCCGAGTGGGCAAGGTGCTTTTCTCAATGGTTCCATCGAATGCAGCGATGTATTGATGTGAATGGACGCTATTTTGAAAAGTTATAATAAAACTAATAACTTGCTAGAATGCTTAGTTTTTGATTTTCTAAGAACTTTCAGTTTGACCCTCATATATGTTAAACCTGTATGAAAAATTCACACATCACCGCTGGAGCGGTAGTCGCCTTTTACGACAAGCTTTTCCAGGGCTGATAAGGCTAAAATAAGCCGACCCCACACGGGAAAAAAATTGTGATGTGTTACATCTGAAATAATTTTAGGGAAGGGATATGTAGGGTGTTTATTGGAGCACAATCCTTTAAAGAGTAAAGGTCATTTGCATCATTTTTTTTTTGCATGGACTCTCATGCCCATATCCTCTCTGATACATAATGGAGATAGTACATAATTGACAAAATCATGGGAATTGGTGACAAAGCTTAAACTTAATATTGTCTTAAGTTTTCGCGATTCATACTATTAAATAAAACACTTTTTAACCGGATTTATCGCGTATATTTACATTTTAAATTTTTAAAAATCCGGTTAAAAAGTGTTTTATTTAAAGCTTAAACTTAATCAGCATGACTTTTTAAATAATATAAATGTCTGACATAAAATAGTAGTATTCGGTATACAGCAGTCGTAAGGATTTGTCAGCAGCCATTTTGGTGCCATGAAATTTCTAACATCCACCAACCAGCACTGGGCACGCTTGGCGGTATACCGCCTCAAACCTCCTCGTAGCCTAGGCGAGTAATCCATCACCACTTTGTGCACTATAAAATAAATTAGACGACCTCACTCATTTATTGGTGGAATGTGCTCGGGGTGCTGAGTTGAGGGAAAGACTGTTTGGGTCTCCATACGCGCTTTTTAATGCGCAAATTAACTGTTGCCATTAAATTGTTTAGTTTTCTGACATGGTTTTTGAAAGTTTTAAGTTTAAAAACTCCTATGAGGCTGGCGTATTAAGTGGCTAAAGCCTCAACAAAAATTAAATTTAAAAACACCTAGAGGGGATACTCATAGCCCTGCAATTGGCTGCTTGCAAATTGTTGATAAATAAATAAAAATAAATAAATATTTCTGACGCTCACACAACACTATCTAGCCCAAGTTAAGTTTCTTAAAGAACTTGTGTTATGGATACTAGATAATTGATATGCTTAAGAAATATATAAACATACATATTGAATAAATACATATTTTTATTATAATAAACTTAAATAAACATATAAACATCCATGACTTGACGGCTAATATCTGTGTTCATCACACATATATCCGCCGCCGCCGGGATACGAACCCAGGACCTCTGGCATACGAAGCAATGTATGTTACCGCTACACCAGCCGGTCGTCAATTGATGATGATGAGTAAAATTTAAAAAGTAATCAAATAGCGTTTAAGTTTAGCCAAACTTACCGGTTGACAACCTCCATCGAGTGTAAAGACATCTCCATATTAACCAAAACAGAGAAGTACTCGGTGATCTGCTGCGAGTTGATCAACTTCAGCAGCACGGATATTGCCACCATAGGATTGTTTTCCACTAAGTCTGGAAGCTGGAAAGAAAAAGAATACATATATATCCCTGTATCCTTTATGGGGTAGCCAGAACACCGAAGGTTATAAAACTATAATGTCACGTTTGACAAATTTGAAGGGATTATAATTATGGAGAGAGACTATTGCAGTGACAGGGGTAAGCCACAAAAAACGTCCAATAAAACCTCTTAATAAAAAAAAAGAATACCATTGTTAATAGTTAGTTTAGGGGTAATTTCACGCACTAATCACTGTCTTAGTTCTAAATATGATGAGGTGATTCTTGTGACATGCGCCCGTTTTAGACAAATTAATTCGATTAGTCAAGGCGAGTTGGTTCTAACTCGGGGAGGACATTTTTTGTTTTAGATGTCCTTACTTACGTAGTAATAATAGCTCAATGGCTCTCATATTGTAGATAGACAAAAAGGATAGCATGTGGCTAAGCATTATCTTTAACTAAGATTAAGTTAGTGGAAGGTGGAATCTCGCCGGTAAACTCTGGATGAGGGCGGCGCGGGATTGAACTTTTGTTTAATAATATTTATCACGCATGGATAAGCGTGTCGAAAATACAAAAATACGATTAATCCGGCCGACCGCTTGGTGGTAGGATCCCTTTCAGAATTCGTCTGGCTTACGACCGTCCTTCGTATAGTCTGCCGCCAAATACTGCATGATCGGCGATGTGTTCCATATACATAATATTATACAGGTTTGGTTTTTAGTCACCAGCCAAATTTAAATGTTATTTCCTTTGATACGTGTTGTATATATACGTAAGCAGGAAGATGCAGTTACGAGTTAGTCAGTTACGAGCAACCGAGTTTGATTGACGTCCCTTCGCTCGGATACATAACAATAGGATATAAACGTACCTGCATATTTATTTAAGTATCGCTCAGTACAAAAAGCTAGCTACTACGACGCGACATTTCATTGTTATACTACGGCGTAGTACTACTATTTTGTAGTAGCGCGTCGTCGTCCTTATTTTAATGTTGCGTTTCATAATTTAGGGCGACCATGCTTTGCTTAATATGTCAGAAAATATTTTAATTTCCTTCTAAGAAAATAACATACCTTTTTTTGCAAATACGTTTCTATAAATGATGCTGATTGTGTAAAAAAATCCGGTGACTAAAAAGCAACCCTGTATAAATTTTCAGTTCCTTTCAAAATACTTCTAAAACTCATCTGCACTTACCATCAGTTGAGATTGAGGCCAAACATGGATTTAGTAGCCGCCGTTAAAAAAATAAACATTTACCTGGTATGGTGTAACCCCGATGTCGTAAACTAAATTAGGATGGTGGTCCAATAGTCCCAACAATCTTGTTTGATGCGACATGCTCAGGGCACTTTTCAGTGCGAACTGAGTCAACTCTTTGGCTTCAGTTACCAAAGCAGCAGGGTCTTTATCTTCAGACTTATCTTTTTCTGTTTTCTTATCTTCCGCGGCAGGAGAAGGTTTCTCTAGGACTTTCTCCTGAGGTTTCTCTTGAAGTTTTTCTTGAGATTTCTCATGGGATTTATCATGGGATTTCTCTTGAGATTTGTCATGTGATTTTTCTTGAGATTTGTCATGAGTTTTATCATGAGATTTGTCATGACTTTTATCATGAGATTTATCTTGAGATCTGTCTTGGGATTTCTCATGAGATTTGTCATGAGACTTTTCTTGAGATTTATCATGAGCTTTCTCCTTTTTATCTTCTTGATGCTGGAAGGCAACGATATTTTAATACTAAATATTATATGAGGGAATAGGTATTTCTAGATTCATATTAAGAATACTGTGTACTTATGCCAGATTCTAACATGATAAATTATGTATTTAGGTCAGAGTAAAAATTTTAACAAATCACAAAACTGTGTATAAGATGTAAAAAAGTAAATTAAATATGAAATTAGTAAATGTATAGTTAAAACTATCGTAATGCTATTTAATAAATATTTTTTCATACATACCTTGTTACCTTTGTTTTGTTGCAGTTGCTTCTTCTCTGCCCTTTCGTATTTGAATCCTACGAGGCCTTCGCATTCCGGGTCGTAGAGAGGCACGTACGCGCCACGGTTGACTAGATTTTTCCACACTGCCTGAAACATTCAATTAATTCTATTGGCCTTTCAGTTTTATTTTTACTATAGATATTAGAAATGAATAAGGATGTGAAAAATGAAAACTTTGAAGGCATATTAAGCAGTCGGTTCCGAGTGCAATCTATACTAATATATAAAGCTGAAGAGTTTGTTTTTTTGTTTGTTTGTTTGAACGCGCTAATCTCAGAAACTACAAGTGGGATTTGAAAATTTTTTTTTGCGTTTGATAGCCCAACTCTTGAGGAAGGTTGGGCTATATATTAGGGGAAGTAGAAAAAGGAAGGGAAAGAGTTACGCGGGTAAAACCGCGCGCGGTGGCTATTCTTAGTATATAACTGTTCCGTTACTGACTTAGTAACTGGCAGACAACATACATTCATAACTTTTGGACGTAAAGACCGAAATTTGGAACATACGATCTTTAGGGGGTGCTCCCCATTAAGGAAGGAGTTCCGGAAATTCCCACGGGAACAGAAAAACCTGTACTTTTTAGTTTGTATGAAAAATCTTATTCCTTGAGTGCACGGATGTGATATATGGTATAAAGGTTCTTCAATGACTGTTTGGTTTTATTATGGAAGTTATTCCAGAAATTTCCACAGGAAATATAAGACTTTTAAATTTATATGAAATCTTATTCCTTGAATGCACGGATGTGATACTTAGGTAAAGATAAAGGTGAGATAAAGGTGAGATAAAGGTGTTTCAATGGATGTTTGGTTGTTTGGAAGGAGTTTCTGAAATTCTCACAATGAGGGTGGTTTAGCGCGTACGAAGTTGCGGGAAAAACCTCGTATACTTATATACAGTGGACGTAAGGGTTTGAACTGGGCCAACTTGGTGCTTAATGTCGTCCGTCACCCAGAGGAGAGACTATAACCGTGCAGTGTGCTCATAAAAAAGATTGTAATGATGTGATAAATAGCCTTTTGCGTAACTACTTTAAATGATCTGACGCCCTTCGAAAAATACTACCCCATAACGTTACAGAAGCCGTCGTGGCGCCGTGGTTACTATGTATATCATACGATATCGCAGGTAAGCAACGTTCGGCGCGGTCGGTTTTTGTATTGGTGACCGCCGAACATTTATTTCTCACGAGGATTTCCGTGCTTTGGAGGGCACGTAAGCAGTCCCGGGTGCTGTATATAATACTCTCTAGGGTTTGTTAGAAGCCATTTCGTCACCCTGAAAATTCTGACATCCATCAAACAGCACTGGGCCAGCTTGGTGGATTATGGCCTATACCTACGTTCTCGTCACTTAGGGGACGAGAACGTAGGTATAGGCCTGCAGTGGGCTCGTTACAAAGAGTTGTGATGATATCTTCCAATGATGGGTGTCATTAGAGTCTGCTAAGGGACACCAAACAGGTCTACTCATCATCGGAGAGAACTGACTCACGAATCGCTAGTTCAATCCCATTAGCGTGCAGTTCTGTAGACGGCGTACTTGATTTGATATTAAGTGACTTGTCGCGTAGCATGTTCCATCATATGCGTGAGTCTTCATCACACGTTGCGTTGGGACAGCTCGCTACGGAGCACTATCTTATGACCCACCTAACGCAGTTCTTCAATTTATGCTCCAATAAGCCTAATTTTTCAGCCGTGAAATCGATAAGAGTGATACAGTTATATTCGCGTTTAGGCTTCAAAGTGTAGCTGTTTTTTACTCCTTACAAATAAAAATTGCGAGTTATAAATTGAATTGACGAATTTCAAGTACAGAATTTAGACGTTGTGTCTAGGTACATTATGTACGAAGACTACTGTGAAAGCGGGGCGGGGCCGGCTGCATCACACGCCACCCAAAATTTGAAGCAGATCATGCGGCCCGCTGCGCCCCAGTATACGAGTGACACAAGCGCATGCGGGTTGCTGCGGCCCAACATAGCGTGCGCGGTACCTTAAAAGCAGTGTTTCGCAAGAGTCTACCGTGAAACTAGATATACAACTCCAAAACGGTGAAACCTAGCGTTGCACTTAGCCGCCCATGTAAAGACACCCTATTCGCGTGTATTACCTCATCAGCAAACGGCAGATCTTCATCGAGCATGAACGGCGGCGGCGGTATGGGGCCGGCGGCGTGCAGCGTTCTATGCAGCGGAGTGTAGTCGTTAGTCATTAGGGTTTCTAGCAGCTCCTTCATGGCAAGACGGTTTGGTGGGCTCCTACAATCATTCATATTTTAAGCAATCATATTTAGTTTTTAAGGTCCATTATAGAAAATGAATTTTAAAGCGGAAATTTTAAAAAAAAATATAGTTTGATATGAATTGGTTAGCAGCAAAATCGATGAACAATATACCTATACATAAAATATATATCTTATATGATTATGTAGTAAGTACCTGTATTAATAAAATTACTACATGACGTGTTCTGTATTGCCTGCTGATGTCTCCATAAAGTTTTTTCATACATTTGTAATAGGCGGCTTTATAGCGATAAGGCCGCCTATTGTACCTTTCAAAACTGTTTTTGTTCGAATGCATTCTTTTTCTTTTATTATTTAGTAAGTGTGCAATGAAGTATAAATAAAATAAATAAACGTGTGTAACTTTAATTAAGATACAACAGGCCTGGTTATTATTTTAGTTTGTTATTGGCATGTATACTGCAACCTCAAGACACTAATGTATGTTGCCCTAACTTTTGCTATTTATACCAAAGGACTCGAACCTTCATGATGGCTTTTATGGGGATACGCCACCACACAATGTGCTAAGAAGTATTGTCAAAAGTTTGACATTTGATTATTTAAATAAAAGATTTTTGCAAGCACATTTTATCGCTGATCAGTTTTCTTTTTACAGTCCCATCAAAAGTCTTTTACTTAGATGTTAGTAAACCGAATTTTATATCTAAAATCCACTTAACAATCAATAGTATATACAGGGTTAATTTAAATTAGCACATCACCTATTACCGAAAACCTCTCCACATCTTTCCCAACAACATTTGTGCTACAACTTTTTAAAAATTAGTAATTTGAAAAATTTTAGTTCTTCCATACAAACAATATTTATTGTCTCTAAACTGGCGTTACTCTATTTACACTGATGCCACGCACCTTGCGTCACGCCACGTGCAGTAGGACGCGGGGTTGCGGGGTGACGCAGCAAAACACATACTAATAAATAAGAGAGGTAGCAAAAATTTCTGGGTTTCTTTTTTTGTGATATTTTCAAGATTCGTAAAAAGTCGTAAAATAAATGTTGTTGGGATTAATGTGGTGAGGCTGGCTGCAAGAGGTGATGCGCTAATTAAAATTAACCCTTTATAAGTACATTTTGTGTATTATTATTAATTTAGTTTACCATTTTCACACATGCTCTTTGAATGCTAATAAAGTACAAATATAAAAAATTTATAAGATAATAACTCACCCATCACTTAAAGGTATCAATGCAGGCACAGCGGCTCTTGCAACTGAGCTCATATTACCAAGTCTTTCAGAAACAACAGTTTGGAGTGGGGAAAAGTCAAACTCCAAATCTTTGGCATTAACTTCTGTAAGCATCACTTGCTTCGCAGATTTCTTCATGACCTATAAATTGTACATACATGAAATTTATATAACTTATTAATTTTATCAGGCCCTCTTTCTCGTAAAAGAGGAAAGACTTATCGTCTTTTTTGTATAATACTGAGTAAAATAAGATCCCCAGACAATCACACTAACTCAAAGTAAGCAAAGCATGTGTTATGAAAAACTATGTATCGAACTATGAGAATCGAACCCATGACCACGCAATTGGCATAGAATCACCACAGAGACCATCAAATATAATAAAATCTTAATATTAAACTTATACATGTAGGTGTACCTATGGGAACAGCTGACCACCTCTTACCTACATATAATAAGTATCACATTAAAAAAAATGTGTTATGAATATCTTGGTGCTGTTTGATTAAATATAGTTTTATACTAGATTTTTAAAATAAATGTTTTTACTTGATACTTAAGAGCATTCACTCTCTTATAGTGCATACAGATTGCTGGAATGGAAGTTGTAACATTCTGTGCATATTGCATATTTGGACTGTAGTGCTCAGAATGTTATGTTACTAGTTCCATTACAGCAATCTGTATGCACCATTAACAATCCATTATCCATCCAATAGGTAATATGTAAGTGAGCACATAAAGCTTAACTGGAAGGCAGTTTAAAACATTTTTTTTTCCAAAATCACTATAGTGAAAATCAAATCTACAGTCTCTTATGCTAAGGAAAGACAGATTTCCTATTTCAATAATTAATTAAATATCTGTTTAAATATTTACTATACAGGCAAACAATAAGCCTTTGTACACCAAAAAAAATCAAATCAAAATCAAAATTCCTTTATTGCAGTAAGTATGGTAAAGTATGTACAATGTTCCTATATAATAAATGAAGTTCTACATACTTAGCTGTTTTAGAACATCTTAAAAGTAGTCTTAAAAGCTACTAAAACATCTAGTTAAAACATAATGAATAACATATTATTTCAAATTTAAAATAGTCATAATGATGTATTAGATTGGGCCAAATTCAAGCATAAAAATTCAACTTTAATAATAAACTAAAATAACAATACTACATTTATGTCAATAACAATAGTATTATTCAAATTCAATACAAAATTTTAAATAAAAACTTTTTTTTACTTATTAAAATAAATATTAAGTTGTGCTATTACATGTATTATTTTTTATTAAAATATTCATTTATATCGTAAGAACATTCACAACAACATTCATAACAAACATCAGAAGCTGTTCATAGATATAATTGCTAAATTGTAAGCGCACAATGCCAATACTGCACCTTTAGGCACCTGCTAAAAACCAGCGCTGCGCTCGGGCACTTGTTGCCTAAACGCAGCATGAAGCTGAGCTGGAGCCTTTTTGACACTGCAGCACTACCGACCTTATAAATCCTAAGCTCTTGTTTTTTTTTTCTTATTTGTATTAATTATAATATTTTAAATAATTGTACCAACTTTATTTAATTTAATTTTTGTATTTTATTTTTATTATTTGTGTCTGCTGCTATGTTGAATAAATGTTTTTTCTTTCTTTTCATTCAATACAGTGTTTTTTGCAAGCGAGCAATATTATGATGCTTAGAATACAACTAAATTCAGTATGGATCAGTTTAGTTTAGAATGACCACCTCTGAATAAGCATGTTGTGAACTGCAACTAATCTAACCATTTTTCACATATATTTTTAATATATGATGTTCATGAACTACTATTGTTAAAACTTTTATAGCTTGGGCAAGTTTGATTTAAAATAAAGTTAAATAATAAAAAGGAATATAGTGTATTATGTATGGTGTAGTTCTTTTGGTTACTTACATCTTTGATATTCCCAGGTAAATATCCATGGAACTGTCCAATCAAAACTCTTTCCTGAGGTGCCAATGGTGAAAGGCCAGGTTTTCCTTCTAATAAATGTAAGAATAGAGGACTGAATGGATTGTCCAGTTTGTATATATCAAATAACAGGGCAAGGGCCACAACACGCTGACCAGGAAGAGTTAAATCACCACCAGTTATTAGTGATGACAGCAGAAGACATACTATAATGAAAGGTTTATTTAACTTTAATACAGGCTTTCACACTTTAAACTATAACTGATTCTGCTGATGTATACTTACAATTGAAATGTTCTGACTTAGGAAATCTTTTTTGAACTTGAACACATATTGAATCTAGGCTCTGAGAATCAACAGTTTGTTCGGAAAATAAACTGAAAACAAGACGTTTGTTATGAAATTATCAGTTGAAAGGGAAAGTTCAATCAGTTTAAGGTTAACTTTCGTAAACTTTTACTTACTCTAGTATATATTTACTATTTTCATTAATTAACTGCTGCTGCTGCTGCGACATTTTCATGACTTTATTTACGTACACTTATATTTTTGTTCTCTGTTTACTATATTCTTTATGAAAGATCAGCAACAACCTAAAATCAAAATTATTATTGTTTGTTTCATTGATTCAATATCAACAGATGCAGTTGTTCATATCAATGTTTATTGTAGCGCTTACTGCAATATAGTAGGGTTAGCTCTTTGTCTTTTAAAGTTGACTTGTTATTTATTTATATTTGTTCAATTATTTTTATTAATAATCGCTTCTTAAGTGTTAATAAGTATACATCTTTACACAAGAACAAACCGTAACAGAATAAATACAGTTTGTATTTTAAACAGCACACTATCGCTTAAATGCTTTATGTCTGTGTGAACAGAAAATGTCACTGTCAATTTTACAGATACATAATGAATCGTTCAAAAACATTTACCGGCCAAATGACATGGAAAGACTGTGACTGAAATTGTGTCATAAATCATAATACATAGCCTTATTATTACATACAGGGTGTCCCAAAACGCAACAAGCAAACGAAAGGGGGTTGTAGACCATGAAATGCTTAGTAAAAATAAATTCCTATACCATAGTTACGTGGTTTATAAGATAAACGGTGTTTTAATTTTTTTTTGAAAAATCACCCTTTGCATCTATATTTTTCTGTAGCTGAAAATATGACACCGGTGACCAGACACACCATATAGTAATTTAAAGCTTGATCTGCTGCCTTCTGTACATAAAAGCTCAAAAAAGAGTTAAAATAAATATCAAAGTTTTATCGAGCAAGTTGGACCCTTCACCCTATAAAAATGTATTCACATGGACCTGGCGACATCATTCAAAAGAAGGTTAGACGATTGTGCCGTATATGTCATTACAAATATAAGACAAAACTCCATATATGCAGTACGACGACCACTTCGGTGGTATGGTAACACTATCTGCCTCAGACACAAGTGATCGCGGGTTCGATTTCAATACAATGCAAGTATTCATGTGCATAGTCTGTTTGTTTGCATTGGTCTTGGTGTATTATGTATGATATGTATGTATTAGCGAAAAAAGAAGTGCAAAAGGATAAATAAATATTACTATGTTCTTCCTTGAAGGCCAAGTTTACTCTACAGGGTGTTCTGTTTGATAACCCATAACTTTGAGGTTTGGTTCCTTACTAAAAAATAATACTTTTGCCAAAGAATATGTGGAAAAGTGCAAACTTGCCAAGATATCATCAATCTTAATGTAATGAGTTTATAAATTATCACCCTTGTAAAATTTCTTTAACATTATTTCAAACTGTATGCACAGGCATAGTGATAAAAAAAGGGATAGAAAATGCCACGCTGTCATACTTGGCATAAAGGAGTTTTACATAACGACGGTAAAAAGTGAACCTGCAAAATGCAAAAAAGCGAACCCACAATATGCAAAATGCAGAGAGCACAAAACTGTTTGAATTTTCGAAAAAAAAATATCTCTTAAACTAGCTTAATCTCTTCAACCATTGTAGCTATAGGTATTGGTTTAAGAGTTGTGATTTTTTTTTCGAAAATTCAGAAATTTCTTGGGCTTTTTTAAGCAGTTTGCATTTTGTGGGTCACAGCAGCTGCGTTTTTTACCGTCTTCGATAAGATAAATTATTTTGTATGAAAAATAAAAACAAAAAATAAAATAAAATTTAAAGTTATTCAAATATTACTTGATTCTATTACATGGTCCCATTAATACCCTAGTTATGGGAAATCAACAGGAACACCTTGTATATTATATTTAGTCAAAACCGACAGACAGTCAAAAAGACTTACTTGAAAAACTGTTGTACTAGGATCTTATATTTGTTTACTATTCCGTAGTTCACGGGCATTATGGAAAATATCTACACAAAATAACTACCTTTACAGAAAAACTCAAAATAAAACACGGGAACAGGAATACCTACTAGCTCGATAAAAGTACTGGGGGCTTAGACATATAAGTTAGATAAGTGTTATTGATACGTTGATATAAATCCTTCGCAAATATATAATAGATTAATTTAGAACCATTTTTTTTACCATAGTTATTGTGAGTCAACTTTAATAGATAGACAATGCTGGCTGTAGTGAGTTTTTTTTTTTAATTTTTAAATTTGAACTACCTACCTACTTCTTAATGCATGATTTTCGCGTTACCTACTTAAACCGTTAACGCAGTGCAGGCAGCGTACGCAACGAAACTTCTCAAGATTGACTATATTTGTTTTGTTTGTTTTTTTTTTTTTGATTTGATGTACACCAAAAATAATAGCAATCGGTCTAGCGGTTTATGCGTAAAAACGTATCAGACAGACCGAGACATTTTCAGATTTATATTTATTAAACTAAGTATACAGTATGGATTATTACAAAAAGGTAGGTAAGTATGATACAATAATATATGTTGGGGATTCGGATGTACGGGGTCTTTCCATCTCGTCGTACTTATTAGAAAGAGCAATAAGGAGTCCTTGATAAATTCCAAGACGTTTATTCCAGTACAGTTAATATAAGAATGAATATTTTGTTACAAAGCTTGGCCTTTTATAGGCCGATGTAAACAAGTTAACACTAAACATCATTTATCTAATAATCACATTTAAACATAATTTGATAATCCTTTATACATAAAACAATTAGGCACTAAGATAATTAAATATTAATAACAATGACCAAAAGTAAATAACAAGGCTTGCATTTTATGGGCCAATAAAGAAAGGTAACTTTAAATTAGTCTTACAATTATATTTTAACATAACTTAAGTAAACACAATTAACAGATCCCAAAAACACAATCAAATAATTAGGCATTTATTGTTTCGGTGACAATCAATTTATTTAAAGGTAAAATCAATCTAACCTTTTGGTTTTGGGAAAAGAAATCGAGCGAGGTTTAAAATTTGTTTCTATGGCGCTATTATATATAATAATATATGATACTTAATTTGTACAATGGTAATCCAACTATGCTATAAGTAGTTATGGATCTTTTTAGGTCTATTCTTAAAATAGGTATACAGGCCCCTAAAAATGTACTAAAACACATTTTTTTGTTGTTGTTGTTTTTTAATGTTATGTTATTTTGAACTATTTTCTGTTTACTAAACTTCATCAGGATCCATATGTTGGTTATCAGCCTGACTTCCTCCTGTTCCTGGATCTTCTACTTCTGTGTTGAAAGAGGCATCAATAGATGGGTCTGCTGCCATGTCACCAACGCCAGCTTCTCGCAGAAGGTTCATCAGCATTGATAGGTAACTGGATAACTGGAATACAAAAAAGTTCATCCTTATTATGTTATTAACTGCTTAAATATCAGTGAAAAGTGTATGTGAATCCAGTCAGTAGCCTTAAAGCTTATTGCGTTCAGACAAAAAACGAGGAAAGGGTAACTACTTACTTTGACAAGTACCTACCATGACGTGTAGTTATTATGTATAGATAAGAAATAAATACCTGCATATTAGGAGAGGCTTCAGTTTGTAATAATCTCCCTGCTACGGAAGCTTCTGTCACTGCTCGTGATAATTCTCCGGATCTTGTCAAGAAAGCTGCCACATTCAAACGCACTAGTGGGTCAGCTGGCGCGAGTGAAACCGCACGTGTAAACGCTGCTTCAGCCCGACCGTCTCCAAGACGCTCCAATGCTATTCCAACAAGTAACACCTAGAAGAGAATGTAGGATACTGTTATTTTACGTTCTCACACATTTAAAAAAAAATTAGAAATTGAAGTTTGTTCACAGGCGAAACTAATCCGGCTAGAAGGACCACTTGATGTAAGGGGGAAAGTATTGTTATAAAAAAGTACCCACTTGTTGATGTTGTAGGTGGTCGTTGACATGAAATTAGTTATTTCCAAGTTGAACATTTTATCCTAGAATGTAAGGTTTCGGAAATAATATTGTGAAAGTAACTGCTTTTGATTGTAAACGCATGGCTGCAAATATTTCACAGATATGTAAGAGTTTTAATGGACCACCACGCCGCCAGAGCGGTGATATTTGGTGGCGGGTTTTCTACGAAGGATGATCGCCGGAGGACCCTTGGAGGTTCTGCTACCAAGAGGAGTCACTCGGATAAGATTCACTTCTCGTAGTGTGGTTGAGTTTTTAAAGGCCGACACTGCAAGTAACATTTTTAAAAGATGAACTTGTTGAGAAACATGGCTTGAATCTAGGACACAAAAGTTACCGTATATGGATGCGCGGGTTGCAGCGCGGCGGCGGCGGCGAGGCGGCAGAACGCGGAGGCGGGGCGGCGGCACACCAGCAGCGCCAGGCCCAGCGCGTGCGCCGCGCGAGCGCTCAGCGGCGCCGCCCACGCAGCTCGGGAACCACACGTCACCGCCTTAATTGACAAATATACTGTTAGGACTTCTGTAATATAATAAGCCGCGGGTAATATGCCATCGCCTAAGTGATCAAATAAACTTCAATTATTTTAATGCATCTTAACTGAAAAATAGACTACATTTCTACGTGTCAGCCTACGACTTCAAAAAAAAATCAATCAAATTATCAAATTTTTCAAAATCTAACAAATTAGCTGTAGGTGTGTGAAAGCCACAATTCATTCATCACCGTCTTAACATTCAAACAAATTCTAGCTGTAATCCTATGACAGAACAAGTACCTAACCAAATTACATTTCTACGTGTCAGCCTACGACTTCAAAAAAAATCAATCAAATCATAAATTTTTTCAAAATCTAACAAATTAACTGTAGGTGTGTGAAAGCCACAATTCATTCATCACCGTCTTAACATTCAAACAAATTCTAGCTGTAATCCTATGACAGAACAAGTACCTAATCAAACTTCAGTTCTTCGTGTAAGCCTACGACTTAACGTACAAATAAACTGCAATTGTACTTGTGGGCCTACGTCTTAATATACTTATATAAAACTACTAGAGGTACGTACCGCAACGTATTTCTTTTTCGCCAACAAAGCTAGCCCAAGATTAGTGTGAGCAGCGACGCAGGTGGAATGTGCCGAGAGTGCAGCCTTCAACCTAAATGAATAATTACATATTTTAGTAGGTTACCTTATTTATTATCTGATATCTAAGTATATCTTTACTAATATATGTATAAATCTCAAGAGGTTCTTTGTTAGATAATACCTACTGGTCCGATTTGAAAAATTATTTCTGTGTTGAATAGTCCATTTATCGAGATAATGGCTATCTGCTATATTTTATCCCTTCATATAACATTACAGGAACACTTCACCACCGGATTGGTTATATTTGGCAGCATACCTACTTTACATGAAGGATGGTTGCTAGCCAGGCAAGCATTGAAATCATTCTAACACCAAGCGGAAGTCTATCCGATTTATCGCCTTTTAATTGCCTTTTAATCGCCCTGCCCCGTCCCTGGGTACGCGTACGACACGCGTACCTAGGGACGGTAGGGCTTATCTAAGCTGGAAAATAGCTAATTAAATTACATACAATACAGTATATCCAATAACAAAAAAAAAAAAAATTATCGAACTCTTTCAGGGACCACCTGATTAGCCACCACTGTTAAAATAAAGTCATCATGTGTTTGGTTAAGCATTACATGTTTATAATCTTTGTGCACGAGTGTGTTGACCACTACGAGTATATTTATCCTATGAGAGTTCATATTTTCATTTTTTTCATTCATTCACTAACCGCACCCAATCAACCAGAGTAGGACAATCAGTCAGTAATGCATTAACCATAAGGTACGGCGTTCCATTTTCATACTGTACATTAATGACCTTCTCACAATGTTCGTTCCTGACGCAAACATAATTTGCTACGCTGTCCACACAGTTTTACTTTTCTAAAAATTGTTAAATTGGGACAAAACTTTTAAAAAGCCGAAACAGGCATGTTTTTCTTTGCTAAATGGCTTGATCGTAACTCACTGACTCTCAACACGACAAAGACGAAACGTTGCATTCCACAAAACAAAACGGTCCGCTCCAATTAACATTCGCCCTTTAGTAGTGCACAAATGTCTCTCCGATAGTGAGGGAGAATCCACAGATGTTACTTACGTATACCCAAATGACTGCACCTATGAAGTCATAGAAAGGATATGCCTTGGATAAGGTATTTCGGAATCGACATCGACGAAAATCTATCTTTTAAAAAGCAATTGTCTCACATCTTTAAAGCTCTAAGACACACAGCTCCTTCAGATGTTCTTAGCACGGTGCATATCGCAATATGTCAATCCCTCCTAATATGCACATAGGCGTCTGGGGTGGCGCAACTAAAACTAGTTTTATTGCACTCGAAAGAGCTCAACGAGCTGTTTTAAAAATAATACTTTGCAAGCCAATCAAATTCCCCACAGATCTGCTTTTCAGAGAAGCGAAAGTTCTTCGTGTTAGGCAGCTGTTTATATGGAGAGTCAGTTGTGCTCAACATAAACTTACTCTTAACTCACAAAACTACCACTCGCTGCTGAATAATCGTGTGTTTACGGTATACCAACTTCCTGTTCAGACAACATTTGCTAAGCGCCTACCAATTTTCTCACATACTTATATATATAATAGGGTAATCAAAAAGTGTCCAATCCAAAGTTTTCCAATTTACAAAGCAAAACTTTTGATCAAGGATAGGTTAATGAACCTAAATTACGAAGAAACGGAACAAATTATTCCCTCCACAGGCTGACTTGCTGATTTTATATTCCACTCTACACACTCACTCCTTGCACCCATGCACTCCAGTACTGGACAAAAGACTACGCTCACATTTAAATACAATCCTAAACCTTCACACGCACCTACGACACGTCATTCATTCAACTTTTTATACCTGATGATGTTTAATCAATAATAACCATCTATCTAAGAAAAATAACAATTTTAGTCATATATTTATTATAAATAAGTAATTCCTGAGCCAAAGGTTCTAAATATATAAAAATGAAAATGTTCACTTTTTGGTTGCTACGTGACAGGCCTGCGAGCCGAGTGTAGCAGCCACTGTTTTGCTCATGAATGTAATTTCTTTTTTGTCAATAAACTTTATTATTTAAACGTTATTTAAACTTTGCTGTGCACTGGTAGATTTTTAGATGGCTGTGAACACAACCTTTTTTAAGGGTACCTAACCTCACAAGAGCAGCATCCAGGTCTCGGTGCTGCAGCATCATAGCGGCCAGTGCAAGCGCGGCGGCGTGGTGCGTTGGTTGCTGCGCAAGCGCCGCGCCGAGCAGCTGGAAAGCGCCGCGCGAGTCCCCGGCGCGGAGACGCAGTACACCCGCGCCGGCGAGCGTGTCCGCGCCGCAGGCGCTTGTCCTGTGTGTTTTTTTTATAAATTTGATTTCAGGTTGAACTTTTGATTGCTTTCAGAGTATTAGGTACAGTAATGGTACGCAAACACGGAGGACCTTCACAAGTCTACGGTATATATTATAAAAGTTTACTCGATGTTAAAACTGGTATGTTTGAGCATGAATATGTAATTAATTAATTAGAAAATTCAAGAAGACACAGATAGTGGTATTTTGATTTCCATTTCTCTCTGAGGCCAGTTACTCGCAGTGCTAGCCCAAGTGTGGGTAGATGCCACATGCGTAGATTTTATGAAATAAGTATGTGGTGGCACGGAAGGTGTTAATTATTTTTGTCAGACAATAAATATGGTGTCTAATCGAATACTTACTATGACCAATCGAAATTAAAAGATTTTTATTAAATGAAAAGATGAGAACTTACGATAAAACGTGATCATAGGCAGCAAGAGCGCCATCTATGTCTTCGTTGGCTAGCAGTAGCTCAGCTAGAAGAGATCCAGCCTTCTCAGCACCACCCGCCTGCACAGCCGCTCTCGCCCACTCCACTCCTTTGTCGGTGGTGCCTAGCTTCCGAGCACATTCCGCTGGGAAATCAAAGTATTTATTTTATTTTTTTAGACTTTATTGTACACCAAGTAATTAAAACAAAAACAAAGAAATGTACAAAAGGAGGTCCTATAGCTATTTCTTCCAGACAACATTTTATTGTTTTAAGTTTTCACGAATGTGAATATACTGTTCCGTTACTGAATAAGTGACTGACAGACAACGCTCAGTCATAACTACTGGACGTAGAGGGCTGAAATTAGGTACAGACATTCTTTAAACATTCTGGAAATTCCCACGGGAACGGAAAATATCAAACTTTTTAGGTTTTATGAAAAATCTTATTTCTCGCGTGCACCAAAATGTGAAACTTGGAAAAAGGTTCTTCAATGTTAGTATGCTTCAATGTATACTGGTAGCATTATGAAAGAAATTCCCGATTTTTTTACGGGGTCAGGAAAAATAAGACTTTTCTGTTTATACGCGTACGAAGTTGCGGGAAAAAGCTCGTATTAAATACTTTTTAACCAGATGTAACCGCTTATCATCAAGTAGATTTATTCTTCATTTTGACTTAATTATACGCGACAATCGGCAATTGGCAAATCGACAATTATTTTATGCGAAGTAATTTAGTCATTGCAATAAATACTTAGCAATCGGCATACGAGCCAGTAGTTACAACAGATAATTTTACAGTAGTTACTGTTACTGGCCTCATCGGGAAGCCTGCGGAGCTAGCATACGACTATCGACAACGATAAATCGGGCCTTTTATCGATATTTTCTGAAAATATGGCTTTTACAGTACCTATGTATTTTCGAGTATCAAATCGAGTAATGCTATCTATTATAGTGCACAATGCGCATGTTAGCTAACATAATAGGATAAAATGACAAAATAATATTTACCTTGTCGAGTATTTATCGATGGTTGTATGCTAGCCCTGCTGGAGTCACAAGCCTTTGTATCCCAATACTTTAGATTAAGATAAATAATATTAATTTTCATACAAACCAAGAGAACAATAAATTTCACTGTCAGGATGTTTAGTGGCTTTATCAGCTTCCAAATAAGCTTCCAATGCCAATTGATATCTTTCTTGTTTGTATCTGGAAAAAATACGTTAAATCTATGAGGCACCTTTGTTTTTTTCGTTTCTATTTATAAGTAACTAGGTATTTATTGATTGCACAGGGTTTATAATGATTAAGTACCTACTAAAGTAAATAAAAAATAATGATCCTCCTTTATGACTCTACCTTTAAAGTACCTATCTCTTAATTGATTTGTATGTTATTAATTTAGCGCTATACTTAAGTACCTACCTATCGCTAATCTTGTTAAGGTACATAGGTACTCATAAATGTCTTTTTCTTCCAACTATGCTTTAATTTCATCAGCGAGTCTTATAAGGAATTTCATACATTTTTATGCTCTAGAGCAATAAAAATGTATGAAATTTCATTATTGCACATTTTTTTTAATCGCCCCAAAAGGTGCCAATCTCAGTGGATTAGCTCTATTCAGCCAGCCGATAACTTTTTTTTACGTACGTATTATTCGTTTCTATCCTACTTCATGGCCTTAATTTTTTTCATCTACAGAGTTAAAAAAACCACTTATTTTATCCTAACTTCACAGATCAAAGAAGAACTCCATCCTCAAATCACGGATGGGTCCGGTCCGGTATCTTTATAACTGACGGTAAGTTTTATTAGAAGAAAAGACAAAAAAATAACCCTGTATATGAGAAGGATTGCAGCCACTACCAACTCAAAATATGGAACTAAAGTTTTCTTCGACATTATCTGGCTAGCCTGTTAAACCTACTTACAAGCATTTGGCAACTTGCTTTAAGGTCTCCGGATCTTGGGGTTGTAATTTTATGCAGTTGTGGAATTTGTCCAAAGCCTCTTGAAATCTTCCCGCGTCTGCCAAAACTGAGCCCTGAAACACGAAATCGTCATAGGTTCACTTCAAAAAGTATGCTAAAAGGTTTATTTAAATAAAGTTTAGATCCGCTATGCGTCAATAATTCTATCTTAGTTTTTAATGAACTCATGTAGTCGTCGGATAGTGTGAGGGTCAGCAACATAACTAACAGATTTGAATAATGCCAACCGATTTTTTGTACCTACCTACATAATTTTAACATAGTAAAAATTAGTCCTGTGTCTAACCTATTATTTGCACTGTCTCTATCATGTTTGTATGGTTTCCGTTAGGAGTTTCTATTACCAGCCGGGCCATAATGGAAACGAGCTTTTCAAAACTAGTTGTATTCCGGTGTGCCTAGATATAGCTACAATACTGACTGTTCAGCTTTATGATCTCTATAACAAAAGGCAACTTTCGATAAAAAACATTTGATACCTGGTTGGTTTTTCAAAAGATTTGAAAGGATTGAATTAGTACTGGAGCTCATTCGGATGACGTAGCCTTGCGTACCTTAACATAACTTGCGAATCGGTGTGCATTCTTAGTTTCTTCAAGTAGCTGGTCTGCTAGATCTAGGCACAGTGCGTGTTCGCCCCTCACGTACCGAGCATGGAGTAGCCAGTTTCTAGAGCCTTTTCTAAACTCTGTAATAAAGTTATTTTAGTTAGTAAAAATATCTTGCGAAATTATGTATTTCTTGTGATTTTATTTCAGTAGTGCTGTACCTACCTAGATAGCTTTGGATTTACATCGTTCCCTACCTACATTTTTTTTTTGTTAAAATGTATTTTATTTTGTTAAAATGTAACTACTAAAACTACTGTTGAAAGTGTGCAGTCACGTCTAATAATATGTATTATACATTTTCATTGGAATTTGAACCTTATCACAACCGAATAAGTTGTGAAGTGTGTACATTTTAATGCTCGTGACTGTACCTACTGCCCATTAGTGCTAACTAAATTATCTAAGACTAGCTTTATCCCGCAACTTCGTATGCCCTTAACTACCCTTCTCGTAGAAATTTCAGGAACTTTACAACCAGACACCCACTGAAAGAACCTTTATACCAAGTATCACACCCATGCACTCAAGGAATAAGTTTTTTTCATATAAACTAAAAATCATATATTTCCCGTGCCCGTGGGAATTTCGGGAATTTTTTTCGTAGCACAACCAGTCACTCTTTAGAGAACCTTCATGCCAAGTATCACATACGTACCTACACTCAAAGAATAAGATTTTTCATACAAACTAAAAATTCCAACCCCTTCCCGTGGGAATTTCGGGAATTCCTTCCATAATACAAACAGACACTTATTGAGGAACCTTTATATCAAGTATCACATCCGTGCACTCAAGGGATGGGATTTTTTCATACAAACTAAAACATCATATATTTCCCGCTCCCGTGGGAATTTCGGGAATTCCTTTCATAACACAAACAGACATATATTGAGAAACCTTTACACCAAGTTTCACATCGGTGCACTCAAGGAATAAGATTTTTCATACAAACTAAAAAGTCCTATATTTCCCGTTCCCGTGGGAATTTCGGGAATTCCTTCCTTAGTGCACCCCTACATCCCCTAAAGAATGTATGCTCCAAATTTCAGCTCTCTACGCTCAGTAGTTACGGCTGTACGTTGTCTGTCAGTCACTCAGTCACTCAGTACCTCAGTACCTCAGTCACTCAGTCAGTAACGGAACAGTTTTATATATATTGATTGATGATGACAAAAATGCTTGAAAGAAATCCGTGAGGATTTTTCGCACGAATTAGAAAATAGGAAGATATGCGATGCATTTATTTATTTATATAGTAGGAAGACTGCTGGAGGACTTCGAAGGACTTACAACTACACGTCTACAGGCGGACAGGAACCGATATCTGACCTGTTCCTTTTATTATTTTTATTTATATTGATTATTATTTGATATTATATCTTAAACTACTCTCCTTTTTGGTGGAAAGGACCCGACATTCTGAACAGACGGTTGGGAATCAGCTACTTCGGCGGAAGATACAGAAAGACAAAAAAACGGCAGTATCAAGCAAAACTACTTTTTGCATGCGTGCTAGAAATTAACTGATTTTTCTTACTATTAATTAGATGTGTGAAAAATTTGTGATCTTGCTCTATAAGTAGTGTGTAGCGATTATTTTTATTACCTTATTAAAATAGAAGGGTTGTTATTTATTTGCTTACGTATATATTTGTTTACATAGCAGTCTGTAGCATTTCTTTTTCTTCTTTTAAAATAGTTCGTTGATAGATAAGTAGATAGATAGGTAAAACATTTATTTGCATCAGACACACAAATAGAAATTAACAATTGTCATAATTAAATTTGCCACCCAACGTAATTACCTAGGCTGATGTAAAATAAATAATGCTTCTTGTACTTGCATTAGTATCTATCAAAGTTTTCCTCGATTAAGTGCCTATATCAAATAAGTTATTGGTGGTTTCCACTTAATTTTTGCACTCAGCATAGTATTAATTGAGTGTGTATTTACCATTTGAACTATTTTCTGCTACAGAGATTGAAAATTTTCGCATTTCATTAATTGCATATACAAAATTGGAGTCCTGGAGTACTTCTTACAATGTTTGTTCTTTTATCACCATAGAAACAGTTAGTAGATTTAGAAAAGGTTTTAGGTTAAACTGGAACGTTCGCTCCATATCACATTCAGCATGATTGGGATACCATCATGTTCTTAATTACATACAAAAATACCTTACTGTTACTGTTGCTATAACTTTTATTTTAAGAGGAAGAGGTATTGCCGTAATTTGATAAAGGGCTTTAGTTTATGAACGAAGATGAATAGTAAAATGACAGTGACAGCCATACGTGATCATGACACATCAAAATTGACAGTGGGAAAGAAAACAGAATTTGTATTCGTCTAGTAATGTGATTAGAAAATATTATAACTTTTTTGTGTATTTACGTAAAACAAATCTTTGTTCAATCAAAAATGGAAGATATGGCTAGGCTCGCTTTGGTAGAACAGAATGTTAGAAACCCGGAGCAGTTTAGCAATATTCTTCATGAACTGTTACTCTATATTAACCGTATTATAGAAAATCCTCAAGAAAATGAATTACGGACTATAACAAGTGATAAGATAAAAAGTGCATGTAAATATGAAAGTTTTTGGGATTACCTTAAATATTTAGGTTTTGAATCGGTAAGTGTTGTGTGATTCTCTATGAAAATTGCCTGTATTCTAAAAGCCGGCGAAAAAATCACTCAATTGTGTTTATTGTTTACCGTCACTTTAAGCTCAGCTATTGTGTTAACCCTGAAGATGTGCTCAATGATGAATCACAAATTTGGAAATTCATTGTATAAATAGTATTAAGTAGGTATATGAGGATACTACAATTGCCTATTCAAACTGCTTCACAATTTGAATATCCATTATGAACCTTAAAATATATTGATTTGATAAACAGTCAGACATTGTATTAAAATCACAGTTTTTTATTTTCTGTTTTGTGTTGTAAAATTCATATTTTATCTATCTTGGATCAAATCATTGAAGTTTTTGGGTTACATCTTACTCTTCTACTCCTCATCCTACTCTATTTTGAAGATTTTATTTGAATCTTGCTAAGCAACCAATATTCTACAATTGTATATCAAAATTTCAAAGCCATCTTTATGCATAAAGAACCATTACTTGTTACAGAAAACTGGCAAGCTAGTATATCCAAAGGAACAAACTCTTAATAAACTAAAAATGGCACAAGCGGCCTTGGAGAGGAAGATCTACTTCTGTTTGGGTTACATTGACTCCAGCAAAATTGATTTGACGGACCAACATAGCTTACCTATTCTTAAAGCACCAAAGCTTCTACCAGCTAATATTTTGGTAAGTTTTTTTGTTGAATTGCTTTTACAAATATAGTTAGTTTTTGTTTAGGTTCCTTCCTACACAATCTTAATCCTTTACTGATCTAGTTGATAGAGATAATGGGCCATACTCTACATAACAATATCTTATTTTAAGTCTCTTAAATGTTAAACTTTGAGGCTTTCAAATCTGTTTTTGTTAGCTACTGTATTGTTTAAGGTCCCCTAATTTTAATTTCAAACAGAGATATTAGAATTAGAAACTTCATCATCAGCAGCCTGTAGACGTCCACTGCATTTGATCTAAAAATAGAGTGTAATATAATAATGTAAAATAAAATCTCTCATTCTAAAAAATTTCAAATTGTGCACTAACATTTTAAATGGTTGATTATATTATAAAATAGCTGTATGTGTCAAATCTGTACATTTATGATTACTGGCACATTTCCTAGTTTGTGCTTATCTACACTTCTTAATAAACTTTATTGATGTACATAACTTAACAATTCAGCCGTCACAAAAAGGCCACAGAGCCTCAGCATCTGTTCATAGCCGCAAACAGAGCGACTCAGAATATTAAAACATTATAATATTCAATAAACATGTACTGGGATAAAGGTAGTTTGGTGTCTACGACAACCCACAACTATTCCCTGCAATAAGTACGGAGATCGTTAAGTATGATACTGCCAACAATAGCTATATTCTCATTTTATCATATTCATCATCAAAATCCTTTTTAATAAGCCCATTGCAGGGCCATAAGTCTCACCTCTGTTTGACAAGAAGATCTAGGTCACATACAACTAAGCTGGGCTGAAAAATTTAAAATTAAGTATTTCATAAAATTTTTATGAAAAAGTATTGTAAAAAAACAAATATGTTTCCTAAACAGACCACACAAAATGAATTCCTGCTTAAAATACAGTTGCTTTTCAACAATATGATAGTCTATGAAGATGAGGAGCTGCAAGAATATGCCAAACAGCATATACCCATTGTAACACTGCAGCTTATGGCTATTGACCGCATGAGAGAACAACAAAAGAAAATTAAGACAGGTACATTGAATTTTATTTATATTTATAATGAATAGTATAATAAATAAAAAAAAAAATCTCAAGACACCAACTACATGGCCCCAAACTAAGCAGAGTTTGTGATTTGGGATCAGGGGGATCCTAGAATATTTTTTATTTTTAATTTATTTTTTTATACACAATAATAACTACACATTTACACCACTAGATAAATAGACTCAGGTAAGCACTCACAGTTGCAATTAAGGTGGGAACTAAGGCAACCCCAATAGACCAAGGTCTGTGCTAGGGTTAGCCAGGTTTTAAGGAACATAGTTTTTGACCAGAGCAGAATAAGGTGTATATTGCTAAAATCTTTTAGTATGTAAAAATAAAATAACAGTTATTTAAAATTTAATAACTCATAGATAGAATTGTGTATATATAAATACATATATAGATACATATATAGGCAGATAGTGTTACCCCATCGCCAAACTGGTCATCAAAAGTAGTATTTGGTGTGACCTCATCATCACAACTGTGAAGGATTTTGAGTCTCCCTTAGCTGTTGAGGAAGCTGAGGTCTGCATTCTGACAAACCTTAGTTACTTGTAATTTTGGCCCTTGAATAGCGCAACAAGTATTTAAAGAGTCAACAAAGTCAAATAGAGATCTTAGTTTAATAATAAGTTAAAGGAATCCCTTTTTCTCTAGATTAAAGCAGTTTAAGTAACCTTTAGTTAGTGCTAGTCATAATAATTCTTATATTTCTAGCTATTTTTTTTCAATATAAATGAAATGTTGAAAGCTTTTTATTCTTTGTATAAAAGATAATGTCTGTAGTTATATCTCAATGTTTGGGGTATTATAGCTCATATTTATAAGAATCCCATAATGCAAAACTGCTTTTTATTTCCAGGTGAACTTCAAAACGCAAAAGATATACCATTTGATTTGGCGTTTTTGATGGAACTGCTGGGCTGGTTTAAGTACAGTTTTTTCAAATGGGTGGACAGACCTGACTGTGTTAGTTGTGGTGGAACAACTATATTTAACAGGACTGCTTCGCTCACTAATGATAAAGAGACCTGTAGGATGGAGGTAGGTAAAAGAACTTTATAATTTATTTATGGCAAGTTGATACAAATATAATAAAAATTAAGGGGTTGTAAGTTTTGTACCAATCTCCAAGAGTCCTAGTCGAATTCAAAATAAATACTTTTTAGAAACGAAAGAATGCCAAATTAATGTTAACCTGTCCCAATTTGTACGTAAAAACTGTTTTTAAAAAGATGATTGCTGTTGAGTTTCTTGTCAATTTTTCTCAACAGATCGACTTTCCGAAGTGGTGATAGATTCAGTTCACTTTGTAAATAATTTCACATATTTCATGTGTATTTAAGGGCCTACACTACCTCAAACACGCTCCGAATCCAAATTTTGATCTCAAATATCTATCAAAGTACTGAACTAATAATTTTAGAAAAAACATATAGCAAAGTTAAGAGTATGAACTAAGAACCATATGTTTTGAAAACACGATTAATGAAAAAAAACTCGATAGAATAAAATCACAAACTTACCTCTAAAATTAACAAAGAAACCTTATTACTTAATTAGTACTTACCCTACACTAATGTAACTTGGTATTTAGTTTCAAGGTATGACAATACGTGTACTATATGATCTGATTTTAAAATAATTTTATTATTTTTTTTATTATAAATAAAATAAATAAAATAAAAAAATAAAAAAATAATTTATTTGACACAGCACACAATAGAATTAACAATACACCAAAGAAAATTTAATAAAATTACAAACAAAATAAGAAAATAAAAGTGAAAAAGAAAATACAAAAAATAAAAATATAAAAATAAAACCACGTTTATACGTATTAAATTATTGGTAGTGCTGCAGTGTCAAAAGGCTCTAGCTCAGCTTAATGCTGTGCTCAGGTACTATACCTGTGCCCAGCGCTGGTTTTCAGCTAGCGCCTGATGGTGGGTGACATTTTAATAGAATAAATATATAAAACTATGTAACATATATAGAGTTTGAAAATAATAAACTACATAAAATAATAATATTAAAAGATTAATTTCATTAAAAGGTATATACCTACACCAGTAATAAAAATAAATTAAAACTCATTATATTTGTGGAAGCATTTTTCGTACTGTTGATAGATATTTAGTTAAATTAAATTTAAAAGAGTTGACCGAATTTGATGAACGCAATGGTGGTGGGAGATTATTCCAACATTTTGTCGCCATATACTTAAAACTTCCCCTGAAGGCTCTTGTGCTATGTTTTTGATTCATTAACATAAATCCAGACGCTCTGGTAGGATAGACATGTTTAGGCCAAACTAACTTTTCGTATAGGTATACGGGTTTTTTGGTTTTGATGACAGAATAGGTTAGGACTGACATATGAAGTTCACGCCGAGTAGATAACTTCAACATATTCGCTTTATTTATGAACGGGGTGACATGACTTCTGCGAGGTATATTGTAGCAGAACCGAATGCATGCATTTTGTAAATCTTAAATCTAAAATAATGTGTTTGGCACGACGGGTGACCTGCGCCCGCTCAAGGATTCAGTTGCGCTCCGGCATTCGTACGAGGAACCTGTGTCGCTTTCACGCTTGCCGCCGCCGCTACAACGTCACGTAAATATCATGTTTTCCATAAATAAATTTGTGGTGTGTTTTATTTCAAAATGGGAAATGAAAGAAATAAGATACGGAAAAGGCAGAGTTGGAGAAAACAAAACGCGAGTGAGTAAGATAGCTCCGACGCACGTTGCGGAGTGCTTCACGGCCGGGCGGTGAGGTGGGGGCGAAATTCAGATTCTAGCTGGAGTAGTATGGGCTCTTAAGTACCTATTAAATAAGGATGTTTTTGACGTTGACTTGGACTTTAGTAATTTAACAACTTTTACAAATGAAGGTAATTTAAAAATAGAACTCCTCAGGTATACCACTGCGACCAATGCCCGAAGATCGAAACAAAGTTTCCGCGGTACAACGACGTACGGACGTTGTTGAAGACCCGCCGTGGGCGTTGCGGCGAATGGGCCAATTGCTTCACGTTGCTATGCCGAGCGCTGAAGTATGATACGAGATACGTTTATGATACAACTGATCATGTGTGGTGTGAGGTGAGATTGTGTTATGTTTTTACGTGAAAGAGCATAATAGTAAAAGAAATGTGGGAAGAAAATGTAAGTGGGCGGAGTTGTAGAGGTAAGAAGGCGGGTTAGATGTATTAACCTCCCGTTTTTTAGTATGTTTCATATTTTTTAAGCTATTGCATAGCTTCTATCGCGGGCCTTGAGCGTGGGGACCGAATCCAGAAATTCTGTAACGAAAAAAACCTAACACTCCGACCGGCACAGCGGTGATACTTTGATTTCATAACTTTAAATGCGGGCTTTAATAAACAATCAGCGCCATCTACTAGGAACTTGTGGAACTTCATATTAGATCAAACATTACTGCATTAATAAAATAAATAAATAATTATAATTGCATAAGTTGATAAAAAATGCTATGCAATAGCTTTACCGCGGCAGTCTCCGAGTGCCACACGTCTTTTTTTATATTGTGTTTTTTTATTTATTTATTTTAAATAATTAATAAATCGTTCAAAATTAAAAATTATTTAATAAATCGTAAAAGTATGAAAGAACTAACTGGGACTTAGGAAGTGGGCGGGTTTATGGTGGCAAGTGGGCGGAGCTATAGTGGTAAGAGGGCGGGTTAGCTGTACCTCCCATTTTACGTCTAATTGTTTAGGTAATGTCTGTTTTTTTCTTGTTTTATATTTTTTTTACTGTCGGTTTTTTTAAGTTTTATTTTAAATTAGGTAGTCATTATTGGTAGCTAAGCCAAAACTTTTTTAACAAATCGAAGAAGTACGAAAGAACTAACTAAGCTTACATACTACCTTTGTGATAAGAAACTTTGTTTTGAAAGTTTGTTTCATAATAGCTAGGTAGCCATTTTTGAATTTTCATGCTGCAATCGATTAACTGGTAACGAAGGAATAAGATACAAGAAATCGTATTAATTTTAAAATTTATTATTTCTGAATAAAGCTCTAGTAATTGGTTGAAGTAGGAACTCGCTCAACATTAAACTTTTCGCTCAACTTTTCACAAAATACCTACCATTTTCCTTTTCATTAATTTACCTATCTTTTAAATCAAAGGTATTTGACTACGAATCAAACGCTTGGATCCACGTTGATCCCTGCGAAGGCAAACTGAACGCTCCGCTAATGTACAGCCACGGGTGGAAGAAGAAACTGTCATATGTCATTGGGCTGTCAAGGGATGACTTGCAAGACGTCACTTGGAGGTATACCACGGAACATAGGGAGGTTAGTTGTTCATCATAATCACAACTCTTTGTAATGAGCCCACTGTAGGGATATGAGGCTCTCCCTGGGCGATGTGGAGTTTTAGGCCATAATCCACCAAGCTGGCCCAGTGCTGGTTGGTGGTGTCAGAGTTTTCAGGGCGCCGATAATGGCTTCTGAAAAACCCTGATGACTACTGTATACAGCACCCGGCAACGACTACTTAACGTGCCCTCCGAAACACCGAAGTCGCCATGAGAAAAGGTCAGCGGTCACCCATCCTTTTACCGACCAGGCCGAGCGTTGCTTCACCTGCGATATCGATTGTTATACAGGGTTGATTTGTAGTCACCGGCCAAATTTTTTTTACACAATGAGTATCATTTATAGAGACGACTTCTGCATAAAAAAGTATTTATTTTTTACAAGGAAATCAATATATCCGCTAATATATTAACCAGCATGGTCACTCTAAATTACCATTAAAATAAAGATGACTACGCCCTACTACAAAACATCTTGTAGTACTACGTCGTAGTATTATCAAAGAAATGCCGCGTCGTACTTATTGTGTCACCAGCCAAATTTAAATGTTAGTTTCTTTGATACGATATAAACATACCTGCATATTTATTTTAGCGTCGCTCAGTACGAAAAAGTAGAAATTAGAACCGCAGTTTGTGTTTTTAAGAATAGTCGCTGTTCATGAACATAGCTACTACGGCGCGGCATTTCATTGATAATGAAATGCCGCGTACTACAAGATGATTTGTAGTAGCGCGTAGTCAACTTTATTTTAATGGTGATTTAGAGTGACCAAGCTTTGCTTAATATGTTAGCGGATATATTAATTTCCTTGTAAAAAGAATAATTTACTTTTGCAATAATCGTTTCTATAAATGATACTTAGTGTGTAAAAAAATTTGGCCGTTGGTTACAAATCAACCCTGTTTAACTCAATATGGCCAAATTGGCGCTTCAGCATTTTATCCTTTCCACTGACGATACATTTCTAAAAAAAGAGCACTACACATATTTAAATTCATATTGAACTTTTCGCGCGAGCTTTAAAAGACAAACGGCGTCATCTATCAAGTTCGCCAACAACTAACTTATTCATAATCAAAAATGCATACAATAAACTAAATTGAAGTCTAAACATTAACTTACGAATGCTTTTAAAAAATAGTCAACTCACTCGTTGATATTTACTGCACCACTTTACGAATAAAATTCAGACATCTTTAAAAAATAACGTATGAAACAAATAACATAATTAGGATCGGCTTCCCCTTTTATCCAAAGCCTGCAATCAATAGAATAAATGTGGATCATTCATAAGTGTCAATAACTTACGGCAACGTTAATATAGTGAATGAAGACCAAACAGCTCTTAGGCAAATGGAAGAGATTTTTTCACAATAGTTTTGTGTTATACGTCCTGTTTTCTTTTGATAAGATTTTAATAAATATAATGTTGTATTTCGTTGGTAAATTAGACTAAACCTAATGCAGGTTAGAACAAAAAGGAAAACAATAAAATCACTTAAGCATCCAACAGTTAATAATTTTGGATCTTTATTTATAATCAAATGACAATAATTAAAATTGAATATCATATTTACAAGGTACTAACTCGGCGGAATCTCTGCTCCGAATATGAGCTCATCGACACAATCATGAAATTACGCGAGCACAGGCAAAGTCAGGTGTCGGAGGCTAGGCGGAAGTACCTGGTCCATCGATGCCTGGGCGAGTTGGTTCAGCTAATGGTGGAAAGGTGAGTACCACTATCACTTGCACAGTATCACTAACAAAAGATAGCGAAGACAATCAGACGCGCTTGCGGTTTTTAACCGACTTCCAAAAGGATTAGGTTCTCAATGATGAAACGTGTGTATGTTCTTTTTTTTGTGTCTTTGTTACACGATTTTTTGGACAATTATGAATCGATTTTGAATATTCTTGTTTCATATGATAGAGGATACTTCAAAGGTGATCATCCCATATAAATTTCATTGAAATCGATGGAGCACTTCACGAAAAAAATAAATTTTTGAAAAAATATGTATGGTTATGAAGAATATTTACCTTGACGACCTTATACTTCAGCCAAAGTTTCGGCCAAAAATACCACAATCTCATCATAAATACTGAGTGCACAGCAGATTAACCAGAGCATGCATTGATGATATACATTCTCATAGCAAAAGGAATATTATTGTTGAGGCGACCAATAACTTATTAGACGACTAATTACTTGGTGACAAAAATAATAGATGAGGTATTAAAAATAATAACTTGGCAGCTAATATTAACAGGAAGACTTAGTCGGTATTTAGGTCGGTATTTAGACGTATAGTTATACACGTGCACGAGCCGAGCGAGCAAGGCGCGCGGTGCCGCGGCAGCGGCCGGAGAAACGCCATAAGCCACGTCGGCTATCATAGTCAAACCTGGACAATCCCGACATGGTCAAAAAAGTCAAGCGTTAAGACATCGAGATAACGATGATTCAAAATCACTGCCAATTTAAATTTAAACAAATGTACGTTTTATAAAACAGAAGCTTTATTTAAAAAAAAGATTTACTTGGTATAATGTGCGGTAGTCATTATTAGCTGTGCATTAACATAAAAGCTTTATTTTAAGATAAATAGCGGTACACCACTAAAATAAATTGTAGTTTATATAGTTATATTTTCAGTTGCTGTGCAATCAGTAATTTTGATATGAATTCGGATTATTTTTTAATACAAAAATATTTTTTTTATTTGCGGTAGTAACCCATTTTCAAATAGAATTCCATATTTTTGAACATGAATTAATGAAAAATTAAACAATACATTTATTTTACATTTCAATTTGCCAGTACTTGACATTAGCGAATAGGTAAAGATCTTATACGTAGAAAAACACCTAGAACCAACATCTGCATACCTTCCGAAAATTTGCCAACTATTCGCTCACAAAAGTCGTTCATGACTACAGTCGTCGCTCGTTACCATTGTGTCTGCAAAGACATCAAAATGTCAAGTTATAATGTAAAATAAATTAAACTATACCGTAACAACGTCTTTGAAATTCAACTAACACAGCCTTAAATTCCAGATCGCCCAGTGACTACGAATGCCACGGCCGGATATCCGGGTCCAAAGAATGGCGGACAGAGCGCGGGGAAATAGGCTCCAACTCCGGGTATATCTTCACGTTCACTGACCCCGGGTCCTACGTCCTCCGGTATTACACCTCGCAGGATAAATACCGGGTGTTTAGTGGACAGGATGAGATCCGGTCAATGGAGAACTGGGCGGCTGGTAGCTTTCGAAAAAGGAATGTTTTTAGAAAGGTTGAAAGGGATTGGAAGAAGACGTATTTGGCTAGAGAAGGTAAGTTTTTGTTTGGTTGTTTGGTAAATGGAAGGTTTTTTAACCGGATAGCAATATTTTACAAGATTTATTATATTTTACACGGGCTTTTTCCCGCAATTTCCTACGTGCTAAACTAAACCTGTTCAGCCCACTAATGCCAGGAGTACTGGCTGTACGTTTTCTGTCATAAATTACAGTTTTATATTATACAGGGTGACTGGTGTGTCACTTTCGAAATTCTAGGACATGATAGTTTGAGATCATCATACGTGAAGAAAAACAAATATATTAATTACTAGCCACCGCGCGCGGTTTTACCCGCGTAACTTTTGATCCCGTGGGAATTTCAGGATAAAATATAACCCAACCATCCCCTAAAATATAGTCCAACCTTCCTCAAGAGTTGGGCTATCAAATGCAAAAACAATTTTTCAAATCCCACTTGTAGTTTCTGAGATTAGCGCGTTCAAACAAACAAACAAAAAAACAAACTCTTCAGCTTTATATATTAGTATAGATTTACTGAGTAAACTTAACCGGAAGTTAAAGGATTCATTACGCAACGCATGGTTACACTGTTAACTACTTACCACGGACGTACGGCGCTATCAACACAGTCCTTCAATATCTAAAATTTGTTACCAGGCAGCCTGTATATTGATTTAACTTGATTTTTCGGTAATTTAAAAAATGACCCTAAAACATTTGTTATTTAATATATTGTACCGTGCAAGCTAAATAAATTTGTGTAATTGTGTACAAAACGAGTTCTTTACTTCTTTTTTATCATCGCATTACACTAAAGTTTTCACGGTCAATTATGTTACATAAAAGATGTTTTTAACTGTTCACGCGTGACCACAGTGTAAATACACACGATAAAAACCGCTTAGAAAGCTCTTTTATTTAATACTTAATTCTTTTATTCTATACCATGTCCACCAATCCCATTTTCATCTTGATTTCAGAGGGAGCAACGATAGGATCTATATGTTGGAAGTTAGCGACTGAATCTGAAACAGTAAACTTCACAACACTGGCCATCAGATTGACATCAGCGTTATATGAAGATGGCGACATTCAGTGGTCCATACAGTTTGATGACGATCCACCCATTGATGCTAAGCTGGGCGGTCGGTAACTCTTTTTAAATTGAATTTCTAATCTTTTGTTATGACAACATGAGGTGCGATTTCAAGTCTGTGTAAAAGGGTCAGTTATTCTCTAACTTGGAATTTAAACTTTAAGAAGAGAATAACGAATAATAAGAGATGAAATAAAATGCCAATGCTTTTTTTTCTCGACTTAAATTTACCTCAAAATCTCTATTTTCTACTCGAAAAGGTCTACTCGAAAAGAAATCTGTAGAAATAAACTTATGCCTTTGCAATTCTCTTCTTTCGATAAATTTACATTGTATCGGGGACTATTTAATTAAATAAAGGTTAACATAATCTAAAAATTAAATTATTAAAAAGGTTTGATTTTTAAAATAACATAATTTAATTTCAGAATCGCAAACGGAATTCATTCAGAAATATCGCGAGGTGACGATAACAGCGGAACTTCGCGGCGGCAAAGGGGACCTATCCTGGCAACATGCGCAAATTTTCCGACAGAGCTTGGAATCCAAGTCGAGCACTTTTGAAGTCTCCTTCAGAATCGATAATGTCGAATAATTCGTTGGTGGGCCGAGGGAAATGAAGAGTGCACGTTGAAGAATTGGAATGCCAAAACCTTTCTAAGAATAAAAATTACTATTACTATTTCCAATTTTACAAAGACTTCCATTGAATTTAAGAATGAATCAAGATTAGTCGAATAGTTTTTGTAATGATTTGTGTTAAAGTTTTATTTTTGTGAATACAATATCTTTAATTGTTGTAAAGTAGATTTCTATATTAAATTTAAATTTTAAATCCAAGATTCTTTTATATAAAATTGAAATCTGGATTTTTGTGTCAGGTTTAAATTAAAAATCCACTGTTATTCAACGTAGTGTTCCTTAAATAACACATTGAAATTTACTTTATTCAGAAGTTAATTTATGCTGATTTCATCAAGAATTATGAAAAGTCTTAACAAATTTTGGATCTTTGACCTATCTATAAGTACAGTAATTAATAATGTTCCAAGACTTTGACGTCCATATCTTTTTGTTATATATAAGATCAATTTATTTTGTGCATATTACGCTTGTTTTAGTTTTGTTAATTTCGGTGATACTTCTATGTCTTGTTATGTTTTTTTTTTACAAAATTGACATTCCTGTTTGTTATTTTCTATTATATTGTTAGACTTTGAAATATAAAGATTGAAATCATATTTGTTTTGTACTTTTATTCTAATAATTATTTTCTTTATACAAATTCAAAAGATAGTCAAATGTTTTGTAAAATATGTGAGTTCTGCTGTCCATTGCGCAATTTCTGACTTCTTAGTTGATTTGGAATTTTGATCGTATCATAAGTTCAACAAGTCATTTTTTCACTAGATTCTACTTGATTGAGTTATGTAAATTGTCGATTCTAAATTAAAAGGCACAAAGTACAAAATAGGCTGAAATATTTTTTAAATCCTCCGTGCCTCTCAAACCAATAATTTTGAGTCGCAATTTACACCTTGAAACTTGGATGACATGTTTTTTTAGGTACGTTTTCCGTCTAGATACGTTAAAGCTAAAAACATCATAGAGTTTGAAGATTTAAACTTATTTAAAACTGCTTTTCTTTATCACTTTAATTTTGATCGTGTCAACATAATATCTACATCTATGTTATTATTTAAGCATTTAAGTATTCCTGTTGCTTTTTTTTAAACAAAACCAAATCTTCTTGTGATTGTAACGACAATATGTAAGATTAAGTTAATATTACCATTATTACTTTTTATTATTTTGAAAAACTAAAGTTTACTGGAGTATGGTCTATGGATATATTATTCTACTGGGTTGTTTCAATATTTAATCTGTATCAATTTCTTTTTTACCAATATTTTGAATTTTAAACTATAATAATGAATACGAAATATAAAAGGAAATTTGTCAAGTTCATACGTCTAGCCCCACATGTAAAACACTTGATTTTATAGTAATAATAATAAATGTCTGAACAACATACACTCAAGGCCTTTTATTGAAAAGTCTGTTAACGATAAGTTGTTTTTCTTTTTTTCTTCCACCCGAGTAGTAAAAAATATTTTATAGTTATTGAAAGAATTGTGCAATATAAAATTATTTGACATTATATATTTTAAATTTATTTTATAGTAGTCACAAATGTCACAATGTAAGTGATAAAATGATGCAGGTTTCAAAGTCTTTCCTGATATTTTGTTTACTTTACGGATTTGTGAAAAGTAAGCGTAAGTACAGACGATCTACCTTACCGATCCATATAAAACACGTTCTGGACCATTTTTATAGAACTTTTGATGGTTAATGACTTCACCGGTTATTTTCACTTTGGTATGCTTTTAATTCGAATTCAAAACCTAGGAAGAAAATTTGACGTTAATTAAAATGTATGTGTCATAATACAAATTGAATTAAAAATAGGTATCCTAACGGATAACAAGTTCTGTACAAGTATGCTTATGCGGTAATCAATTTGACTCTGACCATGGACGCTTTTGAAACTACTTAATTATAAAATCGAACATAAGGTACTTTTTGTGAGCTGGATATGGTGAATCGGACGTGGAACAAGCTGTTCCGTGCTTCTTCACACGATCCTGTGGTAAAGTTAGTTTAAGGTTCCTATGTGTTATGCCCTATATTTGATAAAAATTCAGTTTCATCCTCCGTGCTTGCGAGCACTGTACCTGTTAATTTTACGTTCGTTGTTGAAATTTTCAAACCGTGCCGAATAAATATACAATTTTCCTCGTATGACGATAAAGTAAAAGACCATTTGATAAACCTTTGCCTTTTAGCCAAGGACTTTTTTATTTAAAAAAGATAAAAAAATAATAATAATATAAAGATTTATTATTATTATGTATACTTATAACTACTCGCCTTTCGGCGGAAAAGACCCGACAATCGGACCAGTCGGTCGGGGATCAGGGCAAGAGAGACAGAAACCGGCGAACGATACGGGCAGTCTCGAGCAAAACCGCTTTTTGCATGCGTGCTGGAAGCGAACCGCCGTCGAATCCCAGCCTTTCAAGGTTTCTGACCAAAGTGGCTGGGGTCAAACCGTTTGCGGATAATACAACCGGGATGATTTCGGTGGACATAACTTCCCACATTTCGGTCACCTCGTGTGCAAGGTCCAAGTACTTGCGTTGCTTTTCGGTCTCGGCCTTCACGAGGTTCTCGTCATGTGGTATAGTTATGTCCACCAAAAACACCTTAGACGACGATCGGTCCATTAACACGATATCAGGTTTATTCGCTAGAATAGTCCTGTCCGTGATAATGGGCTGATCCCAGTAGAGCTTGGCGCTGCCGTTTTCGAGAACTGGCTCCGGCATGTACTGGTAATAAGGCAGTTTCTGATTTATGAGACCGTATTTAAGAGCGAGCTCTTGGTGGAGAATCTTGGCTGCTTGGTTGTGTCTATGCAGATACTCAGTGTTAGCAAGAACCGAACAACCCGAAACCACATGTCTGAGGGACTCGCCAGGTTGGCGGCACGCCCGACATACGTCCACTGTGCCGTCCCTCATAATGTACTTCCGGTAGTTGTTCGTCTTGATAACCTGATCCTGTATCGCAAAGACAAACCCTTCGGTTTCCCCAAAGAGGTCCCCGAAGCGCAGCCAATGCACGGAGGCTTTACGGTCCATGAAAATGTAGAGCCTTGTAAAACCTTCCGTGCAGCTCTTTCTCTTTCCATACGGTCTCACGATCAGAAATGCTTAGTACCGCCGGTGTCTGCCATGTCTCGAGGCCCAGATTGAGAGGGGTGAGTCCCTTGTCACACGCTACAACCTCTCTATGCATACCCACGTCCGCCTTCGCCATAAAATAGGCTCGGAGGCTATATATCTCCCGATTGTGCAAGGTTTTAGCGCTAAGTAGGCCTCTTCCTCCACACTTCCGGGAGATATACAGCCTCATTACTGACGACCGAGGGTGATGCATTCTATGGAGGGTCATAGTAGTGTGGACCTTCCGATCCAGGGCATCTAATTCGGTCTGAGTCCATCTGAGTACGCCAAAGGTGTACGAAAGAACGGGCATAACCCATCCGTTAAACGCTCGGACTTTGTTGAGGCCTGACAGAGAACTAGTTAGTACCTTTGTCAAGCGCTCAAAAAAGACTTCGCGTGCAGACTGTTTTACGCTCGCTTCTTCGACACCGATGTTCTGTGACATACCCAGATACCGGTATGTTTCATTTTCGGAGAGAGCTCTCAGGTTAACGGGACCTAGGTCAACCCTCTGAGAACGAGTAATCCTTCCCCTCTCCACATGAACAACCGCACACTTGTCCACTCCAAACTCCATTTTGATGGAGCTACTAAAATCTGTCACGATTTTTAGTAGTTCCCCCAATCGTGGAGCCGTTGGAGCTAACAGCTTGAGGTCATCCCTGTAGAAAATATGGGATAACCGTATGCCCCCTCTGCGAAACTGAAAGCCCGTCTCTGATCCCTCCAGCAATGTGCTAAGAGGATTCAGAGCCAGGCATAACCAAAGTGGGCTCAGACAATCACCCTGGAATATTCCCCTACTAATCTGGATTCGGTCTTCCGCAGCCGTCATTCGCCTGCCTTGAAGACTGAGCATTGTGCTCCATTGTCTCATACATCGCTCGAGAAATACTCGAACTGTGCCGTCGATTTTGTACAGTTCAAGAACTCTCAAGAGCCATGTATGAGGCACGGAGTCAAATGCTTTTTAATAGTCAATCCAGGCTGCGGAGAAATTGTGACGGTTGCGTTTGACCAATTTGCCAACGACAGCGTCCACGAGAAGGAGTTCCTTTGATCCGCGGCTACCGGCCCTACATCCGTTCTGAGCATCAGATATAACGCGATTAGCATCTAAATGCTGGCGAATCTTGGTGCTCAGAACGGAGGTAAGTGTCTTGTAGGTGGTAGATAGACACGTTATGGGCCGGTATTTCGATGGATCCGCGGTATCGTTGGACTTAGGAACTAAATGAGTGACCCCAGTAGTGAGGAAGTTCGGGAGAGCTCCAGTGTCCAAGGCTTCCTGGAATTGACGGGCCAAAGTTGCATGGCACAGAGAAAATCCCTTGAGCCAATAGTTCTGCAATCCGTCAGGGCCCGGACTTTTCCAGTTCGAGCTCCGGCGGATTGCAGCACTTACGTCCTCCTCTGATATGAGGACTTGACTCATAGGGATCACCTCCGCACACGCTTCCTCAACCCTATCAATCCAAGGACCCTCTCCGTGCTCAACTGGGCGCTCCCACAGTTCGCGCCAGAAGTTAATAGCTTCGGCCTTATCCGGTATGCGGCCAGTCGAGCAGGGTTCGGAACTCTCCAGGGATTTATAGAACTTCCTCTGGTCACTCGAGAAGAGGCGATTTTGGTTGTATCTCTCAACCCTTTGGGAGTACCTCCGAATACACTTCGCCCATGCAGCGATCTTTTGCTTCAGCTCGTCGATGCACTCTGTCAGTTTTCGGGTGAAGTCCGGTTTGGTCAAGTTAGTGTCCATTCCGGAAAACTCCCTCCTGACAAAACGCACAATCCTTGGCCTGGTGTTGCCCGAGCTGAAGCAAGTTAGCTTGCCGATGAGGATCCTGGCTTGTTCGATACGACGCTCAATCGTCCTCCTACAAGCTGGTACAGCGTTACTCCGAGGAGTAGCACGTCCAGCAGTTGGACTTGGAGCAGCCATGGCGCCAGTAAACCGACATACCGCCATAGCCGCTCCAAAAAGGATTGAGTTTGTCTCGACAAGATCAGAGCTGCTCTCCAAATGTTGGGGCAGCATCTGATTAACGGCCTCAACGACTTGCCTATTACGAAAACTGCATGGTAGTCTGGGAAGCTTCGGCCTTCCTACCAGGGGAGTATTACGTACTTG